>JANAVB010033820.1:8564264-8799898 GCA_029216955.1 Iris pallida | reverse complement strand
TTAAAGATATACTAAACTTATTGTTTTCAAATGAACAATGATAACCAGATTTGTCCATTAAGAAAACTGAAACTGAATTTCGTCTAAAAGACGGTACAATAAAAGTGTCTATCAAATCCAAATAATATTCGGTTCCTAAAAATAACCTAAAATGTCATATTGCTTTCACTTCTACCGAATTATCATCACCCACATAGATGTATCTTTCACCAGTAAATCAGGCAACCTTGCCTAGAACATTAATGTGGGTAGTTTGTAATGCCTGTGGTTCGTGTTACGTATCTTGGTATACGTGTACGTATTCTTGACTCGTATTGCGTATTTTTCTACATGGTTATTTTAGCATGTCATTGGTTGTGGCTTAACTTGGTTCGGCTTAGCTTGGTTTGCTTTGCTTTTGGGTTCATCATGAACCAAAAGAAAACCCCTACCTACCACCACCACTACCTTTTATTAACCCATTCCCCTTTCTCTCTCTTCATTATTCTTCTTCTTCCCTATCATAACTTCTTCAACCACCTGGAGAAAGAGAGAGAGAGCTTAGGCAAGTGCAAACTTGCTTCATGATGGATCTCAAGTTTTATTGTTCCATTCTCTTCCTTACTTGATTCCAAGCCTCTTTAGAACTTGGCATTTTCCATTTTGATGGATATTTTCTTGTAGATCTAAGTTTATATTATTTTCGGATTTCTTGGGTTTTGATCTACCAAACTTCATTATTTTCATATTTTGATTGTTCCATGTTGTAGATAATTCAATTTCATGCAGTTTTGGCTTTTGTTTCGCTAGATTTCGACTTCGGATGAGAAAGTTATGGCCAAAACAATTTCTGGTCATTTCTATGTTCATCTGCAGCATGAACAGCATGTCGCAGAAGGCGCATGTCGCAGAAGGCGCATGTTGCAATGAAGCGCATGTCGCGGTAGCCGCATATCATGTCGCAGTTGGCGCATATGATGTCTCTGTTGACGCATGTCGCAGTTGACGAATACGATATCGCTGTTGGCGTATGTCGCAGTTGGCGCATATGATGTCTCTGTTGACGCATGTCGCAGTTGACGAATATGATGTCGCTGTTGCAGTTGACGAATATGATGTCGCTGTTGGCGCATGTCGCAGTTGGTGCATATGATGTCTCTGTTGACGCATGTCGCTGTTGACGAATATGATGTCGCTGTAGGCGCATGTCGCAGTTGGCACATATGATGTCGCTGTTGGCGCATGTCGCAGTTGGCGCATATGATGTCGCTGTTGAGCCGCATGAGCCACATGAGGCACATGTCACAGTTGGCACATATGATGTCGCTGTTGGCGCATGTCGCAGTTGGCACATAGGATGTCGCTGTTGGCGCATGTCGCAATTGGCGCATGTCGCAATTGGCGCATATGATGTCGCTGTTGAGCCGCATGAGCCGCATGTCGCAGAATAGGCCGCATAGTGCCTGTTTTGGCTATTCTATGTCTTATTTGCATGATTTGTGGTCAGAAATTCTCCCAACTCCCAACGTCATAGTTGTATATCTTTCCCTTGGCTTCAAGAATATGTCACTAGTTGTTTTATGCAAGTTTCTCCCATTTATGATAATGTGAGAATAGAACACGATAGTGGTCCACTGTGGCGCACTCTTGACAAGTAAACTGGCATGATATGTCTCGACATGCTGTTATGACAGCTAGCCTGACATGACAAGTATGACTGACCTGGACACCGTGGGCGATTGCGTTTGTACAAATAAACTGGTACTGTCTTGCATCATGTCTAGGATGGGGATCCCTGAGTACCACGGTCAGGGTTACCTACTGAAATTGACTAAGGCTAATTAACTAGAATGATTCAGTAGTCATGAAGAGATTCCCAGCTACAGGCAATACCGTTATCTGGGCGCATTAAGTGGACTTGTAGCCTACCGACGAGTAGGGCACATTTTCAGCACACAGTCATGTGGTGCACCCTTCATAAACGGACATTCGACCCGGATAACCGGATGGTCTGCAGGGCTTGTGGCTGTTGGGATAATCTCATTGCATCTTGCTAGTAACTAGGCCTGTGATAACCCTAGTTAGTTAAAAGTATCAAGCCGTACTCTTGATTGGCCGTGATTGATTGGATGAAGTTTATTCCAGCTTAGTCTTATCCTGATCCTGTACAAGATTGTATCAGGACATGATTTCTCGTATCGATAAATGATGGGACACCAAGTTCTGTTCAGGTGAAGGGTTACAACCCCGGTCCTTGTTTGGTTTAAGGGTTGTAACCTGGCTCCCGGAGCAGTTCTGTGTCCTCTCCTCGTTTATTGTCTTATTGCTCCCCATGTCATGCTTGTCATGTTTTACCTTACTTCAATATCGTGATTATTTATACCGACATTAACAATAAAGATCAGGGGTCCAGTTCTGTTCAGGCGAAGGGTTACAACCCCGGTCCTTGTTTGGTTTAAGGGTTGTAACCTGGCTCCCGGAGCAGTTCTGTGTCCTCTTTTCGTTTATTGTCCTCATTGTACCAATAGTATTTGAGACGGGTTTCTATTCAGGTGAAGGGCTGCAACCCCGGTCCTTGTTTGGTTTAAGGGTTGTGACCTGGCTACTTGAATGGTTTCCTCGTACTCAGTTTACTGTTGTTATCTCTATTATTATCAGTTCTTTAATTATTATTTATCTTTATTATTCTATTGTGATATGCTGGTTTTAGTTCCTAAGTGAAGCCTCATTTGTGGCACTTGCTCTTTCTGGGGTCTGACCCAGCTGGTTTTGTATGGCCAGATATCGGAGCAGCAACAGAGGATCCACCTGTCTTCCAGCCCGATGGTGACCACCAGGCGTAACCAGGGCAACGAGTGGGTTTCTTTTGTCCTCCCACTCTATTTGTAAAATTATTCTTTTGAGGCGTTTAGCCGACGAGCACGTGTTAGCTCGGTTGCATCTTTACTTACTGTCTGCCTACGGGCTGTAACATGATTGACAAGTCCTAGGGTTGATCATGTATGACTGAAACTCTTGCTAGTCCTGACATTTTGTACGACTAGCTTCATGATCATCCGAATATGTAATGTATGGGACGCCTTGCTATTATATATTTGATGCTCTGACATCTTGTAACTGTTATTACATTGCTTGAGATTGAGACAATAGGCTTGTTCTTGACCATAGGAGACTGATGGCTTGTAGTTAAACCCTCATATATCTAGACAGCCGTGACCGTATAGTGACGTGGATTCCATCTCATTATACGTAGCTGGCTATGTCTGCCCCCGCTCTCCAGTATTCTGGTTCTGGGGCGTGACATAGTTCTACCAGAATCTAACTACCATGAGTTTCTTGGTACTAAATCTAAATTAACCTCAGAACAGATCAAATTTAGAAATGTACTTTTCTTTATACGCCATGCGTTGTACTTTGTACATTTCTTCCTTATGTGTCATGTCTTATCACAAAAGAATAATCCTTAGTTTTATATTGTTATTTCTTTTGATCTGGACCCTTAGCAGCTACTGTATTCATTTCTTTTTGCCCTTAAAGTTTATTCCATTAAACATGAAAATTAAAATCTTATTGGCAGATATTTTAACAACATTAACTGTAAAGAGAACAAAGCAACAAAAAAATAAACATGCTCTAACAAATAACCAAAGCGTAAAATATAGTCAAACAAATTCAAATAATGGTGAACCCCATCTCAAGATACCTAGTACATCATTAATATCAAGTCTTTGGACAGTGATATTAACTGCAAGTGGTATTCTTGGTGTAATGATCAAACGTTGACAATAAGTCATGTCAAATAATAAGCCTATCTTTGGATCGGGTTATTATTTACATGTAAATCGTATAATTGTCACACATTTATCACCACAAGTATGTGTTCAATTCGGCCAAGTATTAACCTTCCTTTGGGCCGACTAATACTCGCATGAATTTACACACACAAACATCTAACATCCCTCATAGACTATCTACGCAAGAGATGTCACTTTGGCGACATCTTGTTTCAATGGGTCTATTTAGAATATTAGATGACTATTGCTAGTCACAAAAGGCACCAAATTTTTTTTTGAATGTTGACTAAATTTTACAAAACCGAATCATGCCCAAAACTTTATGTACATGCATAATTAAAATACTGGAAATTGCTGAGAAACCCAATTTCGGAGTTGGGTTTTATGAAAAACCCACCCGCAGGATGGGTTTTATGAAATGCCCAGAATTATATAATTCCACGTCAAATATTCAAAGATTCTCTTTAGATGCTCTGTATTTACAAAATTAATACCATAACTACCCCTCCGCACAAACTCAGATCTGGATTGCGATTCTCTTCTTCTTCTTCTTCTTCACGAGAGATCTGAATTCCATTGCTTTCATCTTCAGCAGAGATCGCAAAGATCGTTCGTAGTTCACCATACTTTTTTTTTCAGTCGAACTCCGATCATCGCTCATCTTCTTCTTCTTCTTCTTCTTCTCCGACAATTAGGTCAATTATGGAGAGAAGATCTTCTTCTTCTTTTCCATAAGAGTTAGCATCGTTTTGAAAGAAGAACAAAAACTCTTGAATCTTTATTCATGTCAAATTTCTTTCCACAAAACAAAAAAATGAAAAAATTAGGTTTCTGTCAACTGTTCTCCGTCGATATCACACGAAGAATAGTCATTCTCCTGCATTTTTAACAAGAAGAATGCCATTCTCCGTGTTGAATGGCATTCTCCGTGTTTCTAACACGGAGAATGGCCATTCTCCTGTATTTTAACATTTGAATGACCATTATCCGTGTCATTTAACACGGAGAATGTCATTCTCCGTGTTATTTAGCACGGAGAATGGCCATTCTCCGTGTAATTTAGAAACGGAGAATGCCATTCTCCGTACTAAATTACATGGAGAATGGTCATTCTCCTACGTTTTAACACTGGGAATAACCATTCTCCATGTAAATTAACACGGAGAATGTCATTCTCCGTTTTAATTAAGACGGAGAATGCCATTCTCCGTTTTATTTAACACGGAGAATGACATTCTCCGTGTTAATTTATACGAAGAATGGCATTCTCCGTGTTTCTAACACGGAGAATGGCCATTCTCCTGCGTTTTAACACTGTAATGACCATTCTCCGTGCTAAATTACACGGAGAATGGCCATTCTCCGTTTTATTTAACACGGAGAATGGCATTTTCCGTGTTTCTAACACGGAGAATGGCCATTCTCCTGCGTTTTAACACTGTAATGACCATTCTTCGTGCTAAATTACACGGAGAATGGCCATTCTCCGTTTTATTTAACCCGAAGAATGGCATTCTCCGTGTTTCTAATACGGAGAATGGCCATTCTCCTGCGTTTTAACACTGTAATGACCATTCTCCGTGCTAAATTACACGGAGAATGACCATTCTCCGTGTAAATTAAGATAGAGAATGACCATTCTCCGTGTAATTTAGCACGGAGAATGACCATTCTCCGTGTAAATTAAGACGGAGAATGCCATTCTCCGTGTTACTAACACAGAGAATGACTATTCTTCGTGTAAATTAAGACGGAGAATGACATTCTCCGTGTTACTAACACGGAGAATGGCCACCCTCATGCGAAATTAACATTTTTCGTGTTCTAATACGGAGAATGACCATTCTCCTGTATTTTATGGTCAGTCGAAACTTTGAAGGGCCATAACTTTTGACTGGGAGGTCGAAACGAGGCCCGGATTGTCCCAAAACGAGCGTATCTTCGAGGAGGCTAAAAGTAATCGCTTCTCCATTAGACGGCCTTCCGAAATTTTAGAATCGCAAAAAAAATGATGTTTGGACCTCCGTTTTAGCACTTTTGCCGTTTGTCTCGGTCTTTCCGAAATTTTTTGACGAGTTTTTGAAGATTTTTGAGGAGAAAACCTAGATTCGAAAGTGAGCAGCGTATGGAAGAAGATGAAGTATCGAAACGTTTTTTTTAAGAGTAGTTTTGTGGGTGTTTTCAATAAATTAGAAGGAAGGACAAAAAGGTCATTCGGAACCCTCTTTATATATTTTTTGCTAATTCTGGGCACGCGATGAAATGTTATTGTGCGGTGGGTTTTTCGTAAAACTTTTTCATTTTTTGGACATTTTATAAATTTCTCCATTAAAATATTACAACTCAAATAAGATAATCATAAGCATGTGAATCTCTTTACATGATTCAAACAAATATTCTTAATTTGACTAAACTGAGCATTGTCAATATAATAAAATTTACGTAATATTTTACTGAAGATATGGACCAATAGATTGCTTCAAATAACCCACAAAGATTATATTAAAATAATTTGCTGAAGATATGTACGTCAATAGATTACATCAAATATATGACTTAGAACATAAATTTATTAGAAACTAAATTTATGTCAAACATAAAATTGTCTATATTTGATTCCAATTTGTCCTCCAATGATCAATTTAGATTGGAAAACACTCTAAATTGAGTAACACCAAATATCTATCAGCATGAGTAATTGGAATCTAACCGACATTCCATATTATCACATGTCTAGCAATAAGCATATTCATGCATATTTAATATAATGGAGAATTTCTACGGTCATTATCACATGCGTCCATATCTAATATTTAAGCATGAATAGAGAGGTCATTATTGTACATAAATTAAAATTTCTATCAAGATTCCCTTAAGTATGCCAATCAAATCAATGAAAAATTGGCAGCAAACCAATGTTAACATTTAAGATGCAAAATTATTTCTGTGGCTAAAAAAACGAATTCACTTCTGTGGCTAAAATACAAATTCATTTAAGATGCATACAAACCAATGTTAACATTTATTATGGCCGTGCCTACCAAATCAATATAGTAGCAGTAGCATAATAACAACATGTTAGCCTTAAAAGTTTGCACCAATAATGCTTAATTGAATTCGTATTTTTCAAAGATGAAAAATTCATGAACGAAAGCTTTCGGGAAAGAAAAATTCATGGACACCTCAAGTAGCAGTAGCAAGAAACGTGAAGCATGCTAGCACATTATTCTTTTGGTTTCGAAATCTTAAGCAATTGTTTTACAAAATTCATGGACATCTGGAAGCAATTGAGACCGGATTCTTCATATATATATATAAAAATGCTCGGTGAATAATAAAAGCCTCCATAGAACAATCAGAATCCTAAATAAAATTAGATCTAACGATCTAGGGTTTCTGAACACCAACAAAAATTGAATCTGAAAATTTCAAACTCATGAATCAAACAAGGGTGGCTCTGATACCACTTGTTATAAATTTATTGTATCCTGTCGATTCATGAGATAAAGAACATAAATTAAATTGCGGAAGCGTACCTGAATCCATTGCTAGGCTTGATGGATCTTGAAGCGGTCGTCCTTTTATGGGGTTCGATCTTCCAACTTGCTACGACCCTTATTGACAAAGAGAACCCGAATCCTTTGTCCCTCTCTTTCTGTTGATGGGGATGCAGAAGAGAAAAAGAGAACCTCTCTTTTGGTGGCCGTATAAGTTGGGGACCATAACCCTAATGAATACATATATTTATATGTTTTGACATTTCTAATTTGGCCCCTCATCAAATTAGAATTATCTCCGGTATCTACACATTAATTCCATGACAATTATACCCTTAAGCCAATTTCCAAATAGATCACTTTAATTTGGCTTAATTATTTAGATAGCCTAAACACAATTAATTTTACATGTGTGGCCCCTTAATTATTGAATCATTCCAACACTGCCGCCGCCTCCTCCCCTGTACTGAGTGCTCCGCCGACGCTGCTGACGCCTCCTCCCTCTCCCCTACCGTCTGTCCTTTCCCTCCTACTGTTCTGCCGTCCACGGTCGCGTGTGTATACCGATTGTGCACGCGTGCGAGCCAAATAGCAGAGTTGAAATATATTATATCATGGAACATGCTACAAAGTCGGTCACTAAGACCGACATTTGTCTTTCCTATATATGAGAGAAAGTACATCCGAAAATTATATTTGGCTTGCGTAGGTACACAGTCAGTGTACATGCACGACCGAGGACGGCGATGCCATCTGGTCCGCTGCCACCGCCGTTGACGCCTCCTCCCTCCTACTGTTCTGCCGTTCTCGGTCGCGTGTGTGCACTGAAGTATATCTCCCACATCAAATGTCCACAATTCAGAATCAGTAAGAATGCAATTTTTTTTAATAGAAGAAACGCAAACTATAAGGCATTTTTGCTACAGTCTCCAGAAAGTCTTGCAGTTTCGTTGACTTTAAAAAAAATTTAACGCGAATACCAGACCTTACCAGGACAATTTAGACCTCTCTCCATCAAATTTCACCAAATTTTGGCACACTGTAAAAAAAAAAATTATGTTATTTTTCATGCCATAGTGTAGGTGCTGTAGGTGTGAGAATTAAATTGCCACCATTCTAGCTTTGGTTTGATTAAATGTATGCCCACAAAAAGAGTTTGTTCAAAAGGCTATAATATATATGCATGCATTTGTCACACTCTTATATAGGTGGAGGATAGAAAGTAAGGGTAGATAACTTTCTAGAAAGCCTTACCCACTAACTTTTATATTCCAAAGAGTTCACTATCTACCCAAAAAGTTTCCACATTGTCCCATTATAACTTCTTCTTTTTCTTTTTGATAAGCGCAGGACTTCGTACACTATGCATCTACCTTTTGGATCCACTGTCCACAACCCCGACCATTACTATGAAGGAATAATACGACCATTACTATGAAAGAATAATACATCATCCTAGTCCGATCCACTGATTTCCTCAGTAACTACAAAGGCAAAAATCACTCGAGTTCGGTGACCCAAATAACTAATAAGTGAACAAAACAAAAACACAACATGAATGAAAACATAGTCAAGTCATTAAATCCTTTTGATGAATTATCTTTGAATATGAAGAAGAAAATGATTAATAAAAACACATTTGAAATTTGCATTCGATATTGCTACAATTTTACTACAACTTAATTATCCAAACAATCAGACAAAAGAAAATTGAATGGAAGAAATCAGTAAAAATGTTTTTGATTGTCATGGCGTATCATTCCCTTCCAATTTGTTTCCATGATGTAAGATACTCGTAAATTTGTTCCTAAAGCCTCCTTCGTTGAATTGTTGCATCATCTACTCTTGAATGGTGTAATGCCTTCTTCCCTTGAGATGAGAGGGTTTTCCTGCAGCTTGTAGCCACCAGCAACAGTTAAGATCTTGACGGTTCCAAAAATAGAAAAAATCTACATAAAAAATACTGATAATTGCAAAAAAAGAAATTCATATAACCCAAAAACATGCATAGGCTGACATCGGGAGATTAGACGGACATCTAGACAGACATCGGACGGACATCATACACCTAGCGTCTAGACGGCCGCCTTTTAGAACAGTGATTTGATTGCTACCATAGAAAGAAGAAATAGTTAGCCAATAATTCCCTCTCTCAAATTTCTATCTCCTACTTCCATTAACATGTGTTTACTTGATTTCTTTGCTTTTAGCAGCGGCCCACATTTCAGCAACTCACTTCTCCTCAAAATCCTGATATCCTTATGACTTGCCCCTAAACCTTGATATTGAAACCTAAAAAGATCGAAAAAACACACACACACACACACACACACATCACTACCTCATATATTGAAGAAAATTATTTGTGATGATTCAATCAAGAGCATGATAAGTATTTCTTTTCTGTTCTTAGTTGTAACATAGACTTTTAACTTAATGTATACAATTTTATTGGGCAGAAATTAAATATGCATGCATTCATGTTTCATGCATCAGTTAGATTTTCTTTTTCTTCTTCTTTTTCTTTTTTCGGACTTTTAATTCAATCGTGTAGTGATTGAACAAAAAGTTCCTTGCTAATAAGTTTACAAACACCTGTATGCAAGAGCAAGTACACTGTTTCATGCTTGAAGAGTGGTTACGGATTTGATGCATAATGTATAAACAAGACGAACAGCAACAGAACTTAAAGGGCCTTTGTGATTACTTCAGCTTGCGGAACCCTCTAAATGAAACATCGACGAAGTTTTATATTTTATCCTACAAAACATCCACAAAGATCATTTGCATATTGTTATAGAAACCTTAGATTTGGATCTTAATAAATCATACAACTACCCATGTTGAAGACCGAGATAAATCAAACAACTGTGGCCACGTTTGGTTCGCAAAATCAGAACCTTAGAAAAGAAAAATATTCATTTCATGTGTTTGGATGACAAAGAAAAAGAGCACCAAAGAAGAATGATTCCCAAAGAAAGGAAAAATAGAGAAGAAAATGGTTCCACCCACCCACCCTAAAGGATTCATTTCACCTCTCAATTTCCTACGTTTATTACAAATATTTAGGACTAAATTATTCCAGCTCAAAGATGTATTCTGACTATATTTCTACACCGGAAAGAAAAAATTGATGGGAATAGCAATTTCCTAAGCCCCCCATGGAAAGAGCAAAGAATTGATTTTTCTTTCCTTTTCGCGAACCAAATGAGGCCTAACTATGGTGCTCCCCGGATATTGGGCCAGACCTCACTATTTAAGATATTGGAGAACAATCGACTATAGAGACCATAGAACACAAGACGTAGGGTTGGGACATTTTTTTTCCTTTTCTATTTGGGTGGGTGATCACAGAAAGTTTTGTCAAAATTTTACCTACCTACTTATTAAATGGATAACATAACATACTGTCTCTAAAGAATAGCACATATTACAAAGTTGGTAGGGTATACAGACCTTCAGGGGTTTCTTTGAGGTAGAAGTCCCTCTTTCTTGGCCATTTCATATAAAGCAACAGCACTAAGTACTTTTGCATCAGCAGTCATGCGCCAGAGCTTATCATAAGGAACGACGTGCACCTTGATCAGTTCGCCATGGTCACGAAGGCCCATCTCTTTCCCCTGCAATGCACTTATAATCTCCTCACTCACGGAACCTCTGTACAGGAACAGGCTCAATTCCTCGTCGCAACCACCCTGCAAGAAACACGAGTGAAGTGAAGCGATCACACAAAATAAACGTCAGGATATATTATTCTGCATATGATTTGGATCACACAAAGTTGATGTTGGAGGCGAAGAAGTCTACATATAGAGATGGACTCCTACTAATAACTTTACTGCTAAATCCTTCTATGATATTTTGTTCGGTGCCCTTTTAGTAATACAATTTGGAATATAGGACCCCCTTTAAAAGTCAGAATTGTAATTTGGTTGTTAATTAAGAATAAGCTACAAACAGCAGACCTTCTGAAAAAACATTAATTGTGATAAACTGTGTTCTATGTGGGAGAGAAGAAGAAAGTACAGAACATAGTTTTCTTCATTGTGCTTTTGCTTTACAATTTTAGCAGTCAATGGAGCTTACATTCAGATTTGATAACAAGTCCAGTTATTATTAGTGAATGGTGGTTAGATTGGAGCATAAATAATAATATGCCTACGATGAGAAAAGACTGGGACATGATGATGGCAGCTTAAATTTGGTTAATTTTGACAGAGAGGAATAGAAGGATATTTGAGAAAGGGAATACTTCTTCCGTTGATATTCTTGTTGCTTTACGTAAACGGGATCCTTGCACCGCAAGTAGCGATCTTCGATGCAAGTTTCCGAACTACCGGTTGTTTCATACCCAGCTCGGCTATACCAAGTTTCCCCCATGGTCGGATCGATTCCTTTGGCCCAGGTTGTCGTCCGGAGAAACCTAAATCGCCCTTGTCGACAAGTTGTCCATGATCACGCACCTACGACGGCTTCCTCTAGACTCACGTAAATGCATGGCCTAATTTGTGGAACGACTCAACCAAACTTAGCAAACCGTGCTTTGGAACCATACTTGCAAATCATGCATCGAAACCATGAGACTCCCAACAAGGGACCGCCTCGGCAACTAACCATCGCTCAAACTTTCCATTGCGACTAACCATCGCTCGAACTTAACATCGCGACTAACCATCGCTTGGACCTAACAGTCTTTGAACTCATGGAACGGCTACGGCATAGCCTTCCTACTTAACTTGAACGTAACGTATTTCTTAAGTACCATAGACCGTAGCTAACTTTCCATAGTGTCGACCGTGGCTCGTGCCTTAAACCGACTTACATTCTACGCGACGCTATCGTCCAAGTCATACTTCATATGACGGGCCTTGAGATCGTGGGACTGAATAACTTGACAACCACAGAAAGAGCGGGACAGTGCTTGCTATGACTTCGATAGCCCAGCATTACTTTGCCTAACTTAATCGAGCCTACAACTTAACCCGTAGGACGAGCAAAGGCTATGTCAAGCCTTGCATCGTGGAAGCGTGCATGCTTTATCGAGTATTTACGCGGGCGACGCCTATGACTTAGGCTAATTCACAACTTTTGCACCGAAGACCAACTTTCCTTCTCCCAAGCCACGGGATGAAGGACCAAGTGTCATTTTCAAAGCACGCCGTGCACCAACTCTAAGCCGACCGTTGGACCTTTCCATATTCTAACTCAATCCGACTCGACTTGGAATTATTCCCTTAGCTATGTGGATTCGTCTCTTTTATTATCAAGCCTACTTGTGCATTTGAAAACTTTCGTTTTATTAGTGCGAAGGCCAAGCTGAGGCAAGTTCACCGAAGCCACCCACCTGAGCGAGGGGTCGCCTCGACCGAGCGGGCCTTCGAGTCGCCGTTGCATGGCTAAGTCCGAACACCGTTGGCGTTTCGATTCCTCCGATTGACTGAGCGGGACGGGGCACTACAATAGCTACCTTGGAATTTGGCACCAACATATAAGGATGACAATGATAAAACTTGCCAATTCTTTTATGGAGATTTGTTATGCTCCATAGCAGCCCCCATTCTAATGGGAGAAGGCTCCGATTGATGATTTCTTACAGGGCAGAGTTAATCAATTACCGGTGATGGAAAAACTTTACATCCAGTTGCAGGGTCGAGAAATGCAGTGAGGTTGATCATGTCCTCTGCCTTCAAGGAAATACCAGTCTCCTCTTCAACCTGCCATATCATCTCAAAGGCATCATATGTGAGACAGCTTCATATCTAACTACCACTGACATGAGATTATGTTGCCTAATCATACATAAAAGATTAACATTATAGCAAAAGCAATACAGTATTAATGCATTGTGCGTTATGATATAGCTATTTACAGATGGCCTTCAAACCTTCTTCGGTACTCATTCCTATTATGGTAAACATATATCAATACAAGTGATGTTACTTCGTATGCTCAAGAATAATCATAGTGCACTATTTGAACTTCTTTATGATACTATGGCTGGAATGCAACAAATATATGAAGCACTTTTAAGATAAATCAGTTTCATTTGTACCTAGAGCAAAAGATAATGGGCCTGAAGCCTCAATGTACAAATTAGAGTTAGAAAGAGAGACAGAATTAGAGAAAGTAGGACCTGTGAAGTACATCGCATAGGAGTATATAAGTTAAAGGCAATAAAGAACGCTAGTACCACAAAATCTAAATCCTCTATTACGGATAATGTTAAAGGAACCTAGGTCCAAAAGTCATTCCTACTACTTAAAAGTAACTCATTTCTGAAATTGTTCAATCTTTGATCCTCAACATGCACTATCCTCGACTCCGGTCTCCAATCTTGGGCCTTGAACATGGTAACTTGAAAACATGCATCCAAAAAGGCTCTAGGGATTCCAAAGCAGAATAAAATCACCAAGTACCTGGACTGTGTCCTCATCTCTAGAAATGGTGGCAATCTGATTGAATTGTTTTACCTACCAATAGCATTAGTTCAATGGATTGGGTAGAAATTGAACAAACCGTATAAGTTGAAGCCATCTATTGGGTGTTGGATATTTAATTATTGATTTTGGAAGAGGTAAAATGGTTTCAACATTTTTCAGTTGCATCCTCATGTATGGAGAGCATAAGAGGGTTTGCGCAATAAAAGAGGGTTTCTTTTGGATATAGAATGAAATAGGGACGTGTGCTTGGCCTTAGAAGTGAGGGTGAATCTGGATCATCCCTAAAATGTTCATATTTGTTTTTATCAAAGATACAGATTGCATAATGCTAGGCTTTAGCGACTATGCCTTGTCCAAAGTAGACATATATCCAATTTTGAGATATAAAAATTTAAAAAGTTTGTCACAAATAGTGAAGAGTTGAATCAATGTGAATTAGCCAAAGGGGTATATATACAAGGCGATCACAGGGAGTATCATCTCCCAGCCGATTTGGGACTAAACTCGTACAAGTTGAATGCGACTATACAAAAAAAAAAAAAAAAAACATATACAGCTACACAACACACACACACACACACAAGAGAGAGAGAACCTCACGAACTGCTGTGCCAACAACATCACCTTTATCATCATCCAACATACCAGCTGGTAATTCCATAATTAATTTTCCAACAGGAACCCTAACCTTGTGAAGATGGAAGTTTTGTCAGAAACTCGAAAGCAGGAATATATCAACGTTTTCACAATCACAATTATCATACCATCTAAATCAAACTTTTTATATTAAATTTAACCAGCGAACATGTACTTTGCAGAATGGAACCCCTAATGCAGAGAGAAACACATTGGAAGCATATGACTTCAGCAAATAAGAAGTACATTTAGAAATGGGCAAGCTTATTAAAAGAAGATATCCATATAGAAGAAAAATGTAAAGCATATGGACTTACACTCAAAGTACAAAAAAATTACCTGCTCTGTAAGAACGACATATAAGTTTTGTCAGAAACTCAAAAGCAGGAATATATCAACGTTTTCACAATCACAATTATCATACCAACTAAATCAAACTTTTTATATTAAATTTAACCAGCGAACATGTACTTTGCAGAATGGAACCCCTAATGCAGAGAGAAACACATTGGAAGCATATGACTTCAGCAAATAAGAAGTACATTTAGAAATGGGCAAGCTTATTAAAAGAAGATATCCATATAGAAGAAAAATGTAAAGCATATGGACTTAAACTCAAAATACAAAAAAATTACCTGCTCTGTAAGAACGACATATGTTTTATCTCCCGACTCCAAAAGAATCAGCACCGCGACAGCTGGTCCCCGTGCAAATACAATACCTGGAATCTACACAATAATTAGACACATTAACAAACTAAAATTGAACTCTAAAAAACGAATTTGCTTAATGAACCAGTAGCATACACAGATGAGCAGGAGGATGCAGAAAGATTAATAAGTGGCATTTACAGGGATACAAGGTAGGAGCAGAAGAATAGATCCAAGCACTTCTTTAATTCCACATTAGAGATGCTACAAAATGTGACTAGTACTTGAACTGGAGGAAAAGTACATAATAGTTCGCATAGATCAGGGTGGTGCTTAAGATTTCAAGGGGCATATGCATAAAAAATCCCAATAAATTGACATTAATTTTTAAAAAGACCTTTTATAATCCACTCCCCGTCATGTTCCCATATTGTATCATCCACTCTCCATCACTATACATAGAATTTATCATGCCTCACATCCAAAGAACCATACAGTGCGTCGTGTCAATATTATATGAAGACATTATTGAAAATTACAACATTATGAACCTTCCCATGGAAATTATAATTATATTTTCCTAGAGTACTCTTGTTTACCTCTATAAAAGATATAACCCATTACAATACATTGGTCTGTCCTTATCCCATCCTCCAACCCCACCTTATTCAAAGGAAAGGTTGAAGGAAGGGAATCCAACTTTTAGCCTATGTTTGTAGATTTCTCCTTGCACGGAAGTTTCCACTAAAATACAGTTTAGTAGCCAAATTATACGAAACAATACATTTGTAACAAAAAATATAGAATATATAAATGATTTAATGTGTTATACCATAAGGAAATTGGACCAGAATGTCTAATAAAATAAGTAAAAGTTAGTAATATGACATGGTCGATAATAAGAACAAAAAAAATTGAAAATCAAAATAAGAAAAATGTGGCAAGAAGCACAAAAACTAAAATTTTGTCTATATTAACATCTTTAAAGCTTGTCACAGTAATCATCCTCATCCAAGCCTTCATTTTTGGTAACAATACAACACTAATGAAGTTTTATAACCGGATGTCAATCTGACATCATACCTAAGCATCGGCGCCAAATTCCAAGCAGGCAGTTACGAGCAAGAGAGGCCTTGCCACAAAACCTGTAATGACACTTAGCGGATAGGTAAAGTGACCTTTTTGCTCATGCAGTTCAAACTAGTTTGAACTAATGCTACAAGGAGCACTCTCCAACCTCCCCTAGACTAGAAAAGAATCAAGATGACGAGGAAAGATGATAAGTTTTTGCAATAAGGAATCACATTCACCTCTTTGGCACATTAAGCCAAAGAGAGAAGGAATATCATTGACAAATATCTTTAAAGCTTGTAATAAATAAAATTTTGAATAAACAAGAAAGTTTGATTAAAAAGAGGGGATATGGTCAGGGTCTCCCATTAAACATGCATCCCACAGAATGCAAGCAGCAGGCCTAATGGCATGCCAAGTGATCCTTCTGAAACAAACTTTGGTATTTTTATATCAAGATAAAGACATAGAAATACATAGAAAACAATATAAACATTTTTTTATTTAATTAATAAAATGTATGAATAGAATATGTGAAGCTTACAATAATTTCATCTTCTTAACCAAAGACTAGGACGTTCTTGTTCGGTTTTTGAAGGATGAAGATATGTGAAATAAAGAAGTGACAATCAGGGTTGTGTCAAAAAGCAACATCTACCAAAGGGAAAAAGAGTGGAATCAATGATGAGAGAGAGAGACTGTATATTGTTAAGCGGAGTAAAAAGTTTCACCTGAATATTTTAAGAAAATATTCCTAATGTAAACTAAGGATATGAATAAGAAAAATACTCGCTATCTACATTGACACGCACAAACAGGATATAAATATGCTTTCAGCCATCGGGTTTATGTGGAAAGAACTTAAATTTTGTTGCAAATAATACTTCCTTGGTATATATTTTTTTAATGACCCAAATAAAGGGAATCATAAATGATAAGTGTCACAGTGTAGATACTATCACAAAGTGAAAGGGCATAATGATAGTTATAATCTCGTTTAGCATTTTAGTTTTCAGAAAATTTCCTTTAAGTTTAGAATGATAATAGCTACTAAATACTGAATTAATGTGCTTCATCATAGTGTACATCTGTATTTAATGTCAGAATATGTATGCTTTAGAGTAATTTAGGTCTGTGCATAAATAGAATTTGACTATAAATTCAAAAGAAGCCCATGGATGGATCAAACGGTCATACCTTTGTTCCTGTTTCCTTGTCGAAAACATCCGCTTTAAACTTCAAAAAGCCAACACGTCTTCCGAACATGTCTACCCCCTGCTCATAAAATTTATGGATTAGTTATAATTTTAGGAAGTGAAGGAATTGTCTTTCATAGTTAATATGACTATGGACCTGTTTCGTTGCAGGGAATTAAAATTACACATAGACTTATAATCCATGGAATGTCAATTCCATCTCTTGTTATTTGATTTCACTTTTGTCTGCTTTTGGGAAGTTAGCAGATATTCAAATGGTCCGAACGAGATATGCACATGACATTCTTATATGAGTATTAGTTTTCACATGTTTGTGAGATAATCCATATTCTCTACTTTGTAGAGAAAAATTAGGATTTGGGAAAACTACGGAACAAAGAGTTGATCAAATGCTGGGCGGCGGACGAACCCTCCCCCCCCCCCCCCCCCCCCCCCCCAACCCACCACCACCACAATTTATTAACCGTTAGGCTACACAACATTTGGTACTAAATTTACATTCCTACTATATTTGTTCTTGTTCGCATTTCATATTGAAAGTAGCCCCCTCGATCTGAACCATCCCTGCTTTTTCTAGTAGATATTTCATAGCACTACTAAAATATTATCTACTTCATAGTCAACTTTTGAAGTATATTTCCCCTACGAGCCCATTTTTTTTACCCACCAAAACAAGTGGGGATGTTTATCCTTCCACTCAAAGGTTGTCACGTGTCATTGTTATCCAACCTAAAACCACTTTGGGAGTGGTTTGGTGAACATCCCAACAGTGGAAATGACATGTGGCAACATTTGAGTGGAAGGGCCGAATTCGAGTGATCCTTGTGGTTAGCGAGGAGAGGCATAAGACTCTGGCTGGATGGCGGAAGATCGGTGGTGTTTCGGGCACGACACGGACACGCCAAAAGGTGCCGCATCTGTCTCGTGTTGTGTCAGTGCTAACAAACAAAGTGTCCGTAAATAATTTGAATTAGCCTTCGGCAGTGTAACAAAATAAACTTACCTGGATTTGTACTTGCCTCAAGCGCATCCCGGCGCGGGACAGAACGCCCGTCTCGCTCTGCATGTTCTTCAGCCATTGCTTGAACAGAGAGGAATCGATCGCCGCGCTGTCATGTACGAGAGCAAAACTCAATTAGATTTCGA
This sequence comes from Iris pallida, assembly GCA_029216955.1. Classification (NCBI taxonomy): domain Eukaryota; kingdom Viridiplantae; phylum Streptophyta; class Magnoliopsida; order Asparagales; family Iridaceae; genus Iris; species Iris pallida. Next base: position 8,781,468 of record JANAVB010033820.1, on the reverse strand, counting down.
TGGATTTTTTTTGTGCTGTGACGGAGTGGGCGTGGGGATTGCTGTCAGCAGCAAGACCTGAGATCCGAGTCCGAGAGGCCCGGCGCGGCCACGACCTGGACGGGGTCCGCGCCGGGCAGGCTGATGCAGCGCGCGGGCGGGGGGGAGTTGGTCGATGCCATTCTGCAGACCAGTCTGCGATTGCGAGGAGCGCCGCTATTAGGGTTAGGGGGCGTGAAGTTGGAAGAGGGGGCGAGCTGTTCGGAAGTGGAGTGCTGCAGAGGCCGAGGACAGAAGAAGCAGCAGCCGAGCATGGGCCGCCGACATTGCGAGGCTGTGATGGACTTGATGAATTTGTGCATTTAAGTTTTTGTTTGGGTTTAATTTGGGCCTTTGAAGTTTATCCTTATTGGACAAATAAGATAACGTTTATTGAAGATGACAACCCAAATATCCACTTAAATGATAACATAATAATTTTAAAATAATTGGACTACATAAACTCAAATAAGAATTCATGTCACACGTGAATTTTACTAACATTAAAAGTGTTTTTTTTTTCTTTAGCCTCTTGGGAAAAAAAGTCAAAAGTTCAAATACATATAATCCAACAACTTTTCTTGACTGAATTTTAAAAATTAATAACTCATGAGTTCCTAGATAAAGGAATTCAAACATTCGACAAAGTAATGGAAGTAGATCAATCCACATATTGAATTTTTTGCCTTCATCAAAAATATTTACCTTCAACTTTACTACACCTCTACAAGCCCATTCGACTCACTATATGACTCAACCATTTATGTGAGAATATTTAGTAATCAACTAATAAGCAAAAAGATCCCGTATACTTTCAAGTATTAGTGGATTTTTCAAATTTCTAAACTATATATATATATATATATATATATATATATATATATATATATATATATATATATATATAAAATATATATATATATATATATATAAAATACGAGCAAATTGTTTAACAACTCATTGATAGGATGGACCAATAAAATCTTTTTTTACAGAAGATAACAATAAAATGTTATTATTTTTTATATAATTATATAAAATAAATGGGAGTTGGAGATCACTTATATCATTTTGCTTTCCTCCATAATTTGCTTCCAATTCGTCCTGAGTCTAATCTAACGAATCAGAGATTGCCAAATTGCTTCCATTTGCATCCTTAAGCCGACCTAAGTGTTTGAGAGGAAAAATCACTCTTTTTATTATAACTCACACATACATATACGTACCAGTTCAAGGACTCGAATCCTATCGGTTCCTTCTATTGTGCTTACATTTTTTTTTTACATGAGCTATAAGTGCTGGAGATTTTATTTTTTATTTTTTATTTTATTTTTGTTGTTGGGGGTGTTTTATTTAAGCAAGGTCACTAAGTGGGCCTCAGGTTTTGGGTCGAATTTGAATAAAAATCAAAACAAAACCAGCAACCCAAACCTAAGAAGTAGGGAAGAAGAACCCAACATAATAAAAAGGAGAGGAAAAAAAACCTCTGCGCGCCTCCCCGTGAGTCGGAAAAGCAAAAAAAAAAAAGGCTGCGGCGGCGATGGCCGGGAAAGGAAAACGGCGTCGGGAGAAGAACTTCCTGGCGGCCCATGGCGGGAACAGCCGTCTCCCTCCCCCTCCGAAGCTGAGGGAGCTCGAGGCCCTCCCTTCCAAACTCCGACAGATCATGCAGTTCAAGAACAACCCAGGTGCCTCCACTCTTCATTCAAACCCTTCCTCTCTCTTTTTATTCCCAACCCTAGCTTGCAATTTATCGCTTTTCTCCATTTCTTTTTATTTTTCTAGTCGACGATTGGAAGAAGATGAAGAAACATGCTGAAGAAGGGACCGAAAAGGTTTGGTTAAGTTCAATCAAATTAATTGAGGTGAACTGATTTCTCAGTTTAGAAATATCTCTCACTTTATGTCATGTTTGTAATAGAAAGGAAACCGGAAAGATGCTCGAGAAATCAATATAGAGAAGGAGAGTAGCATTAAGAAAATAACTTCTGGTTCGAAGGACGACGCTGGAGCTACAAGTTCAGGCTCAGATGACAATAGGAAAAGGAAGAAGAAGAGGAGGGCCGTCGACCTCCGGTTTAGAGAGCTGGAACAAGATGCTGCTGTTGGATCAACGAAAAAGGAACGCAGAAAAGAGTAGGTGTCCTCTTTTAGCTAAAGTCTTCATCTTGCGTTGATACAGCTCGGTAACTTATTTATAAATCCTGTTCGAGCATCCTGGCAGACTGCAGATATTATTTCCGCGGTGTTAAATTTGGTCTATATCGTTAAACTGTCATGGTGCCTGTTGACCATTAGTCGTTGTTGATGTTGTCTTCACTTTCTTGAGTTTAACCTTTTCAAAAGATACCGATTTAGGGGCTACTTATGCATACTTCCAGATATTCTGCTAGATTACGCAACTATGATATATAATCGATGCAAGGGGTAGTATGGCATATGGAACAACATTTATGTTGTTTCTGGAGATAGAAAACTATCAGCGTGAACTCGCACGAACCTCAGGCATCTAAGATCGAGGGTGGAGTTCTTTTGTGTATGTGTGTGACTGGGGGTTGATCGACTTGAGACGAGTATATTTACTCTTTTTAGGATCCTAATGCTCCAACCTGAAACTGTGAAAACTTGAAATTGTGATACCATTACCAATTCGGCATTTTGAAACCTGTTTTCTCATAGAGAAATTTCCTAGATTGTACAACATTCATGTCATAGCAGGATCAGGAAGAAGCAAATACCAAAAAAGGGAAAACAACGTGCATATGGAAAGAGGAGAGAGATTGTGTCATTGATTAGGAATGATAATAAAAAGAAAATTTTATAACTTTCTTTTATTTGATTTGGTAACTATATATATCCACCAATAGATTAAGTTAAAATCAAAGATGTAGAATTGGTGTGAGGATAAGACTCTCAAACCAGTCTTAAGAGATCCTGATATATATATATATATATATATATATATATATATATATATATATATATGCGTGCTTGTATGCCACATATGGATATATGTGTAAACGTGTGGTCATGATTGTCTTGTATTGCATATGTATTCCTGGATTTTAAGTTCTGCAACATTTACGCGTCTTCCTCGTATTATCTCCATGTCTTATGTTTCGATCAGTGCAACAAAATTTTCAATAGTACTAGATGTATAAGGAGATGTCGAACCACGTGATTTGAAATCCAGATTTTTTTGAAGCAAAGCTGACATTCATCAGTTGGATAATCATTTGGTTCATGTTATGATAAGGATATCACATCACCATATTTTTGTACTATTGCTGCTTTCTTTATTATGAAGAATCTATTGCCATATGCTGGGCAAGTGACGATAAACTAATTTGTTACATATATTAGTTTATTTAATAATCAGACTAGAGCTATAGGGAGAGAAGTTCCAAAACGAATCATGATAAAGCTAGAAACTTTTAATATTTATGTTTACAATTTCATACTACACGTTATGTGGTATTTTATATGAAAACGTTGTATCGAGTTTTATGCAGACTTGCAAGTAGATGATATATACAATTGTTTCTTGACCAAGTAGAGATTGCATGTGGAACACACACACACACACACACACACATATATATATATATATATATATATAGGGAGCGGATCGGGAGCCCCGATCGGGAGCCCCGCCCGCGGAGCCCCGCCGAAGCCCCCGCGATCCTTAGCCGTTGGATCGCGCGGGTGGGGGCGGGCCCCATGCGGACCCCGCGCGATCCGATGGTGCAGGGGGGGGCGGGGCTTCGGCGGGGCTCCGCGGGCGGGTATCCCGATCCGTTTCCATATATATATATATATATATATAGCCAATGACCCCCTTGCCTAGTGGTAGTGGTGGGGCATGCGGCCCGAGTGGTCAGGAGATCGATTCCCGGTGGGAGCGTTCGCCACAATTATAACCTACTCCTAATGATGATAAGAATGTCCATTTTTCTGCCAGCCGTCTATTTTTATGCCTGTCCATTACATCTGTTGTTTCCTATTTATTTTGCTTATCCCCATAGTATTCTGCAATGTGCACTTTCCTTGGACAGATTATTTTCACAAAATAGTAGCGACAGGAGCACTGGCAACCGGCTTAGTATTTCTGCCATGTGTTAGCTACTGCTTGATGAAGCCTGATTCTGTTCTGCATTGGTACCACCTTCTTTTTCACCCGCATCTCCCATGAAGTGTCCGACTTTTCTTTTGCCATTTGCTTTCCTGTACGTTTCCCGCCTTGAATAGTGAAGAGAAATTGATTTTCTCTCTTTTGCTGGTTTTCCATTCTCCATTATTTCCCTAAGTCCAATTTGCCATCTCATTTTTCTATTTATCTTCAGCCACATGTTCCTTTCATTCTATCATTTCCTTCTACAAAAGCATGAAACACTACATAAAGAATTCAGATTCCAAGTACAATTCCCAGTTTTGAAATCCTGTATTTCTAATTTAAGCTATAAAATCAAAATGTGATCCCCCCCCCCGCCCCCCCCCGGCCCACCACCCACCCCTTCATAATTTGTATTTGTATATGCAGTATGCAATTTGTTTATTAGTTCATTTAATTGAGGTGACCATGGGACTCCTCTAACAAAAGAAACCGAGTCTGGACTCCTAATCGGACCCTTCAAATAGATTAAGTGTTTCGTATCTTTAGCATAGATCAATGTTGGACATGCAATGATGGCCAATTGATTTATTGGCATCGGACCATATTAGGTTGAGTATCTGTTCATCCAGCAAATTAAGTTTGACAAAATCACTTGATATTGCAGTCTGGGTTGCACTTGGAAACCAATGCCAAGTGAATTATGATAAATCTATCCCATTTCTTTTTTCTTGGGCAAGGTTCACAGTATCAGTATCGGAATCGGTATCGGACTATTTCTATGAGTATTGGTATCGGCGATATCGGTAATATCGGCGGTTTCGGATCGGAGTATCGGATTTTTTGGTTTTGGGAAAAAAATAATTATTAATAAATTATTTACATTTAAAAAGATATATTTTATACATTTAGGCATAATTTAAGTATTTTCAGTGTTATTTCTTAGTAGTTTTGAAATTAAATGAAATAGTAGTCACCCTTAGCGATTGGTTTAAATACAATAGATTGATTTTCTTCTTTTACATGCTTTTACAATCTTATTATGCTTTAAACCCTTGGTGATTTGTCTTTTTCGTTTGATTTTTTTTTTGCCGGAAAAGAGACCTCCAATGTTGGTATCGGTCAGTATCGGCCTATCGGGTATCGGTCGGTATCGGATCGAGATATGCCAAACCGTGTCGGTATCGGCCGTATCGGATCGGTATCGGCCGATACTTTAAACCATGTTCTTGGGTTAACCAGAAGAAGTTAATACGTAAGTTTCAAATTCTAATTTGGATCAATAATTAGTTTTTAAGGGCCAACACCATGACCATATTTTTGAAAAAAATCCCTTAGGAATATATTATTGAAATATCATAAAAAAGCCAACATTGTAAGCTAAAAATCTCGGTGAAAACAAAGGTCCTAAAGTATAACTTCTAAACAAGCCTTGCTAAAAGCCACTCAGAGTATTCAATTTAATATTGTCCAGCTTTTGGACATCCCTCTGTATTTCCCAGCAAAAAAAGTAAAAAAAAAAAAAAGGGATTCTCTGAAATATTAATGAACTCTTGCATGAGAAGTCATGTAGCAAGTGTATTATTTATGTTAAACCTCAACTATATAACCCGCAACAACGTCAAATCTATCTGAAACTCATTTACCTTGTACAAAAGCACAGTTTCATTAATTAGCATTGATGTAAAGTGGAGGGAATTTATTCCCACATTTTTTTTCTGATACAGAAACATTTGTGACAAAAGAATAAACTCCAATTTCAACATATTCAGCAGATCATGCATACAACACCATCTACTTATATCTTTGCATCTCCATTCCACCTATATGTCTGTCTAACAGATGAACACATTTCATGGTTTCACTGTCATGATTTCCAGCACGTGCACTCAATGAGCACACCACTCCTTTTCTGAAGTTGGTGTATTGTCGATAGAAAGAGGGACAAGCCAAAAGAGACAATCTGCGATAGTTCATCATAATGCATGAATGACAGAGTGATACAATTTTGCATGGACCTTTGTTGTTTAGGGAGGATGCTGGCCTTCTTTTCATAAAAAATCACAGGAATCCGCCACCAAACTGTAACCATTGTAACATCAGTGTCGAGTCTCTTCACAATATATAGGAGAATCAAGATTCATTTAAATGTATCTATGCTTCTTTAGTTGGGCCTTACCTAAATAAATCCTTTTAGACGAGACTAAAGAGGGAACTTTGAAGCACTTACTTTACAATCTTTTTAGGAATGCAAATTGGATTCGGAAGGCCAAGCTCAATGACATGGACCATATGATAAATGATGCAGGGAAGATTGTTTATCCTCGATAAAGCATAGAATGAATCTGTTCTGGTTTATCTCCACTTCAAAAATGTCAGAAAGTGACTGATTAAATCTCTCTAGAAGATTGTCATTGTTTTGAATTTGATGCACTTCTCCAAACATGTATTGTTTTCATGGTTGATTTTCTGGGATAATGATTTAGCAACTGGCTAAGCTAGTAGATGTACACATTGGTTCACTGTCTATTAGTTTTATGTTTCTAGTTATTCGTGAAGTGGTGCTTACTGCTTAACTATAATTTACAAGTCTGGGATGGTGAGGCCATGGCACACGATACCATTTGCGTCATGTACTACTACTATTAGTTGCCTCTTGTTTTCTACCCTGAGATTTATCTATTATCTTTGTTCTCATTCAGACATAAGATAGTCCCTTATTGCTTAGAATTTCAAGCAAAGGAATAGAAGATGATGTTGCCTAGTTGATTAATGAAGGTGTCTCACTAGGGACTTCTTCTAGGTAAAGGTCTTTAGTTGTGCTTGGAAGCTAGCAAAATAGTTTTGTTCGCTCAAGTAGTTGTCCTTGATGATGTCTTTTTATAGCTTGCTTGCTGGTTGCGCTAATATAGAAAAATGGAATGTTAGCCAGATCAGAAAACTTAACGTGTGATGTTGGCCTTTCTTTTTCCTAACCTACCCATTTTAAGAGGGAACTACAAATCCGAAAGAACTTTAAATGATCGACTATTTGATGATTTTTCTTATTACGATTATAACTTTTGAACTTTTTAAATAATTTAGAGCAGCTCCTCATTTTGATTTATCTTCTTCTTAGGTTTCTTGAGTTGAGAAAGAAGAAACACAAGAAACAGAAGGTTGATGATTCTCTGGACTTTCCTGGTCGGGAAGAAATTAAATTTGGTGATATCGTTGAGGCTCCACCTAAGTTGTCATTTCCCAAGGTATCTATCTTGTGCTACTCTTGTTCCGAGAGCTCTTGTTCAATTTTATTTCTTTTGGAAAGTGAAAGCTTGAAAATAGTGTGGTAAAGAATCTCATTTTTTCTCTCTAGAAGGCAAAGGCTTCCATAGATGCTTCTCAAGAAAGAATTAGGTTGCAGGCGGTTGAGGCTTACAGGAATCGCAGAGGATCCACGTCTAGACTTGGAGTCAAACTGCCTCTCTTGGCCGAAAACTCATCCCTATAACTTGTACTTGTTTATTACTCTTGGATGACTTTCTTCTATTTACCTTGAACTTTATCAACAGCCATTCGAGACTCTTCATTGTGTAATGTTATTTTAGAGACTTGGCTGTCAAGTTTTGATACTTGTAGGATGCTTTATAATCCATTTCAATTTGAAGAGGTCAGGATTATGTAACCAAAACAATAAGAAAAATAGTGCAAGGTTCTTATTTGTATGGGATTTATTTTCATAAGCGGATAAAACGATGAGGCATACTTGGTGATCATGCTGAGCGGATATTATGCCCAGGGTACTGACTATACAAAACAACTGTTTTTCGGTACCCTGAATATTTTGATTTGGGTTATTCATATAGAACTAGTGAATTATATGATACACTCGTAGACACTAGGAAGAATTAGGAAGGAGCTGATCATAGTGATGACCGCCAAAAACCATGACCATCTTTCTTTGGATGGCAAGTATAATTGGAATCTGCCTAACTTATGAAGATTCACCTGCCTCATTCTTTTTAGTAATTCAAGTTTACCCTAAAATTTTGTTAGTGACCTATTTGATTCATTTCTTCTATTCTGTTCTGATAATTCAATCTTCACTAATCTTAGCATAAGGTTCCCAGAAGGAAAATTAATTCCCTCGTCTTTTCCACGAGAATGGAAATTAGAATTCATGCCAGGTTTCTGTGTTTGGTAAAACAAGGAATGCAGTCAAGAAAGTCCATTTGATTTTTCTTCCAGTGTTTGGTTGGTGCAACAATGTTCCCATAATATTCGTGAATTGCTTAAATAAGGCACCACATATCTTCCACTACTACAGTTCTCCTGTTATTTTATTTCACCAAATATACCAACACCAAACCACTTCTGATGATGATGCAGAAAAGAGAGACATCAAAGATGATATGAGTATAATACTGATAGTGTATCCTTAACAATGTCTACTAGTTATCTCAAAGTTATTGTGATGCCCACATTTTACAAGGCATATACAACGGCACACACTTATTTAACTGTCTCCTTTATCAGCCCTTGGGTAGCCCTTGGTTTCCTTTGGTAGGCCAAAAGATGAAGACCTTGATAGATACGGAGGGTTAGAGTAGTTTGGTACTTGACTTCTTGCTTTGCATCGGATAGTTCGAAAGTGAAGAAATGAACTAGGACAGCTGCGACAATCTTCATTTGCCTGTACGCAAATTCCTTTCCCAAACAAATTCTTGGACCTGCCTGCATACAAGAGAGGGACATATACACACCTTATAAATCTGAAGGCAGAAACATTTGTCTACTATGAAGTCATATAACATATTTTCGAATTAAACCACGGCTAAGGTTGAAAGCGCTAAGCTACCACTCACGTATATTGGTTTCACCTAATTGATCGTGTCATACCAATGAAAAGATACAATTCTACGACTACAGGAAATCAATTGAGGTAAGCAGCAACTTCTCGATCTCTAGTGTTATAGAGAAATAATACACATATTTTTTTTTTATACCAATTTACCTGGAATGCTGTGAATTTGAAGGGGTTATCAGGTTGGAAGGTTCCATCCTCGTCGAGCCATCTTTCTGGCCGGAAAACCTCTGCATCCTCACCCCAGAAGAATCACAAGAATTTCATTCTGCCCATGGAATAAGGAAGATAGCAGATGACATCCCCCTTCTTAATATCACAACCATCAGGAAGTCTGTCGTCCGAGAAACAAATTTTGGGGTCCTTTGCCATGGAAAGAAAATATAAATGGATCAATCAAGTGAGTTACATGTATATACTGATTACACTATCAGAGAAAGAATTTCAGCCCTAGTTTGAGCTAAGCCAATAGTAGTGAGAACTAAGAAATACCAAGCTCGTAGAAGTGATGCATACTCCATAAATCCTAAGAAAAAATACATGAGGATTCCCTTAGTCCTACTTTATAATATGGCTAAAAACCTATTTAATTCCTAAGCTCGCTCCAACAATTATGTGTTGGGAATCAAAAACGAAAACGGTTTTCCAAAAAATCGCCAAAAATCACACGAAGCCAAAACACAAACACAACGATTTGACGTGAAAAATTCTCGCAGAAGAACTGCAAGACGATCAGAGTCAAACCCTGAAAACCCTTCAGTAATCGAATAACAAGATACAGTCTCCTTACAAACTTTTTACCGATCCAAACTGGATTACCGCAACTACTCGTACGATGAAAATAGATTACAGACTCCCAAAGAACACGAGATGACGCGAAAAATAATCCGAAACAATCTCTCTTTCAAAATAGCCACTAATCTCTCTTTCATTCCAAAAGTTGCAAATTTAGTCTCAATTAGGGTTTGAGAAACTCTCTCCTTGATCTCTGTCTGGTTGATCGATGATATAATTTTAGGATTATATATATATATATATATATATATATATATATATATATATATAGAGAGAGAGAGAGAGAGAGAGAGAGAGAGAGATAGATGGGTGAGTGCTCTAGAACAAACTGTTAGTCCCGGGGCTTGATCAAAGATGGTAGACTCGATGTCGAGATCAGAGGTTCAACAAACGTTCACCTTCTGATTATTCTCGAGATCCAAGAGGAACTCTATAATATGAATCTGATTACAAAAGCAACAATAATCAGAAAGTAAATCTCACGTTCTTCCTTGCAATCGCAGTTGCAGACGGACAGAACTGAGTTACAACTCAGATGAAGGAGAAGAAAGAAAAAGAAAAAAGAAGAAAGAAGAAGAGAAAATGTTCTTGCTGGGGTGATAAAGATCACCGTTGCTCAAAGCAAGATTCGTCCCACCACGATCTGCTTCCAGGAACCAGCAAGTTCACGAAGAACTTCTGGAACGCTCGTAAGTCAAAATTTGAGACTTGAACGAGCTTCCTGGACTTTACAGACTCCCTTAACTCTCTTCTTGGTGCATCTTTCAAAGGAAGCCAAAGGGCTCTATTTATAGAGTGGAGTTGAGACTTCACCTCTTCTCCTATCCGATGTGGGGCTAAAATACCAATACTCAAAAATAGAGTTTGATATTTTAGATCATCCCACAATCAACATAGAAGTGTGCCAGTCCACGCCTACCCCTCGAACACTCCCGTACATGCACGAGACATCCTGGAGTCCGTGTCCGAGTCCGAGTCCGCACAACAAAAATCAACTTGCATCCTTGTTGGATTTAATTCTTTTTCTTTCTAGGAAAATACTCCCACATGGCACAAACTTGTGCCCCACTACACCTCATGTGCACACCTCAACACAAGCAATGCATTATATTGAGATACTCACCATTTGGTGTAGCCGATGTGGGACTATCTTTTCTAGTCCAAAGGCAAAAACACCAACAATCCCCCACATATCTCAATATATGGGTTGAGCGTTCGCCACAGTGACTGCCCATCATGAATTAAGAGAGATGTCGCTACGACTTGAATCTTCCCACATAGGTTAAATAACAGCATGATACAAGAATGGACTAAGACTTGAATTCTGCATCATAATTGTAATTCTTCCTACTCATATAATGACATCAACTGTGCTTCTGGCTGCACATTGAAGGCCTTGTGCCAGCCTGATTTCAGTGTATAATTTTTGGGCGTCTACAAGTTTACCCTCAAGAGACGGCCTGATATCTCTGTCCATACACTATAGGTGAGTTCTTTATAAAGAGTCATGGCATGAAGCATTGCGTTTCTTTGCGGTGCTACACCGCTATGACATGGCTTAAAGCCGAGGCTTTACCCCACCTGGGTACCTCATCGTAGTGTCATACTACTGTAGCATGAGGTCACAAGCCTCTTTGTAGTGCCAAACTACCCAGCAAGAAGCCTTGCGCTTCCGTGCGGTGTTACGCCGCTATGACATGGCTTGCGAAGCCGAGGCTTTACCCTACCTGGTACCTCTTCGTGGTGTCATGCCACTGTAACATGAGGACATCGTCCTCTTTGTAGGTCTACCTCTCTTTATTACGATTATCATACAGCATTAGGCTACCTGCCTATTTGCGGTGCTACTCCGCTGTGACTTGGCTTGCAAAGCCGAGGCATTACCCCTACCTGGGAACCTCATGGTGAAGTCACCTCACTGTAGCATGGAGATACACTCCTTGTAGTGCTGCACTACCGTACTTCCTGTAAAGTACTCCACGCATTCACTCTGCCTGAGAACTCATTAAGGCATTTAAGCCAACCTTCCCACAGGATCCATTTTTCGCAGAAAACAACAGTAGACAACAGTGGTTGTAGGTCCGTAACCTCTCCATGTCACAGAGGACAAGTACCCACCGTTCCTGATATTCTTCTGGTTAATAGTCCTCCCTTGAACTAAAAGCTAGATGCCTAGTAGATTTCTCTTTGAACTAATAACATAAAACTTTATGGTAGGATTGTAATAACACAATATCAGAATGCCTTCAAGCCCATTTTACAAGCTGTGTCATCGACCAGCTGGCGCTTGAGGCCTTTGGTGAACGGATCCGCCAGGTTCTCCTGACTCTGAACATCAATCACTGTAATGACACCTCTCTTGATGAGATCGTTCACTGCCCTGTGCTTCAACCGCACAGTTTTTTTCTTCCCATTGAAAAGATCATTCGATGCCACCGCTGCAGTCGCCTGGTTGTTGCAGTATATCGGAATTGCCGATATCTGTGCCCCAACCACTGGAAGATCATACATGAGCTTCTGAAGCCACTCTGCTTCATCTGCTACGGTATCAAGTACAAAGAACTCAGATTCCATAGATGATCGCGAGAGCATAGTCTGCTTCTTCGACTTTCACGATATAGCAGCTCCAACCATAGTGAATATGAATCCACCTGTGGACCTCTCGCTCTCTAATTCTGAGCACCAATTGGCATCACTGAAGCGTTCCACTACCGACGGATCTCCGCTGTAGTGCAGTGCATATGTCTGAGTCTTCTTAAGATATCTCATAACCCGTTTCATAGCTTTCCAGTGCTCAATGCCTGGATTGTTCGTGAAACGACTCAGCATTTCCACGGCGAAAGCTATGTCAGGCCTTGTGGCAGTAGTGGCATACATCAAACTCCCGATTATGCTTGCATACTCCAGCTGCTTGACGTTTTCCTTCGAGTTTAGCTCCAGCTTCTGATCACCCCGGTACGGCATATCAATTAAAGGAAGATCATGATACCCGTATCGAGTGAGCATCTTCTCAATGTAATGAGATTGTGACAGCGCTAATCCAGTGTCTGTCCGGATGATCTTGAGTCCCAAGATAACATCAGCATCCCCCAAGTCCTTCATACTGAACTTCGTCGAGAGGAACTTCTTTGTCTCCGTGACACAGCTTATATCCGTACCTAGGATTAGCATGTCGTCCACGTATAGACAAACGATGACTCCTCTTCCGTCAGCAAACTTCGTATAGACGCACTTGTCTGTTTCACTGATCCAGTAGCCATTTGATCTTATGACTTTGTCAAACTTCTCATGCCACATTTTGGGAGCTTGCTTTAAACCGTACAGAGATTTTACCAACTTGCAGACTTTGTCTTCAAGACCTTTGACGACAAACCCTTTTGGTTGTTGCATGTAGATCTCTTCGGTCAGCTCGCCATTCAGGAATGCCGTTTTCACATCCATCTGATGTATCACCATCTTATGTATCGCTGCGAGAGCAATCAATATTCTGATGGTGGTCATCCGGGCTACTGGAGCATACGTGTCAAAGTAGTTGATCCCCTGCTTCTGAGAAAACCCCTTTGCCACTAGCCTGGCCTTGAACTTGTCAATGGTTCCATCAGCTTTCATCTTCTTCTTGAAGGTCCACTTGCATCCGATAGGTTTTGCTCCTTCAGGTAGATCAACCAACACCCAAGTGTTATTGGAGGTGATTGATTCAATTTCATTGTCTATCGTCTCCTTCCAGAAAATATCATCTCTGGTCTTCATCGCCTCATCATAGGTAAGTAGATCTGCTTCCACATGATAGGTGACGAAGTCATCTCCGAAGTTCTTCGGCCTCCTCGCTCGCTTCGACGACGGCTCAACGAGTTCTGGTTCAATTGTTGTCTCCTCAGTAGCAACTTCATCTTGGACAACTGGCTCATTGAAGATCTCAGTCACCTTTGCACCTTCATCATTCTCCGAAATGTCCGTTAGAACAATATTCTTGTGCCTTATAAACTTGTCTTCAAAATATTCAGCATCGCGAGATTCGATGATATGATTTGACTCAATATCAAGAAATCTCCGAGCATCACTCTTCTCGGTATACCCCAAGAAGATCGTCTTCGTAGTCCTTGTCCCCAGCTTCTGAATCTTCAGATCTGAGAGCTTCACATAGGCCAGATACCCCCACACTCGAATGACATTCAAGTTAGGTCTGACTTTGAACCAGAGTTCATGAGGAGTTACGTCCGAAGTTGCATACGACACTCTATTTAGAATAAAAGTGGCCGTCAATGCAGCTTCTCCCCAGTAGCATTTAGGAAGACCCACAGTTAGCAGCATTGAGTTCATCATTTCTGTCAACGTTCTGTTCTTCCTCTCCACTACTCCGTTAGATTGAGGAGAATACGGAGCAGTAGTCTCGTTTATGATTCCATATTCTTTGTAGAATAATATGAATTCATGAGACCGATACTCTCCGCCTCGATCACTTCTTAGCCTCTTGAGTTGTTGTCCAGTTTGTCGTTCAGCCTCGGCCCTGAACTCCTTGAACTTTTTGAATGCTTCGTCTTTAGACTTGAGCAAGTAGACGAACGCGTACTTTGAGAAGTCATCGATGAAGGTTATGAAATACTTCATCCCGGCTTTTGTAGAGAATTGCTTGAAGTCATAGATATCGAAGTGCACCAACTCTAGAAGATCTGTGCTTCGATTGACCCGATGAAAGGGTTTCCTTGTGATCTTTGTCTGAGCACATACTTCACACTTCTCTACCTTACCCCCACATTTGGAGATAAGTCCTAGACTGGACATTTTAGTAATTCTTTTACAGTGAACATGTCCTAGCCTGTTATGCCACAACTCAAGAGAATAATCAGAACGAGTGATTGCATTGATTACATCTGACTGGTTTACAAGCTGAATTTTGAACATCCCTTCAGTTTAAAAAGCTTTTTCGAAGTATGTTTCCTTTTTGGACATCACCATCTGGCCAGCATTGATGTCCATCCTCAAGCCTACGTTGCTAAGCAGGCTTCCAGAGATCAGGTTCTTTGCAATCACCGAAACGTGCTTCATACCTTGAAGCGTCAGAGTGTTCCCGGATGGGAGTTTTAGCTCCACAGTTCCGACCCCCAGAACTTCAGCTTGGGCTTGGTTCGCCATGATAACTTTCTTAGAAGTTGGCTGGTATGTGACGAACCATTCCTTGCCAGAGCAGACATGACAGGTCGTACCAGTGTCTATCCACCAGTCAGAGTCAGCCCCCACAGCTGTGACCTGAGCAATCATAGCAACAATGTTAGAAATCATGAAAACCTTGCTAGGCTCACCTTGCTCAGCTTGTTTGGGCTTGGATTTGCATTCACTCTTATAGTGGCCCTTCTTGCCACAGTTGAAGCAAGTCACGTGGGACTTGGACTTCTGTTGCTTGAACGAAGGACCCTTCACTTTCAGATTACTAGAGTCCTTCTTCTTGTGATGAGAAGCCACTTGCTTCCCTTTGAACTCTCTTGTCTGCACCAAGTTAGCCTTAGCTAGTTGGTTGGACAGAGAGTCCATCTTCTGTTGAGATCGCATTTCGTCCTCAACGTGGATCTTTTGTAGGAGATCTTCCAAGCTAATGTCCAGCTTCTTTCGATGCATTCTAGCATAGAAGTTGCTCCAACCAGCAGGAAGTTTCGAGACTATCCCTCCAACGATAAACTTATCGACGAGGGGCATCTTCTCGTCATCTAACTTCTGGCGCAACTTCAGGAATTCCTTCACTTGAGGTAGCATCGCCATCTCGTCTTCGAAGAGCCACTTGTGGTACTTCTCGACGATAAAGATTTTGGACCTGTTCTCATCATCTTCATATAGCTTACCCAAAGAATCCCAGATCTCTTTGGCCTTCTCCTTCTTGAAATATGACTCTGCCAGAGAGTCATCCATAGAATTGAGAATCAGCAGTTTACATATGCTGTTTTCTCTCTTCCATTTGCTCTGCTTGACGAGTGCAGCAACAATAGCTTCGGCAGTTCCTCCTTTTGGAATTGTCGGTTCATCCTCAATCAATACATGGTCTACGTCCACGAGTTGAAGATTAAGGGTGACCTTCCTCTTCCAGATTTGGAAATATTCTCCGTCGAATTTCTCCAACTTGTTAAAGCTGGTATCGATGAGAGACGCACGAGAGTTTTCCATCTACAAGAATCTTGCTTTGAGATTATTAGTCCCGGGGCTTGATCAAAGATGGTAGACTCGATGTCGAGATCAGAGGTTCAACAAACGTTCACCTTCTGATTATTCTCGAGATCCAAGAGGAACTCTATAATATGAATCTGATTACAAAAGCAACAATAATCAGAAAGTAAATCTCACGTTCTTTCTTGCAATCGCAGTTGCAGACGGACATAACTGAGTTACAACTCATATGAAGGAGAAAAAAGAAGAAAGAAGAAGAGGAAAGGTTCTTGCTGGGGTGATAAAGATCACCGTTGCTCAAAACAAGATTCGCCCTACCACGATCTGCTTCCAGGAACCAGCAAGTTCACGAAGAACTTCTGGAACGCTCGTAAGTCAAAATTTGAGGCTTGAACGGGCTTCCTAGACTTTACAGACTCCCTTAACTCTTTTCTTGGTGCATCTTTCAAAGGAGGCCAAGGGGCTCTATTTATAGAGTGGAGTTGAGACTTCACCTCTTCTCCTTTCCGATGGGGGACTAAAATACCAAAACTCAAAAATAGAGTTTGATATTTTAGATCATCCCACAATCAGCATAGAAGTGTGCCAGTCCACGCCTACCCCCCTGTAAGCCCCTGAATTTAGGGCTTATTTTTTTTCAATTTTATAAATCAATTATTTTGAATAAATATTATTATTTGATTTAATGCTCTTTACCGTGACTTGGAATTCTAAAGCATCAGGGATGCCAGTCGCTGGAAACTTTCTTCTTGGAGTTTGTAGTAGACGAGATTATCTTCATTTTGATATGTCCTGTCCCACTTGAACTCGTTTTCTTGTGCTCTTTTTGCTTCGCGCAAGTTCGGGTCAATATTAGACCATTTAATTATTAATTGAATTCCCACTTTTTTCTTGATCATCATATGCGCGTTACCATGACTTTTAATTTAGGAGCACCAGACTAGTCATTTTCTCGAAACCAACTTGTCATGCCTGATCTACTCGAGACGTTCTTCACCCATGACTTTCGTGTCCCACTCAGACACACCCTCTTGTGCTCCATTTCCTTCGCACAACTTTCGGTTCAATTTAGGCCAATTAATTATCTGCCGTAAAACCTGATTTAACTTCCAATTAAATTTCGGGCCTAACATCGGTCCAATCCAGTCGACCCAATATATGATCCTGGCCTGTTTTGAGCCTACTATGCACGTGACACATGCGTGCCACCGATTTGATCTCCCTTGTGCTTCCATTCCATCTGTAATTTTAATTGGTTTAATTTATAAATTAATTAAATCTTGGCTTCGACTTTGTCCAAACTTGGCCCAACGTCCGACCCAGTTTGACATGGACCCTACCATGACAGCCCATACATCCCACTGATGTGTCCGCATTTTTCCCTATTTAAAAATACGTTTATTTTGTATAAATATCTTTATTTCTCTCTCTTTTATATATATATATATATATATATATATATATATATATATATATATATACATATATAATGTATTATAATATCTCCCTCTCTCTTTCTCTCACCACACAAACACACCTCACTCCTCTCCCCCAATGCCAGCCGACACCCCCTCTCTCTTTCTATTCTCTCTCTCTAAAATATCTTTCTTTCTCTCTCTTTATATTTTTTAACACTCACACACACATACATTATACATATAATATATCTCTCTCACTCTCTCTCTCTCCCCACACATTACAGCTAAACCCCCCATGCTGGTACACGAACACCCCCCCTTTTTTTTCTTTCCTTTACATCATTATCATCTCTCTCTCTCTCCTTCTCACTTCTCTTTCTTCTTCCTCAACTCCTTCTTAGTCTTCTTCTTCTTTTCTTTTCAAAAAGAAGGAAACCACCCTCACCATCACCAACGTACCCGAGCACAGCCCCCTCCTTTGGCCAACCTCCACCGTGCCACCTCACCTCGGCCGCCGCCGCTGCCGCACGCACGCAGCAGCAGCTGCGGCGCTGCAGCGAGCAGCAGCCTGCGCGGCACAGTCGCGCACGCGCGCACCGGCCGGCAGCGCGCTGCTCCGGCCACCGTCGCCGCCGGCGAGCCCCTCCCACGGCCGCCGCGAGCTGGGTGCACCCCTGGGCGAGCTCCCCTTCGCCGTCATCCTCTTCCCCGACGAGCCACGTACCCGATTCGTACGTTTTGGACGAAATCCCGTCGACGCGCGCGCGGGTTGAATCCAGAAATGGAGTTTCGGGACAGCAACTTTGTGCGTATTTTTCGGGAGATCCGACCGTTGGATCGGCGATTTCTTCGCTCCGTTACAATCTCGGTATATACCCCTTCACTCTCCTAAAATTTCACCCGTTAATTTTGTCGTTTGGTACATCAAAACCGGCCTCCAAGTTGACATTTTAATTTGTACTATTTTTGGACAGTTTTGCGATGCCAACTTCGCGGGTTCGTATCTTCGTCGTCGTAGCTCCGTTTTGTGCGCTACCAGTTCCGGTGCACAGCTGGTATAACCCTCTTCCTGCCCCCTTTAGATTTCATTTCAGTTTGAGCTTGTTAGGTCGGTCGAATTCGACACCAAAGTTGGCCGTTCGAATTCTTAGTGTTGCACTTGTAAAATTCCATTTTTGAACCCGGGACTCCAGATTCAAATTCTGACACCACCAGTAGACTCGTGGCGTCGTTCTGGTATGTTTTCATATAAAGTTTGCTTAATTTGGTGAACGTGGGCCCTGACACGCATTTCGGTGCAAAGCGGGTCCCACTTTCTGAGTCAACGGGACTTTTTGACGCCGGCTCATCGGAATCCAATTTCGGATATACCATTGAGTTCGTATCGTCATTCTGGACTCGTTGACATATAATTTGCTGAGTTTTGAGGACATTGGCTCCGACACGCTTTTCCGTGTAAATCAGAATTTTAATGTCCGGGTCAACGGACCAATTTGAGATCGGGTCAACGGAATCCAATTCTGGATATACCGTTGGGTTCGTATCGTCATTCTGGATTCGTGGACATATAATTTGTTAGGCTTTGTGCACTTTTATTTTGGCACGTTTTTCGGTGCAAAGTGTGTCCAACGGCGGACACCATTTTGGTCCGAAATTACCTTTTTGCCCCTGTGTCCAAATTAGACTTTTGGACAGGCTATCCTAGCTGATTTGACCATTATGAACACGTTGGTGATATTTGTTTCACCATCCGACAACATCTGTAGGTTTTTACCCTATTATTATAATCTTTCTCCTTTTGTGGTATTTTGAGATCCATCGATTCCAGTGATTACACAACCACTGAAATTGAATGTGTTGACCCTGTAGATATTTGTAGAGACTAGCTTTGACCCAGTTTGACCATGGTTGACTACTTTGACTGAACGTCGAAGTAGAGTCAACATTTGACCTAGATTAGACTAGTTTTGACTTTGGTTGACCACAGTTGACTATTTTGATCAAAAGTCAACCGTAAATCAACCGTAGCCTAAATTTGACCAGAACTGGACCAGAGTTGACCAGTTAACCAGAAGTCAACTGTAAGTCAACCCTTGACTTAGATTGACCTAGTTTGACTTGTTTTGACTTGCCTTGACCTAGTTTGACTTAGTGTGACTTGATTTTACTTCCAAACCCTTATATTGATACAGTATTTCTACCTATAGGTCCTCGAGGCACTGTTCTTGGATCAGTTGACATATTCTACCAGATCACAGGCGAGTACATTCTCTGATAATATTTCTGTTTTATGATATCGTTTATGTTTCTTGTATTTAGTGTAGATACCCTTGTTCTCTTGACACATTATTCACACGGATTGGTATTTCCCTGGATCCCGTCGTGAGATGTTATTCCTCGCTTTCCTTGGTATATCTTGTGCAAGTCTTTCTTGTTCCTTGTGCATTGTATAGACACGATTCCTGCGAAGGCTAGCTACCCTCTCGGAGAATCATGTGTCATGATGTGTCATGGTTGGATCCACTATACTAGTCGGGGACGGGGAGTATTAGTGTAGATGTGTGGTCATTATCCACCTTGTTTATTCTTGTAGACCTTGAATGCTACCAATCCTACACTCCATGTAGGATTGGCTGATCAGTAGACCTTGTGCAGACCCAAGCTGGCCACATGTTGAACTAGTACTCACACACTTAGACAGATGATTCTTGATTCTTGTACATGCCATGATCAGTTTTACTTGCCTTGTTCTAGCTGTAGATTTACAGCTTACCTTGCCATGATACTCACATGTACATTTCATGATTTCTTGTATATTCTCTCTATTTACTGCTACATGTTCAATATCGTATAATTAGAACTGTTATTTGAGATTTGTGCTCGTTCCATCCTGACTGGATATGTTGAAAAAATTTTAGGAGTAGTTGTGCCACATTTGTTGGACTGCAGGATGATTCTAGCTGAGGTGGTTCACACTGTTCCTCTATATGAGTTGCCTGGTAGTTATTCCTTAGTTAGTCTTGTTGTTCCTTCATTATCTTCATGTCTAATGATCATTGTAGATTCTAGTTGTTCTAGTAATATTGTTATTATTTCTTGTCTTATCTTCCTTAGTTTCGTGATGTGACATGAGTACATTTCTAGTTATGGATTCTTAGATGTTGTAGTTAGTATAGTACACTTGACAGCGTTCTACCGCCGATACCACGGCGTAGGCTGGACGTGGCCCACGTATTCATACTCGTATATCCGGGTGCGGGTCGTGACACGTTTTTAGTGGTGGCCCATGCAGGTCAGTCTTTGCAATTAATACGAAGTCGTGGTAGTACTTGAGCTTATCTGTACTACTGCGAGCCTGCCCTAGGATTAAGGTTGAGTAATGGAATATTTTAGAATTTTGGTACTCAGTCACATATTAGGAACTCTTGGTAGATTCCAGAGATGACCCCTGGGAATCTTATTTCGAAACTCTTCGAATCTATTCCCATTCGTTTCTATCCATCCTGATTCCTGAGATATCTCTCAGTTATCGTACTTTATTATTCTTTGGGATGAGTTTGTGGACCCCAGAGGGGAGGTATAAGTTGGACTTATATATCATCTAGGTTGGGGAGAGAATATGATTTACCAACCTCGTATCATGGTCGAGGTTTGTTTTAGATTATATTCCATCATTTTCTATCTTGACCTAGGTAGTACCCTCGGGACTTTTCCTGAGATTTTCCTCTGAACCCTATCTCGAAAGTTGTTTCCGTTGTTTCTATTAACTTACCCTTGACTTGTTGTTGAATGTTAAATCTTAATATTCGTTGTTGACCTTTGATTTTGTTTTGGATAATTCTTTTAAGAATTGAGTTAAGATATCCTGATAAACATATTTTGGACGAGGACGATGAGAACAGTAAGTGTCTACTTTATTTATGGAGTTTAGAATTCATCGCAGTCATATTAGCTAGCGAGACAAGGACATGGAGCCTGATTTGGATATACCATCCTAGTTATGTCATTTAGATTCTCTTGCAGCCATACCGGTTGGCGTGGTAAGGAATCTAGATGACATGATTATAGGGTGTATACCATAGTTATGGACTTCATTGTTTATTACCGCTATGCTTACTGGCGTGGCGAGAATTCTGGCAACATGATTTTGGATAGACGTGTATGGTTATCAGGTCATATCTTAAGTTGATTCACTTCTTTTACCAATTGAGCAAGATAATTTCTACCATTATTTCTTGTTTATCATTATTTTCTCTCCCATCGCACGATGATTTTCTCATCTTACCGTCATTTCCTTTGCCTTGTTTAGCTATTTCTTGATTACACAAATCACCTATCTCGTATCTACATCTGTCATCTACACTTGAAAACTCTAAAAATTTTGAAATTTTTATATCTAAATTGTTTCTTAAATTTTGGTATTGTTAAGATTTTGATTTCCTTCTGTCCATAACCAATCAATTTTGGTCGTCTTGTTTATCGTGCCAAAGAGTCTTGGTTGCGGACTATACCCTAGATGACTTCAAATTCCTTGTGACTTGGGTTCCTTCTTAAATTGTGCTTTTAGGACCTTGATTTCGAATGCATGATTTTATCGTCTTTCATAACTGAACTTGGATCTTGATCGTGCTTAAGTAACCTATAATCTAATTTCTATCAAATCTATCTCTCAATCGTGCTATTCTCAAATTTTTCTCTCCATTTGCTTCTCTTAGCCCTGTTTTAGATCATGACTATCCAACTTTGATTTTCATAATCTTGATAATCTTAGCCCTCAAATCGTGCCAAGTGAACTTAGACTATTTTCGATTTTTATCACGTTCGAACTTGGATCGTATTTCATGATTTTATTAATCATACTCATTAATCTTTGATCGGGCCTATAAGACCTTGACTTCGATTTTGTTTATGTCTGAAATTTTATCTCAACCATGCCAAACCTTGTTTTGGTCATGGTTAGCTTTTCATCTTGATCGGGCCTATGCGACTTTCGGGTTGATTTCCACCAACCTAAGTCCTACAAATCACCCGGTACTTGAACTTCATTATATATTCGATTCTCCTAATCGTCTCTAAAATCGTGCCCCAATGACTTGGCTTATTTCTGAAATCATGCACATATAATTTTGTTCATATCATGATTCTATCGTGCCAAATCCCTCATCGTGCCTGAACAATTGTAAATCGATTTTCTTGATCGTGCAAACTCGTCATTCTTGGATCGTGCCTAAATTATTGCCTAAATCTTCTATCATGTTTTAACCCCACTACCAACCTTTAATTTCGAGGACAAAATTTTTATAAGGTGGGTAGGATTGTAAGCCCCTGAATTTAGGGCTTATTTTTTTCAATTTTATAAATCATTTATTTTGAATAAATATTATTATTTGATTATTATTTGATTTAATGCTCTTTACCGTGACTTGGAATTCTAGAGCAACAGGGATGCCAATCTCTGGAAACATCCTTCTTGGAGTTTGTAGTAGACGAGATTATCTTTATTTTGATATGTCCTGTCCCACTTGAACTCGTTTTCTTGTGCTCTTTTTGCTTCGCGCAAGTTCGGGTCAATATTAGACCATTTAATTATTAATTGAATTTCCACACTTTTTCTTGATCATCATATGCGCGTTACCATGACTTTTAATTTAGGAGCACCAGACTAGTCATTTTCTCGAAACCAACTTATCATGCCTGATCTACTCGAGACGCTCTTCACCCATGACCTTCGTGTCCCACTCAGACACACCCTCTTGTGCTCCATTTCCTTCGCACAACTTTCGGTTCAATTTAGGCCAATTAATTATCTGCCGTAAAACCTGATTTAACTTCCAATTTAAATTCCGGGCCTAACATCGGTCCAATCCAGTCGACCCAATATATGGCCCTGGCCTGTTTTGAGCCTACTATGCACGCGCCACTTGCGTGCCACCGATTTGATCTCCCTTGTGCTTCCATTCCATCCGTAATTTTAATTGGTTTAATTTATAAATTAATTAAATCTTGGCTTCGACTTTGTCCAAACTTGGCCCAACGTCCGACCCAGTTTGGCATGGACCCTACCATGACAGCCCATACATCCCATTGATGTGTCCGTATTTTTCCCTATTTGAAAATACGTTTATTTTGTATAAATATCTTTATTTCTCTCTCTTTTATATATATATATATATATATATATATATATATATATATATATATATACATATATAATGTATTATAATATCTCCCTCTCTCTTTCTCTCACCACACAAACACACCTCACTCCTCTCCCCCAATGCCAGCCGACACCCCCTCTCTCTTTCTATTCTCTCTCTCTAAAATATCTTTCTCTCTCCCTCTTTATATTTTTTAACACTCACACACACACATACATTATACATATAATATATCTCTCTCACTCTCTCTCTCTCTCCCCACACATTACAGCTAAACCCCCCATGCTGGTACACGAATACCCCCCCTTTTTTTTCTTTCCTTTACATCATTATCATCTCTCTCTCTCTCTCCTTCTCACTTCTCCTTCTTCTTCCTCAACTCCTTCTTAGTCTTCTTCTTCTTTTTTTTTCAAAAAGAAGGAAACCACCCTCACCATCACCAACGTACCTGAGCACAGCCTCCTCCTCCGGCCAACCTCCACCGTGCCACCTCACCTCGGCCGCCGCCGCCGCCGCACGCACGCAGCAGCAGCTGCGGCGCTGCAGCAAGCAGCAGCCTGTGCGGCACAGTCGTGCGCGCGCGCACCGGCCGGCAGCGCGCTGCTCCGGCCACCGCCGTCGCCGGCGAGCCCCCCCCACGGCTGCGTGCGAGCTGGGCGCACCCCTGGGCGAGTTCCCCTTCACCGTCATCCTCTTCCCCGACGAGCTACGTACCCGATTCATGCGTTTTGGACGAAATCCGTCGACGCGCGCGGGTTGAATCCAGAAATGGAGTTTCGGGACAGCAACTTCGCACGTGTTTTCCGGGAGATTCGACCGTTGGATAGGCGATTTCTTCGCTCCGTTACAATCTCGGTATATACCCCTTCACTCCCCTAAAATTTCACCCGTTAATTTCGTCGTTTGATACATCAAAACCGGCCTCCAAGTTGACATTTTAATTTGTACTATTTTTGGACAGTTTTGCGACGCCAACTTCGCGGGTTCGTATCTTCGTCGTCGCAGCTCCGTTTTGTGCGCTACCAGTTCCGGTGCACAGCTGGTATAAGCCTCTTCCTGCCCCCTTTAGATTTCATTTCAGTTTGAGCTTGTTAGGTCGGTCGAATTCGACGCCAAAGTTGGCCGTTCGAATTCTTAGTGTTGCACTTGTAAAATTCCATTTTTGAACCCGGGACTCCGGATTCAAATTCTGACACCACCAGTAGACTCGTGGCGTCGTTCTGGTATATTTTCATATAAAGTTTGCTTGATTTGGAGAACGTGGGCCCTGGCACGCATTTCGGTGCAAAGCGGGTCCCACTTTCTGAGTCAACGGGACTTTTTGACGCCGGCTCATCGGAATCCAATTCTGGATATACCGTTGAGTTCGCATCGTCATTCTGGACTCGTTGACATATAATTTGCTGAGTTTTGAGGACATTGGCTCCGACACGCTTTTTCGTGTAAATCAGAATTTTAATGTCCGGGTCAACGGACCAATTTGAGATCGGGTCAACGGAATCCAATTCTGGATATACCGTTGGGTTCGTATCGTCATTCTGGATTCGTGGACATATAATTTGTTAGGTTTTGTGCACTTTTATTTCGGCACATTTTTTGGTGCAAAGTGTGTCCAACGACGGACACCATTTTGGTCTGAAATTACCTTTTTGCCCCTGTGTCCAAATTGGACTTTTGGACAGGCTATCCTAGCTGATTTGACCATTCTGGACACGTTGGTGATATTTGTTTCACCATCCGACAACATCTATAGGTTTTCACCCTATTATTATAATCTTTCTCCTTTTGTGGTATTTTGAGATCCATCGATTCCAGTGATTACACAACCACTGAAATTGAATGTGTTGACCCTGTAGATGTTTGTAGAGACTAGCTTTGACCCAGTTTGACCATGATTGACTACTTTGACTGAACGTCGAAGTAGAGTCAACATTTGACCTAGGTTAGACTAGTTTTGACTTTGGTTGACCACAGTTGACTATTTTGATCAAAAGTCAACCGTAAATCAACCGTAGCCTAAATTTGACCAGAACTGGACCAGAGTTGACCAGTTGACCAGAAGTCAACTGTAAGTCAACCCTTGACTTAGATTGACCTAGTTTGACTTGTTTTGACTTGCCTTGACCTAGTTTGACTTAGGGCCCGTTTGGTTCACCGGGTTAGACAACGTAATGTAATTGGCATTACATCGCAATCATAATTAGGTTGTTTGGTTGGACAATTTTTTTCTAGATGTAATGTAATCCCGATTACAAACTTGATTACATTACATCACTTTCTATTCAAATCAATTACATCACAAACCCTATGTAATCCTAATTACATTACATCTTCAGATTTTAAATTATAATTTTACCCTTTTAACAAATTTTAAAATCCCGAAATCCCGATCAGAGAGAAAAACAACCTAAATCGAGTTCAGCACCACTCATTCATTGACAACCAAAGAAGCAATTAAAGAGCTCTCTCTCTCTCTCTCTCTCTCTCTCTCTCTCTCTTCATTCTCGAACTCGAAGGAGAAGAAAGAAAGAAAGGAGAGCTCAGTCATGGAAGGGGTGACGTCATCAATGGCGTCGAAGCTGGCCTTCTTCCCGCTGAGCCCACAGCGCAGTCGATGATGCTCTACTCCTGCGGCAACGCGGCCGACCTCGGCCAGATATACAAACTCTTCCTTCTACCTCCGCGTCAACATCATGTGGTCAGTACACTAATCATTCTTCCTCTTCTTCTTTTTGCTCAATTTCGTGTTTTTGGTGGGAAGGTGATGGTTTGTGAAGTTGGCAGCTTGAAAAATTGTCGATTGGAAGTTGGGTTTCTGCTCAATTTATTTTTATTGGGAATTCGGTGGGAAGGCTTGAGTTGAAGTTAGATTTTGATTTTGGGAGGTGGGTTTCTGTTGAATTGTATTTTTGTTTGATGTGAGTGGCTAGCTTTTGGAAATGTGTTGTTTTTGTGATGTTGATAGTGAGAAGTTGGGAAAGTTGGTTTTCTTTTGGTGGATTGAAGTGTAAGGGCTTTCTTGGAGTGTTATTATTAAAAGATAGAGTTGGAAAGTTGGAATTAAGCAGGAGATTTTTTTTTGGATATGTTGTAGCAGGAGATTTTTTGTGTGTGGATATGTTGTTGCTTATTCTGATCGGCTGATCTTGTTTGTTTATCTGCTATTTTGTGAATTTGGTGGTGGAGAGTTGGAAAATTAAATTGGAATTTTGTTTAGGATTTTTCATTAGTTGGAAAGAAATATTTATAGTAATGAGCAGAAGAAATTGATTGCATCGCATACAAATATTTAGGAATGAGCAGAAGAACAATTTTTTTTTTTTTTTTTTTACATTTTTACATGATACTATATGGTATTTTATTTTATTTGGTTACTGAATTTTTTTTATAAATTATAAATAATAATTTTGGCCAAAACAATATAAATATCAATGATATATTTGTCAAAATGATACAAATAATAATTATTTTTTATTACATAGCATGTTGAACCAAACACTTGAATGTAATTGGCATTACATTGCATGGATTTAATTACATGTTCCAACCAAACATGGTAATGTAATTGTAATTCCATTACATTACAAACTCGATTACATTACAAATTCAATTACATTACGATTACGATTACATTACAGTGAACCAAACACAACCTTAGTGTGACTTGATTTTACTTCCAAACCCTTATATTGATACAGTATTTCCACCTATAGGTCCTCGAGGCACTGTTCTTGGACCAGTTGCCATATTCTACCAGATCACAGGCGAGTACATTCTCTGATAATATTTCTGTTTTATGATATCGTTTATGTTTCTTGTATTTAGTGTAGATACCCTTGTTCTCTTGACACATTGTTCACACGGATTGGTATTTCCCTGGATCCCGTCATGAGATGTTATTCCTCGCTTTTCTTGGTATATCTTGTACAAGTCTTTTTTGTTCCTTGTGCATTGTATAGACACGATTCCTGCGAAGGCTAGCTACCCTCTCGGAGAATCACGTGTCATGATGTGTCATGGTTGGATCCACTATACTAGTCGGGGACGGAGAGTATTAGTGTAGATGTGTGGTCATTATCCACCTTGTTTATTCTTGTAGACCTTGAATGCTACCAATCCTACACTCCACGTAGGATTGGCTGATCAGTAGACCTTGTGCAGACCCAAGCCGGCCACATGTTGAACTAGTACTCACACACTTAGACAGATGATTCTTGATTCTTGTACATGCCATGATCAGTTTTACTTGCCTTGTTCTAGCTGTAGATTTACAGCTTACCTTGCCATGATACTCACATGTACATTTCATGATTTCTTGTATATTCTCTCTATTTACTGCTACATGTTCAATATCGTATAATTAGAACTGTTATTTGAGATTTGTGCTCGTTCCATCCTGACTGGATATGTTGACAAAATTTTAGGAGTAGTTGTGCCACATTTGTTGGACTGCAGGATGATTCTAGCTGAGGTGGTTCACACTGTTCCTCTATGTGAGTTGCCTGGTAGTTATTCCTTAGTTAGTCTTGTTGTTCCTTCATTATCTTTCTGTCTTATGATCATTGTAGATTCTAGTTGTTCTAGTGATATTGTTATTATTTCTTGTCTTATCTTTCTTAGTTTTGTGATGTGACATGAGTACATTTCTAGTTATGAATTCTTAGATGTTGTAGTTAGTATAGTACACTTGACAGCGTTCTACCGCCGATACCGCGGCGTAGGCTGGGCGTGGCCCACATATTCGTACTCGTATATCCGGGTGCGGGTCGTGACACCCTCGAACACTCCCGTGCATGCACGAGACATCCTGGAGTCCGTGTCCGAGTCCGAGTCCGCACAACAAAAATCAACTTGCATCCTTGTTGGATTTAATCCTTTTTCCTTCTAGAAAAATACTCCCACATGGCACAAACTTGTGCCCCACTACACCTCATGTGCACACCTCAACACAAGCAATGCATTATATTGAGATACTCACCATTTGGTGTAGCCGATGTGGGACTATCTTTCCTAGTCCAAAGGCAAAAACACCAACACAAACCGGCTGGTTTTGTATTATGGAACCAACCTATGTTATACACGTTAGATTGGAATTGCATGGTTGAAATTAAATGACTTAAAAAGATGGTAGAATTTATACCTTTTAATCTTAACCACTAAATTCTAATCAAATCAATAAAACATAGCATGATTTTATAATACAAAACTAGCCAGCTAGTTTTGGAGCTTATATATATATAAACCGTATCAAGTCTGGACAATTGATTTGATCCAACGGTGTAGATAAAATACCCAGAACTCGGTTCAGCATGACAGATCGAATTTGACTGAATTTGGTCACCCCATGCCAAAGAGTATTGTATGAAATGGGCACGGTTCGGACCGTACCCGATATGGACCGAACTTGGTATGGACCAAACTCGGTCTGGTCTTAACAGATTTTCAAAATACAGTTTTGAACTCTGTTTCGACTCCTTCAGCTTTCCGAACTTTTTTGACACACGGATGACACTTGTCGTACGTGGGATGTAATGGAATTGGGATCTCCAGGACCATGGATTGATGTGCATATCGATTGATAAAGTATACACAGGTTTAACACGTGATCTAACCCTTAAATGAAGGAAACTAAGGTTCACGAATTATACTTAAAGCGATGAGAAGTAGATGATAAGTTTTAGCGAACTTGATCAGTCAGCGGATTCAAGATCTTTTGTCGCATTCCTTCCTCGGGTTGGACGTCATATGGGCTACGATCTCCCAACATTGTTTTCTCCTAGACTGACCTCTCTTTCTCTTCTTACGTGAATAATGAATTTAGAGAAAGTTCATCTTTTTTGATGTATATGACGGCCAGAGAATAAATGATATATATAGTACTGCAGGGACCATGAGGAGAAATTAGGGTTAGATCTTCTAGCGAATCTAGGTATATATCCCGTGTTCAGTCCGGGCACACAACTCAGGCCCATTAACAATAGTTTGGTTCACTAAAGAGTTATTATTTCACTATCTTCTTAATCCCAAATTACATTTATGGACTCCTTATTATATGCTTGTTCGTCTTCCCATGTTAACATATCGAATGTATGTCGATCAAAATAAGTTACTAATAACTATATTGATCGACATCTTTTATCCTTAAGTAGTACCACTCTACTTCATTTGTCATGTCAGATATAATCCATCTGCAGTGTTTACATGACAATCCTTATGATATCCCTAAGGGGACATCATCAACCCGATGTATCGGTATATAGATTTCTTTTATAATAAACAATTCATCATACACACAATTCCATTACCCAATTCATAGAGGTTGTTGACCCATAATGAATTTTACTCTTTTATGAGTCAAAGTAATGCCCACTGCATATACATATCTGTTATTGTATCTGGATTAAGAGCATAAGCATCCATAATAACTGGAATGTTTGTTCTCTTATGTAGTCAGTACAAAGAGAACAACCTCAAGTGGTTTGTTCAATACACACAAAATGCACTAGTGTAAACCTATAGTCAAGATAAACGAATGCCATATTACACTGCAACTTTACCAATGGTTTGTCCAAATCCATCTAGATTGTGAACCATTTATTATTCTACTGGAAACTAATAATATTATCTTCTGTGTGGCACCACACACCATATTATCTACAATATAAAATATCAGACACTTGTATTAATATTACAAAAAATATAATATGCAAACATTTGTCTATATGATTCTCATTCAAAAAAATATAAATACAAAAATATTTTTTTTAGTATATAATCCGAACATGATATTCTCTCCATATAGGTTGAAAATTTTATCCAATACCAATATATGGAATATGGACCCTTGAAATGGATCAAAAAATAGTCCCAAATTTGTTGAAATCCTATTGAGCCGTCCAGAACCTGTATACTAGTTTGCTATACCTCTGATATTTCGAAAGAGCACCAAATTTGTACACACTAGGTACTGAAAATCACGTATAACGGTTGTGCCAGACCTGTATACTGGCCCTGCTGTTTTGGCAAGAATCGGCTCGTCGTGACCGCTGTCATCATCTTCCATGTATGCTCTAGCATTTCCCAAGCCCTCGAATCGAGGCGGGATACTCGATCGACAACAACAAAGCATGGCCCTCAACTTTTGGAAGAAAAAAAACTGCAAGCACTGTGTTGGAAACGTATAGGACTGAAATTTCTGGTCAGGCTTTAATTTATTAGTAGGTTAGATTGGGTTTAGAAAAGTCCAGATTATTCTGATGATTTGTTGATAGAAAAATAAGCATATCATAATCCAGCAATTTTTTTAGAAAAAGTACGTGACGAAGGAAATCCCAGCCATATATTCGTCATAGTAAAGCATTAATTCATAATAAAGCATTATTTGCGTCTCTTTCATCTATTCCTCGTCCTGATCAATGTTTTAATGTAGAAAATAATAGTTGAGTTATTTTATTGATTGACTACTTCACTATATATAGGGAGTCTAGCTCTTCTACATACTACATATTTCGATGTGGGACTAAAAGTCCCTTATTGACTCTCAACACTCCCCCTCAAGATGGGCGATAGATATTGATCATCCCCATCTTGTTACATAGCTTCGACAGACTTAATGAACTAAGACCCTTAGTCAGACAGTCTGCAACTTGTTCTTCTGAGCAGACATGGTCAATCTTCAGTATCCCTTGTTCCAGCTTCTCCTTGATGAAGAATCGATAAATCTCGATGTGCTTCGTTCTGTCGTGCTGAACGGAATTGTTAGCTATACTTATTGCAGCTTGACTATCGCTCAGAAGACGTAATGGTGCTCCCTTGTCTAGCTTCAACTCTGTCAGCAATGCTTTCACCCACAGCAACTCTAACACGCCCAGAGCCATAGCTCTGTATTCTGCTTCAGCTGTCGACCGTGCTACCACAGACTGTTTCTTGCTTCTCCATGAGACAAGATTTTCTCCTACAAAAACACAGTATCCCGTGGTAGACCTTCTGTCGTCTATGCAGCTCGTCCAGTCTGCATCACAGTATCCCTCAACTTCTATGCGTCCATTCTTCTTGAACCATAGCCCCTTTTCCGGCGTTCCTTTCAGATACCTCAAGATCTGAAATACTGCTTCCATATGACCATTTCTTGGATCATGCATGTAGCGACTCACTACACTCACCGCGAATGAGATATCAGGACAAGTGTGTCCCAGATAAATCAATCTCCCTACAAGTCTTTGATATCTTTCACGATCAACGGGCTCTCCTGCTTCTGCTCCCAACTTGCACTTCTGGTCAATTGGAGTGACCGCTGCTTTGCATCCCAGCATCCCTGTCTCCTTCAGCAGATCTAGTGTGTATTTTCTCTGTGAGAGAACAATTCCTTGTTCGCCTTCACACACCTCGATACCTAGAAAGTACCTCATCGCTCCTAAATCCTTCACTTCAAACTCCTTCGCGAGTTTTGACTTCAGCTTAGTGATCTCAACTTCATCATCACCTGTGATCACTATATCATCCATATATACAGCAAGTATAGTGATGTGGCCTCTTGCATGCTGGAGGAAGACCGTATGATCTGCATTTGTTTGACGGTATCCCATGCCTGTAACAGCCTTTCTGAATCTGTCAAACCAGGCTCGAAGAGATTGCTTGAGCCCGTATAGTGACTTCTTCAGTTTATACACCTTTCCTTGCGACGTCCCTCCGTTTGATTCCGTCGCGTAGCACCCAGGTGGGAGCTCCATGTATACTTCTTCTTGCAGGTCCCCATGAAGAAAGGCATTCTTCACATCTAGCTGGTACAGCTTCCACCCATAGTTCGCTACAATGGAGACCAGAGTTCTCACGGTGCTCATTTTTGCTACTGGGGCAAATGTCTCATCATAGTCTATTTCATATGACTGTGTGAATCCTTTTGCAACCAACCTCGCCTTGTACCGCTCTACTTTTCCTTCTGGCGTCTCTTTCACTGTGTACACCCATTTACATCCCACAGCTTTCTTCCCTTTGGGTAATGGAACCAGCTTCCATGTCTTATTTTTTTTCCAGTGCCCCAAGTTCTTCCATCATTGCAGCTTTCCACCTTGGATCTTTCTTTTCTTCCTGCCAACACTTGGGCAACGAAGTAGAGTCTAACGATGCAATGAAGGCTCGATAATTCGAAGAAATGTTAGAATAAGACAAGAAGTTGGCAATGTCATGTTCGTAATCATCAAAACGAGCAGGAGCCTTACCCGCATTGATGCGAGAAGATCTCCTTAAGGGAGCAATAGGTGGTGGAGAGATCATACCATCCGAGTCGGAGAGATCCGCATCCGAATCCGAGTGATTCAGTGCGGGGGCAACATCTTCAGGAGTTGGAGCAGGAGTAGACGAGGGACTTGGTACAGTAGGCACAGGGCACGGCATAGGCACAGTACTGGACTTCTGTTGTCTCCTTCTGTAGACTTGGAGCTTCTTTTCCCTTGTCTGCTGCTCCTCCTGCGTAACATATGGATCTTCTTCTTCATTTTCTGTATCTGAGTTACTGTGCTCTCCCCCTTTCGTCCAGTTTTCTACAACCGAACACGGAACCGATCCGACGACCATATTTGGGCTTATTATCTCCCCCTCATATCTAACACCATCTGTGGTAGGTGTGTCACCAAATGCTGAACCTTCATCCGAACCATAGTATGGTTCGAGTTCTCTGAAAGTAATGTCCATGCTGACAAACATCTTTCGCTCGACTGGACTCCAACAGGCATAACCCTTCTTAGTCGCCGTGTAACCGACAAAGACACATTTAACTGTCCTAGGATCCAATTTGCCAATGCCTGACCTATTATCTTGGACAAAGCACACACATCCAAAGACTTTTGGTGGAACAGTGTATGTAGTTGCCCCAGTAAGCATTTCCAACGGTGTCTTCCAGTCCAATACTTGAGATGGCATTCTGTTGATGAGATAAGAGGCCGTCAATATAGCCTGCCCCCATAAGTGTTTCGGGACATTCATAGCCAGCATCATCGTCTGTGCGACTTCCAGCAGGTGTCTGTTCTTTCGTTCCGCCACACCATTTTGGGCCAGAGTATACGCATATGAAGTTTGATGAAGTATTCCATGAGTGGAAAAATACTCAGCAACCCGCTTATTAGTATACTCCGTCCCATTGTCTGACCGAAAACACTTAATTTTAGCGCCATATTGTGTTTCCACCCGTCGATGAAAGTCCTGAAAGGCCTCAAGGACGTCACTTTTATTCTTCATAAGGTAGACCCATGTCACACGGGTATAACAGTCAATAAAGGTGACGAACCATCGAAAGCCGTTAATTCCGGTTGTAGGACAAGGGCCCCATACGCCCAAATGTATCATGTCAAAAGCAGCTGAACTCCTATTCCCCGTGCTCACATACGAGCTTCTGGTATGTTTTCCCAACTCACAAGCATTACAAAATAACTCTCTCTCTCTCTCTCCACAAAATAAAAATTTTCCTCCCCCAGCCGTCGACCCGCTCCAGCCCCTCGACCCTACGCTCCAGCCCCACCGCTGCCCCTTTCTTGCCGGCTGCCCCACCCGCTGCCCCCCCGCTCCAGCCCCCTGCTCCACCCGCTGCCCCTCCCTGGCCGCTCCGGCCCCACCGCTGCCCCTCTCATGCCGCTCCCCCCCGCTCCAGCCCCCCTCTCTTGCCGCTGCCCCGCTCCAGCGACCTCAGCCCTCCCCTACAGCCCCCTCTCGCGCCCCCTCTCCAGCACCCTCCCGCCACCCATCCAGCACCCTCCCGCCCCCCTACACCTACCACAGATGGTGTTAGAAGTGAGGGGGAGATAATAAGCCCAAATGTGGTCGTCGGATCGGTTCCGTGTCCGGTTGTAGAAAATTGGACGAAAGGGAGAGAGAGAGAGAGTTATGGCTCTGATACCATGTAGAAAATAATAGTTGAGTTATTTTATTGATTGACTACTTCACTATATATAGGGAGTCTAGCTCCTCTACATACTACATATTTCGATGTGGGACTAAAAGTCCCTTATTGACTCTCAACATTTAAAAATCGGACCGATGATCGAACCAAAATTTTATCACTACCAGAATAAGTCATATTAGCGACACCCAAAAACGTCGCAAAAAATGACCAAAAATGTCGTTGAAATGGTTTACCGACGTTTTTCTGTTGTCGCGGAAAGCCATGTCGCTAACAGGCAAAACATTGCTAATCGTCACGCTTACCGATGCTTACCGACGTACGTATACGTCGGTAATCATGAAACATTTACCGACGTTCACCGACGCATCGTCGAAAATATGGCGACGTTTAATACGTCAGCCAACGTCGGTAAATCCTGCAATATTTAGCGACGTAGTTCTAGTACTTACCGACGTTTACCGATTCTGTAAACGAGAAAAAATCCTGGAACGTGTACCGACGTTTACCGACGCAACGTTACGTCGGTAGGCGTCGGAATACCTAGTGACTTACCGACGTTTCTCTGCGTCGCTAAACGTCGGTAAACTGAAAAAAAAATTAAAAAAATTACAGAATGTCCACAGAATCATATTTTCTTCCTGCAGTTCAATAAATAACAAAAAAACCACAAGCACATTTTCTCCCTGGATTCGCCGACCCCTTCGGTGGAACACTCAACACCGGTAAATCACAACAGTATAACAATCAACACAAACAATAGTAAAAGTCTACAACCAACACAAAGTGTACAACCAACACAAAGTGTATAACAAACACTAAAATATTCAAAGTCTACAACCAATATCCAAAGTACACAACCAATATCCAAAGTTTCCACAACCAATACTAAAAGTCTACACAAATAAATAATCAACATAAAAAAACACTAAAATCTCATCAAACAATCCTAACTCGGACTACTGTGGGATCTGGAGGAGGAGGAGCACCGCCGCGCCTAGCTCAAGGATAGAAACATCTCGTATTGCTCCCGTGAAATCGTCACCGATGAAGAAGGTGGTGACGTCGGTGGAGTCGAAGGTAGTGACGCCGGCGAAGTCGACGACAATGAAGGCGCTCCCGGAGGACAATAACACTCCAACGCTGCTAGTCGATGGTGGTAGGAATCCATGGCAGATAACTGCCCCAAACATTACGTTGTAGCTGTCACGTCCCGACCCGGAATCACCCGAATCGTCATCCTCGCAGGGGGCGTGATGCCGCACGAGCCTGGAGTTGCGCTCGTGCAAGG
Organism: Iris pallida; assembly: GCA_029216955.1. Taxonomy (NCBI): domain Eukaryota; kingdom Viridiplantae; phylum Streptophyta; class Magnoliopsida; order Asparagales; family Iridaceae; genus Iris; species Iris pallida. The sequence continues at coordinate 8,745,790 of JANAVB010033820.1, read as the reverse complement.
CAAGATGACAAGTTCTCAAATGGTTATCTTTGAATTTATATTAACAACGAAAGGAAAACAGAGTATACGAAACAATTTTCTTTATTGATATTTGAACTTAAGATTACAAAGGCTTTCGATAGCCCAACAATATATGCCAGATTGGCTACAATACTTAGGCTCTCTTTTGTCCACAAAGGATTTCATCGTTCCATAGATCATGCCTTCTATATCTCGGCCGCATCAATCCTGTTGCATGTCCGAGCGTCAATGCGGTCGCATGCCTCAATACGCTTCGACATTTCAAGCCTCAACGCGTTCAAGCGAAGCTCCGTCGCGAGCAATCCATTCCCTGCACCCTGCATGAAAGCTGGTGGGAGATCAGTACGTTCGTCCTCGTATGTACTGATGCAAAGACCTTCTTTCTAAACCGATATTGTAGTATTTATGTTGAATCATGCAACTTAGCATATGATATTGCTATATTCTCCTTAGGGTCGATTTCATAGCATATTCGAAAGCGTAAAGCATGTTATCATGGCAAGTATGTTATTCGAATTGAATAGGCAAGCAAACAAGCAATCTCATGTTTGATTCGTGGCGCGACTTCTTACCAGCATGGACGCACTCACCCTTGCACCGACGCAAGGTGAATACGTCCCATTCCTTCCCTGTCATATTATAAGTGCTCTCTATGCCAGATCTATGTGCGGGATACATACGTGCCTACACTTTCAACCCATCGTTCCTTAACTATAAGATGGTCGTTGGCGTATTCGTGCCAAAATAAACTAAATGTGTTTCTCTTTTCTTTTCCTTACTTTCTTTTCTCTCTTTCTTTTCTTTCTCGAATTTGGGTAGCTCGACGTTTCACGGGTTGGGTCGCTATCCCAAACAACCGAAACTTACCGCTGCATACTATCATTTGCGACTTTTCACATCTACAACCGGGTGCTAATCGAACTTTACAGATGTGCGCCTATCAAAGATTATATCCCTCATAGGTCGAACGGTCTCGGTGCCCCGGTGCAACCGTTCGGAGGGAACGTTCCGTGCACGGAAGATATCACAATTATCTCAAGTCCATTCAACCATGCAACACCCTATTATTCGAACAACCAAACATAGTCTTGAGCTGAGGCTCAGACTTTATCAAAAAACTAAACATAGTCTTGAGTCCGAGACTCAGATTTTATCATCTCGTATTTCTTCCATTAACTTTCTATGTTCTTACAATTCATACTTCATTTCAATGTTCAATGGCATCATGCCTTAACTCAATGTTCGTCAACTGAACGACCCGAAGGTCCCGAACACCTTTCGAGGCATTATGTCATATCCGACAGTTCCGTCACATTCATGCCACAACTGTATTCTTTCGCAACGAAGCCATTTTTTATGATCTTGTGCACGTAGGCACGTTTCGACACATTTATCATATTTCCTTCGCGTCGTGCACTTGCTGCACGCATCAAATCCGTATTTCCATGTTCTATGCCTTAGTGTTCAATATTCGTGGCTTGCACGCTAGGGCGCTCGCCTATTGTCTTTTAATGTTCTATCCTTTCTAACTCGTGTGTGAAGGCACGGAATGGCTCGTGCACGAAGGCACTCGCCGAATACAGTTATCCCATGTTCTTGCGGCTTGCGTATCGAGGTGCTCGCCTTTGCGATATCCAATGTTCCATAGCGACTTATGCATTTGATGCATGTTTCATTTCAATTGTTCTAACTAGTGTTCGATATACACTATAATTTATCTTCCGATCGGACCACGCTCGTGGTATCGATAGGTTAACTTAGAATACAATGATATATTATGACTTAGGCATGAAGGAGTAAAAAGAAGAGTCAACCCGCCCACCTTGAGCCGATACGTCTTATCGTTTTGTCGAGCCGATGCGGCTCGATTTCTTAATTTTGTTGCACGTCCAACTCTCATGACTTAGCCATTCGAGTATTTCGTACTTCATTGAATTATACGTCCGATTTGGCTTACCGTGCCAATGCCTCAGTCCGTCGCAAGGCGACAATTTGGTTTCGCGGACCCTTTACTGAATAAGGCAAAATGTCGACCTCTAATATTTCAGCGTAAACGTATAGCCTGCACATGAAACCAACTAAAATCAATACTTGCATCGATTCGGACTTGTGCCTTGGTCGATTCGATTCCTTAGAATCTTCGAGCCGTCTCAACGCACTTATCCTTCGGGGCAACGCAGCGCTTCGCATCGATCCAACTCGATGCATACTTTGGGACAATACAACTCTTCGCATCGACTTAGTTCGATGTATTGCTCGGGACAACGTAACTCTCGTATCGATTTGCATCGATATATTTCGTTCGGTCAACGCGACTCGCTAAGTCAACGTCTCAGCATAATGCACCGTGCGGAACGGGACATTACATAATATACCACTCAAAACAAGGTTCGAGGATGAACCAAAACCAACACTCCAATTAAGTGTTTTATAGATCATTTCACGATCTCGTCCCACCAATATTGTTCGGTTTCACACTATCTTGCAAGCTTTCATTAACATTTCAAGTCCTTCCTACAGCTCGATTTGAATTTGTATACAACTCGATTTGGATCTGTACCTATATTCAAGGCGTCCAGAAGATATATGTATTTCGACCAAGTCAAATAGTAGCAAATTGGAACAAAGCTGACAGGTAAATTTCAATTCTATGCTTGCCATCTCGTACTCCCTATCAGACTTATCTTTAGCAACTGTTCTCGAAATTTCATCGCATACGTATATTCGATACATACGTGATTCATTCAATAAAGTCACTGCACGCGACGCAATTTAAAATCGTATTCCTCATTTCGCATGTTTCGTATGGACTATCAACTTTATGTGTTGCGTCGAGCCGTCGCGCATCCGATCACAACGATCCTCCGCAACGCCTTGCGTTCGAAGTTGCCACCCAACTATTTTCGAAGTCTGGCTATACAACTTATCTTGATACGATTTCCTTTGTTGACTTACAAATATATCAACATTTAGGACTACGCCCGTTAGGTTACTTACCTAGACACCGTGCTTAGATTCTCCCGATGCAACTTTAAATTGACATTGTATAAAGGCCACAATCTATCCGAGACAATAGTTTATATCGAGGCGACGGTGCTCAAGGCAACGATCGCCTTGACATGAAGTCTCTACGATGCATCTTATATCTGATTTCCTAACGAGTAGGAATTCACTAGCCAAATTCCCAACTTATCCGTCTCGCACCATCGAATATAAGTTCGATTCACGCAAGCTCAATTGCAAGGTGAATCTGAATCTAACGACATGACTCGTAAGTCATTCCCTTATCATTCTCTCTCGTGCATAGTACGATTCTCGCAATCGCCTATCCAAATCACTAAGTTCGTTGGTGAATTTCTAATTTGATCGTCGACCAACATAACCATTCAAGCATTCATCCGACGAATACTCAAATCTAACTATATCATTCTCAATCGAAAGTTGCTCCAACAATTTTTGATCGCCTAGACTTATCGTCAACATGCACCACATAATATTTGTTATCGATGCAATTTTGTATGCGACATCGCATGGGTTATCTTACGGTCTGCAACATTCAATTTGATTTGACGGTCAAGTCTTCTAGGGTCAGCTGTCCCGAAGCTACGCTCGATAATTGTGGATCATTAACGAATGACAGTTTACTATGAACCATGCTATATCTTATTTCGGAGCCAAATCACGTTCCGACAATTTCTATGCGACTACCCAATTTCGGACAAAACTATTTCTATCAGCGCAACTGATGCGCAACTATCCTCTAAGTAAAGTCATGCACTACCGTCGATGATTCCACAATTTATGAAACATCTTCTCGCATTGAGTTCGAGTCTATCTTATATTGCGGTCGACACACGAGATGCTATACGCATCGAACAATCGTCGATGACTTATAGTCTCGTCTTGATCAATAACAAAGTTCATGATCAACCAGTTCGTTCATTCTCGTATTGTTATTTATAAAATTTTGATAGCGCGAGGCACACTCTATTTTGTATTCTCACATTGTGCTTACGTTTTCTTATGTATCGATCTCGATACGTCGTATCAATTTCGATAGCGTAAGGGTCAACTTTGATTCTGTTTCAACGTCGACAACTTGTATTGCATACATCCAAGTTCACAACAGACTTTTCCATACGCATCAACTCATTTTCTGATTCGTCGTATCCCGCTATACTTTGATCACGTAACTGAGTTACCGATTATCCAACATCGAACCCTCAAGTCATACGATCTCGCCCTCTAAGTTTCACGTGTTTTTCAGTCGTACTCAAATGAGTTTCGTCGCAACACAACCAACTATCTTTTTAGGCACTTTTTACCCGCCTCAACCAACTCTTCACCGAAGTCGCACATCGTGCGATCTGATTATAATTCGCAATCGCAGGTCGTGCGATTCAATTCACCTTGCCTAACATTTCTATCGAGATCGCAAGTCGTGCAATTCGATTCGCCTCGCCTAACATTTCTATCGAGATCTCAAGTCATGCGAATCATTTGTAAGTTTGAGTTTTTCTTTTCCGTCGATCTGATAATTGCTTCAAGGCATAATCGTTCCGCTAGTCTCGGTCGTCCGACCGACTTATAATTTTCGTCCGATGTATCATTCATTGATACGAGTCTCGTCTTATCGTCCCAACCGGTATTCGAAGAACACTTGCATCAACATACCGTCATACAAATTTCCAGTCGAGTCTCGGTACTCTTTCGTCCGTTGCGGACAAACCTTCCGCAATTCTCACAACGCGTCGATATAATTCATCGCACAAGTGGTATATCATATACCACTCGAAATCGAGTCATTCATGGCATACGTGGTATGGCATATATCACTCAGAAATCAAGTCATTTTTCCCGCCTTATACTCACTATGAACCAACAATCTCTTTTGACTCACGATTTTCGCAGTGATCGTGCTTGATCGCAACCGTAACTTTGATTAAATCAAATCCGACATAACTCGGCCAATGTTTTCATTTGCCAACACAAGTTCGGTGTGCAACCGAACGATTCATTCTATCGATTTATGATTTCAGTTCCTTTCGTTACATCTCGTGCAACGATTTATTTCGAATCTCCTTTGCACTCCGTGCAATGATTACTTTGATATGCGTTGCACCACGTGCAACAATTTACTTTCGACACGTGTTGCATATCGTGCAACGGCTTATTTCCGACATTTATTGTACTTTGTGCAATGATTTTATTTTTGACATCTGTTGCATCTCGTGCAACGATTTATTCCTGACTTTCGAAGTAAATGCTCAAATCCGTTCAACACATTCGATATTGACTTATCACTTTCATCGCAATGCATTATTTAAGTTTCCGCATTAGTGCAACCAATAATCACAACCGATTGTACTTCGTGCATCGTTTTATTTCCCATTCAACATGTTACATTGCAACAACATCATCTCAAATCGTATTTCACAATTTGTTGCACTTGCAACAACTAACATTTTATGACTCGTTGCATTCAGTACAACGAAACGTTTCACGACTTCCTCCGCAACATCATGTAAATTCGAAGTACTTGCGGCAACGTTACCCGGCTTTGTATTAGACTTATTGTATGGAACATCCAGTGTGGCATCGAGTAGAGTCAAGAGTGATTTCAAGTGGTGGTGGGGAACTCTTTGGAATTGAAACAAAGCAAACGTCCTGAGGAAATTGAGCCTAGAGCTTTGATACCAATCTGTCACGCCCAGACCCAGAATCACCTGAATCATCGTCCTCGCAGGAGGCGTGATGCTGCACGAGCCTGGAGTTGTGCTCGTGCAAGGCAAGATGACAAGTTCTCAAATGGTTATCTTTGAATTTATATTAACAACGAAAGGAAAACAGAGTATACGAAACAATTCTCTTTATTGATATTCGAACTTGAGATTACAAAGGCTTTCGATAGCCCAACAATATATGCCAGATTGGCTACAACACTCAGGTTCTCTCTTGCCCACAAAGGATTTCACCGTTCCATACATCATGCCTTCTATATCTCGACCGTATCAATCCTGTTGTATGTCCGAGCGTCAATGCGGTCGCATGCCTCAATATGCTTCGGCATTTCAAGCCTCAACACGTTCAAGCGAAGCTCCGCCGCGAGCAATCTATTTCCTGCACCCTGCATGAAAGCTGGTGGGGGATCAGTACGTTCGTTCTCGCATGTACTGATGCAAAGACCTTCTTTCTAAACCGACATTGTAGTATTTATGTTGAATCATGCAACTTAGTTTATGATCTTGCTATATTCTCCTTAGGATCGATTTCATGGCATATTCGAAAGTATAAAGCATGTTATCATGGCAAGCATGTTATTCGAATTGAATAGGCAAGCAAACAAGCAATCTCATGTTTGATTTGTGGCACGACTTCTTACCAGCATGGACGCACTCGCCCTTGCACCGACACAAGGTGAATACGCCCCATTCCTTCTCTGTCGTATTATAAGTGCTCTCTATGCAGGATCTATGTGTGGGACACATACGCGCCTACACTTTCAACCCATCGTTCCTTAACTATATGATGGTCGTTGGCGTATTCGTGCCAAAATGAACTAAAGGTGTTTCTCTTTTCTTTTTCTTACTTTCTTTTCTATCTTTCTTTTCTTTCTCGAATTTGGGTAGCCCGACGTTTCACAGGTTGGGTCGCTATCCCAAACAACCGAAACTTACCGCTGCATACCATTATGTAATGCCCCAGTCCCAAAATACGTAGGACTAGGAACGTAGACATGCCAGCTGTATACATACGAAGTATACTCCAATATATGGAAACCTCGTATGCATACATAAGCTGTAATATGCAGTAGAAACCATAACGACTAATCTCATCCACAAAATAAAGGAAAATAAAGAATTCATATAATCGTCTATGGAAATGTATTTGTACAATATGTTGGGCGGAGACAAATCTACTACCAACAAGCAAGGGACGAGATACATGAAAAAATGAAATAAGTTTGGCGAGCGAAGTGAAGACGATCCAATTGCAATCATCCTCGAAGAAATAGAGATGTCCATGGCTAGAATACCTGCGAAAGACGAGAGCACACACCTGGGGAGATAACCAGGTCCTCAGAGGGACGTAACAAGACACATAATATCATGCCAATAACTGAATAAATAAAGCTCAACGGAAAAGTATATGTGACTACACAAATAAAGGTCCTTAACCATTTTATGTGAAAATGTACTTTGAAGACAACGTTCCACACAAGGGCTCCCGAGACTAGAAACACGGCACGTTAGCGTTTCAACCGAGGTACTAGTGGCATCTAGAGAAAAATAAATAAATACATGGCACACTAGTCTTTCGGGTGAGTCACTAACGGCAGCTAGAGGAAAGTAAATACACGACACATTTATGTTTCAAACGAGATACTAGTGGCATCTAGAGAAAAGTAAATAAATGCACGGCACACTAGCTCTCGACTGAGTCACAAATGGCAGCTAGAGGAAAGTAAATATGTGAAAGCCCCTGCGCCTAATAACTGTCTTCCCCTCACCATGCACTACTCGTGCTGAATCAATACCACGATATTTCTAATAACCGCTAAGTCTTCTAGGCAATTATATTAGCCGTTATATCCTAACGCTCGTCCTGTACGCACCGATGTACGGTCGGTACGTAAGTCCGAATCTATATGAGACACGTGACATCGTGGCACACAGGTGTCGGGCCAATAAATGCGGCACAAACAAAGGGGGTCCCTTAACTCTAGGCCAAATGCATAAAGAAAACTACAGTATAGTAATTTGCAACTACATATAGTTTTGAAATAACAATTTATATTTGCTAGAAATAAATAATTATAAAGCATGCATGATATTGAGCAAAAAATTTAAGCAGTAAAGGCAAGGTGTCTTGCCTGGTAGGACGTCTGGTGTGCTGCGATGATCAAGGTGACATGAACTGCGACTTCGGTATAACAACTATGCAAGGTGACCTCTGATGGTGGCAGGGACAGTTCCATTGGGTCCAGAAGGGTCAAATTAGCTAGGGACGATATAAAGTAAGAATTGACAAGGGAACGAATATAGTAGGATTGGGCAGGGCGATAATCGAAGGTAGTTGGAAGAAAAATATATAATTTTTGAAAGATAACTATATTCATAGGAAATTACTTAAGGTTAAGAAAAATCATTTTTTTTTGGGCAAAAAGACTCCAAGTTGTAAAAATATTTTAGATGTATATTTCGTAAAAGATATTTATACTATTTAGAAAATTTATTTATAACTTCTATTGAAAAAATATTTCTCATAACCAAACGCTATATTTAATCAAAATAATTTTAGATAAATCTTTTGAAAGAAAAATATAAAAATTGTTTAGGCAAAATTCGCTAAGTTTGTCAAAATAAGTTTTTGAGATAGAAAGCTACATTTTTATTAATTAAAACATTGTTAGAAATACACATGAATCTAGAAATAAGTTATCTAGGACTAAGACCCTAATATATTACATATATTTTACAATTAAGTTTTCGAGGAAAGATACAATATATAAATTAACAATTTACTATAGATCAACGATAAATGCTACTTTATAAATAAATTTATCTCCAAAATATAATAGAAGTTAGTGGTTGTAACAAAATAACAATTTATAAAATGCATACATTGTTTCTCCAACGTTTAAAATAATCACAATAATAGTAATAATAACAAATATGATAATAATAATGATGGGAATACTATTGATAATTAATGTTGTACATATACCTACAAGAAAGAAAATAATAGAATATAATAATAATGATGATAATAATAATAATAACAATAATAATAATAATAGTGTACATATGTACATATAATATTAACAATGAAAATAACTATTACATATATGTTTAATATATGTAAGTACAGCTCTGTACTCCATTAAAAAGAAAAGATAATAATAAAAAAACAAAAACAAAAAAAACCAAAGGAAAGGGAGAGTGGAGAGAAGAGTAAGGGAGAGAGAGTGAGCGGACGGAGCGGAAGATCCGGCGCGGCTGCGAGAGCTCGGGCGCGGCGGAGGGTTCCAACGGCGACGGCGCGGGAGACTGGGCGGCAAGGGGCACGGATGGCGGTGGTCGTCTGGACCGGTGGCGGCGGCTCGCGGCGAAGGGGAGGCAACGCAAGGGAGGAGCCGGAGAAGAGAGGGAATGGGGAGGTCGGAGAGAGCTGGGAGTTCGGAGGTTCGAGAAGGGGTCGGTCGGCCCCGGTGGACGCGCGGAGGGAAGTGGCTCGCGGTCAGCGGCGCGCACGCCATGCCGCGACGACGGAGGGTGAGGCACCGAGGACGGTCGCCGGCGTGGTCGAAGAGACTCCACGCGGCGGCGCTCGACAGGGCATGGCCGGGGCTTACGGAGGCTGCCGGAGAGGGTCGGCCGGCGGAAGGAGGTATGTTTGGGTTTTAGGGTTTTATTTTGGGGGTCTTGGCCTGTCGGTGGTGGCGCTCGGCCAGGGTGGCCGGAAGGAGGGGCTGGGCTTCGACGGTTGGCCGTGCGCGGTGGGCTTTAGGGGTTTCGATGGTGGCTATGGGGTGATGATGATGACAGAGATGGTGGTTGCAGCGGGTGGCTGTGGTCCGAGTGGTGGTATTGTGGGATCCGACAGTCGGAAGAAGGGCTGTGGTGGCAGGGATGCCAGAATAGCGTGGTGGAGATGGTCATCCGGTGGCACCTGGGGTCGGGGTGATGGCGAGAACGGTGGTGGGTTGTGGTGGCGAGGTGGCAGGACGTGGCTGGCTGGAGTCGAAGGGACAAAGCAGGGTGGTCGGGATGGTCGGCGGGGAATGGTGGCTATGGCTGTGTCACGACCCGCACCCACTTTTCGGACGCGAGCTCGTGCGCAAGCCAGCTACGTATCGAACGGACTCCAGCCCGACTCGAATACGTAAACGCTGTCACGGCTATGGCAATGGGCCTAATCAAGGCAAGGCAAAACTATATTTCAATCCATAATAAGAATAATAAACAAGAATGAACAAGTATGGGTCGTGGTCTGCAGCCCACTAGCATGCATGTCCGATTAGACTCTAAGAAATAACATGAGTCTATAAACTGAATCAATAAATATGATATATCATGATGATGAAAGGGAAACACGACCTGGAGGAACTGGATAATAAACATGGTATCAATACCTGAATCCCGCAAGCAATATCATCACATCCGGACCCCACAAGTGTCATCATCATCCGCCATCCAGAGCTGCTAACTAACTCCACGCAATAACTAACCTGAAGAGATCATCAAGTCCTCAGGGGACATAGCAAGATACATAAAAACATGTCTATCTAGCATTTTATCATGCAATAAAGAATAATATAGAAAATGAATGGGAAAAGAACAATCAGCACGAAAACACGACTATACACGACTGGAAGAACCACTACGCCTAAACGAACTGCTGGAGGATAACAAGAGAACACGATGTCAACGGATAACCAATCGAATACTCAAACCCTCGCCCCTAGTGTGGAATCGCAGGTTTGATCAACTACTAGCGCTCGCCCCTAGTGTGGACTCGCAGGCTAGAATCATCCTCGTCCCTAGTGTGGACTCGCAGGTGTGGACCGATAACTACTAACCCTCGTCCCTAATATGGAGTCACAGGTTAGCTTAACTACTAACCCTCGCCCCTGATGTGGACTCGCAGGTTAGCTTAACTACTAACCCTCGTCCCTGATGTGGACTCGCAGGTTAGCTTCAAGAATTTCAAGGTACAGCAGTTCCGTTATGACTTATTCATCCTATGACACGATACGACTCGGTCCAAGTACAAGTGATGACATGACACGATCCAATCACGATACATGAGAAAACCAATCCAATATGAACTACAAAGTTAACTATGAACAAGAACTATATATATACGTATATCCAATATGAACTACAAAGCTAAATATAAACAAGGCTATATATATACTAGCATGCATGATATACAAATCACATATAAATAATAAACTAGTAAACTGTACAATAATATAAATATGCATGTAAGTAAACTGTAGAGGGAGGCAAGGTATCTTGCCTGGAGGTTGCACGCAGATCCAACAAAATACAGTCAACTGTCAAGCCATGAAGTCCAAGTCCTCACAACTGTCTCCAAAAGCTGAAACAGATATTGCCAACATTCTCAGAATAGTCAAATTAACTAGGGTTACCTGTCCTTAAGTCCAATTCTGGACACATGGGCAAAACGGTAATTTTGGGCCAAAATGGTGTCCGCCGTTGAACCCGCTTTGCACCGAAAAATGTGCCAGTGTCAATGGTCTCTAAAGTCGTTAAAATATATGTCTACGAATTCGTTTTGATGATACAAACCCAATGGTATGTCCAATTTTGGATTTCGGTGGGCCGTGCACAAAATTGCTCGTTGAATCGGATCATAGGGCCCGCGAAACGACGATCCAATTAACAGTCTCAGAATTGGACCAAACTTTGCATGCAGGACCAAAAAAATGATACGGTCCTGATGGTACAAGTTTCGTCTCGATTTGACGAGCATGTACAAAGTAATTAGGATATTTGCACAGAGACCGATATGGTGAATTTTGACGGATACACATCAAATTCGTTGCGCACACACGACCAATTTGAATTCCGTCAAAGCCCACACGTCCACGAAGCCGATACGCACCTTTCGATGCTTTCGGTTCGCGACCATGTCGCCCGGATTGGCGGGACGGACCCCGTATCGGGAAATTTTAATGTTTTGGAAACAGATTTTCAGAAAACTTTAACCTAATTTTGAACAGAAACTAATAATCACAAAAATAAAATAATTAATGGATTTTAATCTCGGTTAGGTTGTCTATAAATCTATTCAGGTGGATTTCGAAATCGATTAATGGTTTGCAAGAAATCGAGACTCAACCTAGGGACTTTGGGACAGTCTCTATACCCAGAAATTCGAGATTTTTCTCGATTTTGGCACTCGATTCTCGTTGCGGATAATACGAATTAAAATATTCTAATTATAGGGAAGCGGAGCCGTATAGGTTGTCTATATACCTGTTCAAGTGGTTTGTGAATCGAGCGAGTGTGTAGGGAGAGACGACATTGCGTAGTTGTGCTGTCGCCTTTGTTGCGCGCGGCTGCTGTCGCCTCTGTTGCGTGCGGCTGATGTCCGAGCGGCCTCCGGCGGCCCGCGCGGCCGTGCGTGGCGGTGGCCCCAGGCGGAGGGTGGCGCCCATGGTAGGGAGATGTCGGCGTAGTTAGGGTTTTAGGTTTTGGTTGCTGCTTCCTCCCTCACGCTCTCGAGATGTTCACTTATATTCTCGGGTTGAAGTCCTGGGTTTGAAGTCTCGGTTTAAAGGCTGGGATAGGGTGCTACTGATGTGCTCACTTAAGGGCTCGGGTGGGGGAATTTTGGGCCGCTTGGGCTTGCTTTAGGCTGGGCCTGCTGATGGTTTGGGATGGGTGAGTTAGCTGGGCCGGCTGAGCTTTACTGTATCCCGGTTGGGCTGGTTGAGTTTTACTGCTGTTGGGAAATTTCTTTGTGGCCGACATATCCACTGGCTTTCTATAAAATGGATGAATAGATATATGCCACCGAATGGGCCTTACACTTAATGTTACATTTAGTTATATCCTTGTTTATCAGTTAGTGACTTATTCTAGTTTAGTTTGAAACCGCATGCAACCTGAGGGAAGAGATCATCTTCTACACGGACTTAAAATATAGGACGGGTATCCCCCAAGAAGACAAAAATATACAAGGGTACTTCGAAAGATGATAATAAACGTAACTAAGAGAAGAAGAAAAAAAGCCCAACATGGACAGAGAAAGTACCAGCAGGCTTACCAAACGCTTAAGCTTATAAGAGTAAAATCTCTGGTGTGACGGGTTTACACCAATATGTTTATTCAAATGACAAGAACTGAAAAAGAAACATTCAAATTGATCTAATGACTAGTGTGCATAAAATCTCCTGCTAAAGCAAATTGCTACACAAAAATGTCATGCTGAAGAAAGGTATTTAACCTAAATATGCACACATAAATTTGAAACCATAATACATTTTATTTTAAGATATTATATCAAATCACACTTACCATCCTTTTTATAAAAAGAAATAAGTATTTCAGATATAGAATTTTAAGGCTTCTGAAAGATGCCAGCATGTTCATCAATTCCTGCAATTTGATAGGTAGCTAGTGGATGTGATACGATCATTGGCATGGTATTCTAGAACTAGGGAATCAAATAATATGAAATCCTTGTACCAATGAGATATATGTATGTAGAGAAAGTGTATTGAGTTTACATTTACATTCTTTATATAAGAAACTTCTTAGAGGACGTCATTTGGTGCAACAGTAAGGCTTGTATCTTGCATCGTGGAGGATGTGGGTTCGAGGCGCAGAAATAGGCCTTCCATATATATATATATATATATATATATATATATATATATATATATATAGAGAGAGAGAGAGAGAGAGAGAGAGAGAGAGAGAGAGAGGTTAGGCTGCATGCATCTTGACCCTTCCCAGACCCTGCATAAACAGAAGCCTGGTGGCACCGGCATGCCCTTTTATATGTGAAGAAAATTTTGGCTAAAGTCATCTACCGTAATAATTAACTAAATAATTATTTATAAAAAAATACCATTTAAATCAATTAAATAAAAAAAATATTTCAAGGATTTCCAGGAAGAGACGCTACAAATCTACCCACCTAAAAAATAATTTCGTCCTCGAAATTCTAATTCATAACTATTTCCTTAAAATTTAAAAGAAAGTCTACTTTTACCGAATCTCCTTAAATTTAATTCCTAAAAAAGTTTATATCCTTCTCCTAGCCATCTTGTAACTACAAAATCTCGAGGACTTCTACCCACCTTTGGTCACACTACTCCTCAAAATATGGCCACTACAATGTATATCCTTCTAACTAGTTATTAACAATTCTACCAACAGGTATCTAGGGCATATGGCATCTATAATCCCTCATATCTATAAACAACCAAATATTCAATAGTCAAGCAATATTATACTATAATTTAAGAATTTCTGGTAGATCCTAGACAACACGATCATTCGTTCCCTCGAAATAAAGAGGGACGAGAATCAATGGTATGGAAAAGCAAGGAAGAATAATCGAGAGAAAATATAGAGTTTCAAGAACGGTAGGGAGATTTCTAAAAGAATTTTCAAGGTAGTGTGGATTGAGATTTCTAAGGTTTAGTCAAAGTCGCAGGCTCGTATCAGTACAGTTATGTAACCGATACGATATGCTCTGACTTGCATGGGCCACCAAAAAAACTTGTCACGACTCGCACCCGTTTTTCGGACGCGAGCTCGTGAGCAATCGAGCTACGTATCGAACGGACTCCAGCCCGACTCGAATACGTAAACGCTGTCACGGTTATGGCAATGGGCCTAATCAAGGCAAGGCAAAACTATATCTCAATCCATAATAAGAATAATAAACAAGAATGAACAAGTATGGGTCGTGGTATGCAGCCCACTAGCATACATGTCCGATTAGACTCCAAGAAATAACATGAGTCTATAAACTGAATCAATAAATATGATATATCATGATGATGAAAGGGAAACACGAGCTGGAGGAACTGGATAATAAATATAGTATCAATACCTGAATCCCGCAAGCAATATCATCACATCCGAACCCCACAAGTGTCATCATCATCCGCCATCCAGAGCTGCTAACTAACTCCACACAATAACTAACCTGAAGAGATCATCAAGTCCTCAGGGGACATAGCAAGATACATAAAAATATGCCTATCTAGCAGTTTATCATGCAATAAAGAATAATACAAAAAATGAACGGAAAAAGACCAATCAGCACGAAAATATGACTATACACGACTGGAAGAACCACTACGCCTAAACGAACTTCTGGAGGATAATAAGAGAACACGATGTCAACGGATAACCAATCGAATACTCAAACCCTCGCCCCTAGTGTGGACTCGCAGGTTTGATCAACTACTAGCCCTCGTCCCTAGTGTGGACTCACAGGCTAGCATTACCCTCGTCCCTAGTGTGGACTCGCAGGTGTGAACCATATACTACTAACCCTCGCCCCTGGTGTGGACTCGCAGGCTAGCATCACCCTCGTCCCTAGTATGGACTCGCAGGTGTAGACATATAACTACTAACCCTCGCCCCTAATGTGGACTCGTAGGTTAGCTTAACTACTAACCCTCGCCCCTGATGTGGACTCGCAGGTTAGCTTAACTACTAACCTTCGCCCCTGATGTGGACTCGCAGGTTAGCTTCAAGAATTTCAAGGTACAGCAGTTCCGTTATGACTTATTCATCCTATGACATGATGCGACTCAGTCCAAGTACAAGTGATGACATGACACGACCCAATCATGATACACGATAAAACCAATCCAATATGAACTACAAAGTTAACTATGAACAAGAACTATATATATACGTATATACAATATGAACTACAAAGCTAAATATAAACAAGGCTATATATATACTAGCAGGCATGATATTCAAATCACATATAAATAATCAACTAGTAAACTGTATAATAATATAAATATGCATGTAAGTAAACTGTAGAGGGAGACAAGGTATATTGCCTGGAGGTTGCACGCAGATCCAACAAAATACAGTCAACTGTCAAGCCATGAAGTCCAAGTCCTCACAACTGTCTCCAAAAGCTGAAACAGATATTGCCAACATTCTCAGAATAGTCAAATTAACTAGGGTTGCCTGTCCTTAAGTCCAATTCTGGACACAGGGGCAAAACGGTAATTTTGGGCCAAAATGGTGTCCGCCGTTGAACCCGCTTTGCACCGAAAAATGTGCCAGAGTCAATAGTCTCTAAAGTCGTCAAACTATATGTCTACGAATTCGTTTTGATGATACAAACCCAACGGTATGTCCAATTTTGGATTTCGGTGGGCCGTGCACAAAATCGCTCGTTGAATCGGATCGTAGGGCCCGCGAAACGACGATCCAATCAACAGTCTCAGAATTGGACCAAACTTTGCATGCAGGACCAAAAAAATGATACGGTCCTGATGGTACAAGTTTCGTCTCGATCTGACGAGCATGTACAAAGTAATTAGGAAATTTGCACAGAGGCCGATATGGTGAATTTTGACGGATACACATCAAATTCGTTGCGCACACGCGACCAATTTGAATTCCGTCAAAGCCCACACGTCCACGAAGTCGATATGCACCTTTCGATGCTTTCGGTTCGCGACCATGTCGCCCGGATTGGCGGGACGGGCCCCGTATCGGGAAATTTTAATGTTTTGGAAACAGATTTTCAGAAAACTTTAACCTAATTTTGAACAGAAACTAATAATCACAAAAATAAAATAATTAATGGATTTTAATCTCGGTTAGGTTGTCTATAAATCTATTCAGGTGGATTTTGAAATCGATTAATGGTTTGCAAGAAATCGAGACTCAACCTAGGGACTTTGGGACAGTCTCTATACCCAGAAATTCGAGATTTTTCTCGATTTTGGCACTCGATTCTCGTTGCGGATAATACGAATTAAAATATTCTAATTATAGGGAAGAGGAGCCGTATAGGTTGTCTATATACCTGTTCAAGTGGTTTGTGAATCGAGCGAGTGTGTAGGGAGAGACGACATTGCGTAGTTGTGCTGTCGCCTTTGTTGCGCGCGGCTGCTGTCGCCTCTGTTGCGTGCGGCTGATGTCCGAGCGGCCTCCGGCGGCCCGCGCGGCCACGCGTGGCGGTGGCCCCAGGCGGAGGGTGGCGCCCATGGTAGGGAGATGTCGGCGTAGTTAGGGTTTTAGGTTTTGGTTGCTGCTTCCTCCCTCACGCTCTCGAGATGTTCACTTATATTCTCGGGTTGAAGTCCTGGGTTTGAAGTCTCGGTTTAAAGGCTGGGATAGGGTGCTACTGATGTGCTCACTTAAGGGCTTGGGTGGGGGAATTTTGGGCCGCTTGGGCTTGCTTTAGGCTGGGCCTGCTGATGGTTTGGGATGGGTGAGTTAGCTGGGCCGGCTGAGCTTTACTGTATCCCGGTTGGGCTGGTTGAGTTTTACTGCTGTTGGGAAATTCCTTTGTGGCCGACATATCCACTGGCTTTCTATAAAATGGATGAATAGATATATGCCACCGAATGGGCCTTACACATAATGTTACATTTAGTTATATCCTTGTTTATCAGTTAGTGACTTATTCTAGTTTAGTTTGAAACCGCATGCAACCTGAGGGAAGAGATCATCTTCTACACGGACTTAAAATATAGGACGGGTATCCCCCAAGAAGACAAAAATATACAAGGGTACTTCGAAAGATGATAATAAACGTAACTAAGAGAAGAAGAAAAAAAGCCCAACATGGACAGAAAAAGTACCAGCAGGCTTACCAAACGCTTAAGCTTATAAGAGTAAAATCTCTGGTGTGACGGGTTTACACCAATATGTTTATTCAAATGACAAGAACTGAAAAAGAAACATTCAAATTGATCTAATGACTAGTGTGCATAAAATCTCCTGCTAAAGCAAATTGCTACACAAAAATGTCACGCTGAAGAAAGGTATTTAACCTAAATATGCACACATAAATTTGAAACCATAATACATTTTATTTTAAGATATTATATCAAATCACACTTACCATCCTTTTTATAAAAAGAAATAAGTATTTCAGATATAGAATTTTAAGGCTTCTGAAAGATGCCAGCATGTTCATCAATTCCTGCAATTTGATAGGTAGCTAGTGGATGTGATACGATCATTGGCATGGTATTCTAGAACTAGGGATTCAAATAATATGAAATCCTTGTACCAATGAGATATATGTATGTAGAGCAAGTGTATTGAGTTTACATTTACATTCTTTATATAAGAAACTTCTTAGAGGACGTCACTTGGTGCAACAGTAAGGCTTGTATCTTGCATCGTGGAGGATGTGGGTTCGAGGCGCAGAAATAGGCCTTCTATATATATATATATATATATATATATATATTTTATATATATATATATATATATATATATATATATATATATATATATATATATATATATATATATATATATATATATATATATATGGAGAGAGAGAGAGAGAGAGAGAGAGAGAGAAAGAGAGAGAGGTTAGGCTGCATGCATCTTGACCCTTCCCAGACCCTGCATAAACAGAAGCCTGGTGGCACCGGCATGCCCTTTTATATGTGAAGAAAATTTTGGCTAAAGTCATCTACCGTAATAATTAACTAAATAATTATTTATAAAAAAAATACCATTTAAATCAATTAAATAAAAAAAATATTTCAAGGATTTCCAGGAAGAGACGCTACAAATCTACCCACCTAAAAAATAATTTCGTCCTCGAAATTCTAATTCATAACTATTTCCTTAAAATTTAAAAGAAAGTCTACTTTTACCGAATCTCCTTAAATTTAATTCCTAAAAAAGTTTATATCCTTCTCCTAGCCATCTTGTAACTACAAAATCTCGAGGACTTCTACCCACCTTTGGTCACACTACTCCTCAAAATATGGCCACTACAATGTATATCCTTCTAACTAGTTATTAACAATTCTACCAACAGGTATCTAGGGCATATGGCATCTATAATCCCTCATATCTATAAACAACCAAATATTCAATAGTCAAGCAATATTATACTATAATTTAAGAATTTCTGATAGATCCTAGACAACACGATCATTCGTTCCCTCGAAATAAAGAGGGACGAGAATCAATGGTATGGAAAAGCAAGGAAGAATAATCGAGAGAAAATATAGAGTTTCAAGAACGGTAGGGAGATTTCTAAAAGAATTTTCAAGGTAGTGTGGATTGAGATTTCTAAGGTTTAGTCAAAGTCGCAGGCTCGTATCAGTACAGTTATCTAACCGATACGATATGCTCTGACTTGCATGGGCCACCAAAAAAATTTGTCACGACTCGCACCCGCTTTTCGGACGCGAGCTCGTAAGCAAGCCAGCTACGTATCGAACGGACTCCAGCCCGACTCGAATACGTAAACGCTGTCACGGCTATGGCAATGGGCCTAATCAAGGTAAGGCAAAACTATATCTCAATCCACAATAAGAATAATAAACAAGAATGAACAAGTATGGGTCGTGGTATGCAGCCCACTAGCATACATGTCCGATTAGACTCCAAGAAATAACATGAGTCTATAAACTGAATCAATAAATATGATATATCATGATGATGAAAGGAAAATACGAGCTGGAGAAACTGGATAATAAATATGGTATCAATACCTGAATCCCGCAAGCAATATCATCACATCCGAACCCCACAAGTGTCATCATCATCCGCCATCCAGAGCTGCTAACTAACTCCACACAATAACTAACCTGAAGAGATCATCAAGTCCTCAGGGGACATAGCAAGATACATAAAAATATGCCTATCTAGCAGTTTATCATGCAATAAAGAATAATTCAAAAATGAACGGAAAAAGACCAATCAGCACGAAAATATGACTATACACGACTGGAAGAACCACTACGCCTAAACGAACTTCTGGAGGATAATAAGAGAACACGATGTCAACGGATAACCAATCGAATACTCAAACCCTCGCCCCTAGTGTGGACTCGCAGGTTTGATCAACTACTAGCCCTCGTCCCTAGTGTGGACTCACAGGCTAGCATCACCCTCGTCCCTAGTGTGGACTCGCAGGTGTGAACCATATACTACTAACCCTCGCCCCTGGTGTGGACTCGCAGGCTAGCATCACCCTCGTCCCTAGTGTGGACTCGCAGGTGTAGACATATAACTACTAACCCTCGCCCCTAATGTAGACTCGTAGGTTAGCTTAACTACTAACCCTCGCCCCTGATGTGGACTCGCAGGTTAGCTTAACTACTAACCCTCGCCCCTGATGTGGACTCGCAGGTTAGCTTCAAGAATTTCAAGGTACAGCAGTTCCGTTATGACTTATTCATCCTATGACATGATGCGACTCAGTCCAAGTACAAGTGATGACATGACACGACCCAATCACGATACACGATAAAACCAATCCAATATGAACTACAAAGTTAACTATGAACAAGAACTATATATATATGTATATACAATATGAACTACAAAGCTAAATATAAACAAGGCTATATATATACTAGCAGGCATGATATACAAATCACATATAAATAATCAACTAGTAAACTGTATAATAATATAAATATGCATGTAAGTAAACTGTAGAGGGAGACAAGGTATATTGCCCGGAGGTTGCACGCAGATCCAACAAAATACAGTCAATTGTCAAGCCATGAAGTCCAAGTCCTCACAACTGTCTCCAAAAGCTGAAACACACATTACCAACATTCTCAGAATAGTTAAATTAGCTAGGAATGCCTGTCCTTAAGTCCAATTCTGGATACAGGGCCAAAACGATAATTTGGGGCCAAAATGGTGTCCCCGTTGGACCCGCTTTGCACCGAAAAATGTGCCAGAGTCAATGGTCTCTAAAGTTGTCAAACTATATGTCTACGAATTATTTTTGATGATATGAACCCAACGGTATGTCCAATTTTAGATTCCGGTGGGCCGTTCTCAAAATCGCTCGTTGAATCGGATCGTAGGGCCCGCGAAACGGCGATCCAATCAACTATCTTAGAATCGGACCAAACTTGGCATGAAGGAACAAAAAAATGATACGGTCCTGATGGCGTAAGTTTCGTCTCGATCTGACGAGCGTGCACAAAGTAATTAGAAAATTTGCACAGAGACCGATACGGTGAATTTCGACGGATACGTATCAAATTCGTCGCGCACACGCGACCAATTTGAATTCCGTCAAAGCCCACATATCCACGAAGCCGATACGCACCTTTCGATGCTTTCGATTCGCGACCACGTCGCCCGAATTGGCGGGACGGACCCCGTATCAGAAAATTTTAATGTTTTGGAAACAGATTTTCAGAAAACTTTAACCTAATTTTGAACAGAAACTAATAATCAAAAAAATAAAGTAATTAATGGATTTTAATCTCGGTTAGGTTGTCTATAAATCTATTTAGGTGGATTTCGAAATCGAATAATGGTTTGCAAGAAATTGGGACTCAACCTAGGGACTTTGGGACAGTCTCTATACCCAAAAATTCAAGATTTTTCTCGATTTTGGCACTCGATTCTCGTTGCGGATAATACGAATTAAAATATTCTAATTACAGAAAAGCGGAGCCATATAGGTTGTCTACATACCTGTTCAAGTGGTTTATTAAACGAGCGAGTGTGCAGGGAGAGACGGCATCGCAAAGTTGTGCTGTCGCCTTTGTTGTGCGCGGCTGCTGTCGCCTCTGTTGCGCACGGCTACTGTCCGGGCGGCCTCCGGCGGCCCGTGCGGCCACGCGCGGCTGTGGCCCCTAGCGGAGGGTGGTGCCCATGGTAGGGAGATGTCGGCGTAGTTAGGGTTTTGGGTTTTGGTTGCTGCTTCCTCCCTCACGCTCTAGAGATGTTCACTTATATTCTCGGGTTGAAGTCCTGGGTTTGAAGTCTCGGTTTAAAGGCTGGGATAGGGTGCTACTGCTGTGCTCACTTAAGGGTTCGGGTGGGGGAATTTTGGGCCGCTCGGGCTTACTTTAGGTTGGGCCTGCTGATGGTTTGGGATGGGTGAGTTAGCTGGGCCGGCTGAGCTTTACTGTAGCCCGGTTGGGCTGGTTGAGTTTTACTGCTGTTGGGAAATTCCTTTGTGACCGACATATCCATTGGCTTTCTACAAAATGGATGAATAGATATATGCCACCGAATGGGACTTATACATAATGTTACATTTAGTTATATCCTTGTTTATCAGTTAGTGACTTATTCTAGTTTAGTTTGAAACCGCATACAACCTGAGGGGAGAGATCATCTTCTACACGGACTTAAAATATAGGACGGGTATCCCCCAAGCACACAGAAATATACAAGGGTACTTCGAAAGATGATAATAAACGTAACTAAGAGAAGAAGAAAAAAAGCCCAACACGGACAGAGAAAGTACCAGCAGGCTTACCAAACGCTTAAGCTTATAAGAGTAAAATCTCTGGTATGATGGGTTTGCACCAATATGTTTATTCAAATGACCAGAATTGAAAAAGAAACATTCAAATTGATCTAATGACTAGTGTGCATAAAATCTCCTACTAAAGCAAATTGCTACACAAAAATGTTATGCTGAAGAAAGGTATTTAACCTAAATATGCACACACAAATTTGAAACCATAATACATTTTACTTTAAGATATTATATCAAATCACATTTACCATCCTTTTTATAAAAAGAAATAAGTATTTCAGATATAGAATTTTAAGGCTTCTGAAAGATGCCAGCATGTTCATCAATTCCTGCAATTTGATAGGTAGCTAGTGGATGTGATACGATCATTGGCATGGTATACTAGAACTAGGGATTCAAATAATATGAAATCCTTGTACCAATGAGATATATGTATGTAGAGCAAGTGTATTGAGTTTACATTTACATTCTTTATATAAGAAACTTCTTAGAGGATGTCACTTGGTGCAACAGTAAGGCTTGTATCTTGCATCGTAGAGGATGTGGGTTCGAGGCACAGAAATAGGCCTTCCATATATATATATATATATATATATATATATATATATAGAGAGAGAGAGAGAGAGGAGAGAGAGAGAGAGAGAGGTTAGGCTGCATGCATCTTGACCCTTCCTAGACCCTGCATAAAGAGAAGCCTGGTGGCACCGGCATGCCCTTTTATATGTGAAGAAAATTCTGGCTAAAGTCATCTACCGTAATAATTAACTAAATAATTATTTATAAAAAAACACCATTTAAATCAATTAAATAAAAAATATATTTCAAGGATTTCCAGGAAGGGAGGCTACAGGCTGGGCTGCTACGGCCGGTAGGTGGAGGTCGATAGGGGCTGCGGTGGTGATGTTTTAGCAATTGGGGTTCTACAGGTGTTGGTCACATGGATGGGGCTGGACGTCGAGATAGGACGAATCCGTGTCGGGGAGTGTCCGACACAGCAGAGAGGGTCGGAAGAGGTGTCCTGCGAGACACGGAATAGTTTTGACGTCCGGGGTTGTCGGACGCAGGAAAATCAATGTACTTGTACAAGGGATAAATAATGGATGGAGGTAGGGAACACGGACACGATGCACAAACTTGGGTTGTAGAATTTTGTGGATGGTTGTGGAGAATTCATGGAAAAAGAGGGCAAGTACCTCTCCTTTTATAGGAGGTGGGAATCCCATTAGGATAAGGACTAGGGAATTCAAGTATCATTTGGATAGTCTCATATTTAAAAATAAGTTTGAAAACCAATTCAATCTAAATTAAATCCAGCTATATTTTATCACTATGTTAAAAATATTAAAAATAAAATCAATAATGTAAATCTTAATTTCAATTACTATAATAATTTAAATCCATAAATTTTTAAAATATCATCATAATAAATAATATTAATAATTAATTTCAAAAATCAAATTAAATATTAATAGGAACTACTTTAAAAATTATCTTTTAAATAAATTAAGATAATTAATAAATAATTTTGAAAATCAATTTATATATAAATTACCTCTTACGTATTTGCATGAGAAGAAGGTATTTTTATGAAACATAGTTTTCTAAATCGCCAACAAAATAAACTCGCCTTTTTATAATAATAAAATTAAATATTTTTTTTGAAACTCGCTGTGACGCTTTTCAAAACCTTAATTAAATAAAAATAATTGAAACTATAAAATAGGAAAAACGTTTTTAAAGAAAATATATGCTCGCACATTTTCGCACCCTTCGAGCAATTACGAAAAACAAAATTTCTGCGCGCGACGTACAATGCAACTATGCGACGTGTAAATACAAAATAATAAAAAAATCAGTACCAAATTTATTAAAAAATAGTAAAAATTTTAGGGGTTTTACACATTATTTGTGGCTTTTCACATCTACAACCGGGTGCTAATCGGACTTCACAGATGTGCGCCTATCAAAGATTATATCCCTTCTAGGCCGAACGGTCCCGGTGCCCCGGTGCACCCGTTCGAAGGGAACGTTCCGTGCACGGAAGATATCACAATTATCTCAAGTCCATTCGACCATGCAACGTCCTATTATTCGAACAACCAAACATAGTCTTGAGCCGAGGCTCAGACTTTATCAAACAACCAAACATAGTCTTGAGTCCGAGACTCAGACTTTATCATCTCGTATTTCTTCCATTAACTTTCTATGTTCTTACATTTCATACTTCGTTTCAATATTCAATGGCATCATGCCTCAACTCAATGTTCGTCAACCGAACGACCCGAAGGTCCCGAACACCTTTCGAGGCATCGTGTCATATCCGACAGTTCCGTCACATTCATGCCATAACTGTATTCTTTTGCAACGAAGCCATCTTTTATGATCTTGTGCACGTAGGCACGTTTCGACACATTTATCATCTTTCTTTCGCGTCGTGCACTTGCTGCACGCATCGAAGCCGTATTTCTATGTTCTATGCCTTAGTGTTCAATGTTCGTGGCTTGCACGCTAGGGAGCTCGCCTATTGTCTTTCAATGTTCTAGTCTTTCTAACTCGTGCGTGAAGGCACGGAATGGCTCTGTAGAAGCATAAAATAAACTTCACAGACCAAGTCAAAAAAATTGAGAATTTTATGCAAAGTCAGACTCTACGCAAGGCTCATTAAAGGACTCTATTTGAGTCAGATTCAAATTCTACGCGAGCTCTTTTACGCGAGAGCCATCCTCAGCTTTTATACGAGAGATAGACTGTCAGATTGCATTTAATGCGCATGATATGGATCTGACAGAATGATTTTCTGACAGCAAATTACACAGAAGTCAAGAAGATCTTTTCACCAAACCCAACACTTGTCGTTTAGTGTGCAGATGGGCTACTTTACACTCAAGAGACTGCTTCTTTTACGCATGAAAGCCATTCGAATTTTTACGCTCAAGGCTTTCGTGTGCGTAGAGTTTATTTGAGCTAATTGTACGCTCAAGTCTACTTTTTAGCCACTTTACGCAGGAAGTCGATTTTGGGTTATTTGACGCCCAGTCTGCTATTTTACGTAGGAATTTTGTTTTGGGTTATTTTCACGCCCTATCTTCTTTGGCTATGTGAGAACGTGGTCTGCATATGTGGCTTTCATGCCACACTTATCGAGGAACGTGTGTACGTGCTCTTCCTATATTGTTGAAGTTGTCGGACATGTGTCACCATGCGTAGAGATCAAAGCTCTATATGGGACACGTGTCATCATGCGTAGAGGTTGATTTTCAATCAAAGGGTGGCAGTTACTTGCGTAGAGACCCAGTTTGGTTGTTTTTTATGCACAGAGGGTCTAGTCTATAAATAGACTTATTTTTAACAAAGGAAACATCACAGACAAAGAGATAGAGAGAAGGAGATTCTGAGAAAACTCATACTTTCAGAGTGATATTTTCCAGAAGCATTTCTTCAACTTTTCTCAAGAACAGGGTGAAGCAAAGCAGGAAAGCATTCGACTGTGCCATCAGTGCCGTTGTATCGATACCTTTCTGGTGACTTAGTTCTTCCGATTGTTCATCTTCCTCAAGCAGTTCTCTTCATCATCATCGTGTGGTCCAAGGAACAAAGTGATCGTTCTCAGATCAGACTTCTATAGCAATACTCTCCAGAATCTATTTGTACTTTTGTACTTTTTCTCGTTTTCTTTCAAAAGCTAATTTTTGGCATTTTGTTAAGTGAAACAAAATGGCGACTCTGTTGGGGACGACTTTCTCTTCTGACGAGAAGGCAATTGCTCAATACGATGATGCGTCGATTGGATCGATAAAGAAGACTCTAGTCGTGCAATTCGACCAGACTGCTTACGAAGAAATGCTCCACACTGGAGGTAGTGCTCGCTACTACAATGTGCAAAAATCATGAAAAGTGCGAAAAGCTTGGATTCCTAAATCCAAGACATCCTCTGATCTCTCCATTGTCTCTGAAGGCAAGGGAATTCTTTCCACTCCTGTTGTTGGGGCTCCCGTCTGTGACGAGGCAGTCTCTACTTCAGTGTTGCACTCCGGGCATAAAATTCAGTCTTCCATCTGTGATGTGGTAGACACCCAAGTGTTGTGCCCTGCGCGTAAAATTTAGTCTCCCGTCTGTGACGTGGTAGACACCCAAGTGTTATATCCTGCACGTAAAAATCAGTCTCCCGTCTGTGATGTGGTAGACACTTCTGTCTTGTACTCTGCGCGTAAAGGCAAATCTCCCGTCTGTGACGTGGTAGATATTTCTGTTTTGTGCTCTACGCATAAAGGCAAATCTCCTGTCGATGACATGGTAGATAAAGTTCACAATGATGCTTTTGCATCTAAAGTGAATTTGCCTACACGCATGCAGCGTAAAAACAGGAATTCTATTGTTGGTAAAACTTCAGTTTTTCACCAACAACCTTCTTACACTGCTTTACGCAAGGTACCAAACCTTCAAATTATGCGTAATGCTGATAGAGTTCTTTGTACACAAAAATCTCAAGATTTACGCACACAACTCCAGGCGCGTAAAAATAAACAGTTTGGTTCTACTAATGAAGTCAGTAACCTTCTTTATTCGTAAGGGACTAAACGATTCTCTGTCCCAAATGTAATAAAGAAGATGACTCCTTCCACTTCTTCTGATTTACGCGAGTTACTTGTACAGAAGCGTAAAAACAGAAAATCTCCTGTGACACTTCCCCAAGAAAATCATCGTTGTGAGTGTCACCAGATTGTAATCAAATATTGTTGTTCGGCTTCTAAACGGTCAGTTTTTGACCGATTAAGCTACAATGTGCCTCAGCAACAGATTGATGACCAAGAACATGAGTTGTCATATGCATCAGTTAATATGGTATCTCATATCAATAGAGGACGACGTCCAAGACGTAATTCATCCCGGACTCCAAGTCAACAACAGTTCAACAGACTCTTTTACACTTTTGAAGGGGTATATCAACATACTCGTTCAAAAAGTCAAAGATCGTTGCAATCTTCAGATTCAGAAGCTGGGGGTACCCAGTCTTTGGAGTTAGAAACAGATAGTGTTGATTCCTATCTCTACACTAATCATTCCATATGCTCAAGAGAGGTTGAATCCTACGCTATCGGAGATGAACCAGAGACATCAACTTCTAATATAGAACAACGTCTCTCTGCAGTAGAGCAATCAATAAAGGACATACTTGCCATGATGCAAAATATGCATCAGATGATGACAACTCAGCAAATAGTCCAACCGACAGTGAGCACACCAGTGCAAGTAACTGCCCCGACTCAAGATAGTCAAAGTGTTGACATACCTTTGAATAATCTCAATTAGGATCCTGTTGTCAATCCGAATTCTGCATCTCCAGATCCTTTCATTCCAGAAGATGTATCACCTCCGGTGGGGCTTACGGTACATCCAGCAACTATTCAATTAAATGTGCTTCCTCAAACTAGTGAAGCTATTCAAGCAGTGCGTGAGCTAAAAGCATAGTTTGAAGTTCTGAAGCACAAGGATCAGCTCCAGAGGTTAGGGATCAAGCAACCTTATCCTCCTCACTGGAATGATGTACCCTTTTCTCCAAAATTCAAGCCACAATCTATGGTGTTATTTGACGAAAAGGCCTCTCCTAGTCAATATATCAATTATTTTGATATTATGACTGTGCATCTGCAGAAGAATGATGCCCTTCTCACCCGAGTGGTCATTGGGTGTTTGACGGGTACTGCATACGACTGGTATCACAGTCTACCCGATAATTGCATATCGTCTTTCGACGAATTTAAAGCAATATTTCTCTCCCGTTTCTATGAAGGAGGAATGGACATGAACATGTCCTCCTTAATAGAGATCAAACAAAAAGAGAAGGAAGACACTCGGACGTTTATTGAACGTTTTCGACAGACAACTTTGAAAATGCCTCCTGGTATGCCAGATTCAGTATTAATTGATACATGCAAGATGAATCTGCGACCAACCATCGCTGTTTTTATGGGTTCTCAATTCACAGATTGGGTCTCGTTTATTATAGCAACAGTTTCAGCCGAGACCAAATGGCAGATTGGCTCGTGAACATGGGATGATCTTCGCCTCAGAAGATAAAGGGAAGAAAACCTCTTCAAGTAACAATTCTGGCAATATAATGGCAAAGGGAAGGAAACCTTAGTGATGAACCTTTCAAAACCCAAAACGACGCCAAGTAATCTGGAGTCTTCCAAACCAAAAGAGGAGTACTCTTTCGATGATAGTGATATCCCAGGGATATTCCAATATCTCGTAAAGAGTGGCAAACTCCAGATTCCAGAGCCAAAAAGATCTAATGAGGTGAATCTGACTGACAATTCCAAGTATTGTATCTATCATAGATACATAAACCATCCTACCAAAGCTTGCTATGTCTTAAAGAAAAAAATCCAAGAGTTGATAAATGCTAATGCCATCGCTTTAACCAATGATGAGCATACAGTTACAACTAATATAATTTCTCTTCAATTTGGAGGTTTTCCTCCACAGCAAGTTCCGGATGGGATTGTCCCAATTTCGAAGGCGACGATGAAGATTGTGAATATTCCGCCTGCTAGAGAGCAAAGTGAAGGACTATTGCCTCTCACATTAAAAAATGTTAAAATTATGTGGGTACACCCTGATTTAGTACCTGAAATGGAGAATGAAAGTAAAACTTCAAAACCCAAGAAAGGTAGAAAAATCAAAACCTGTAATATGATTTCTCATGTTGTCACCCCAGATTATGATGATTTAGATCATCTATGGGATGGCATTCCTCTGGAAGATATGCTGAGGGGTTTGAATATATGCCCTCCAAGTTTGGCTCCTCCTACCAAACTCAAGCTTACTCATCGGCAATGGCTAGCAATGAATAGTGTCTCCTTATACAGGGCACAACAAGTCTTTTCTACTTATGAGAAAGCTCATGTAGGGATTCTTCCTCCTGTTTCGAATACCCCTACTCCTGTGGCTACAGAGGTCTCTGTTCCTCCTTCCTCTGATGAACCATCTGTTGAAAGTCCTCTACCCACTCACATGTATAGTCAATAATCAGTCCATCTCATGAAAAAGATGGGCTATGACTTTTAAAAGGCGGAAGGCTTGAACTATGATAAAGGAATGCGACTCCCTCTACAAATTCAAGGTAAAAAATCCACTGTTGGATTGGGATTTGAGGTCCCTCATAAAAATCCTCGCAAGAAGAAGACTAAGGGAAAGAAGACTAAAACCTGTAATATGGTACTTCATTCTCCTGAGTCTGAGGAAGAAACCTTTGCAGGTACGAGATCTGGTAAAAAATACCACAAAGATTATGAGAAAACTTCTAAAAAAGCGGAGGACGTTGCTGAAACACTACCAGCTCAACCATCTCCTGTCCCTGCTGAGGCAAGACCTTCTAAACCGTCAGTGGTTGAGAAAGGAAAACAGAAAGCAGTACGCTTTGACGTTCCGCTGAAGTCTGCTTCAAATCAAGGGGTGATGATGAAGCCCTACAAGTTCGATATTCTAGTCCAATTAGCTAATACTCCGGCTAGACTCTCTATCTTTGAGCTGCTTCGTCTTTCTAAAGAAAGTCAAGAAACTTTGAGCGAAGCTTTGCTACAAGCAGATTCATGCTTAGCTCAACTCAAAAGTCCTGACAATATACCGATCTCGTGTCCCCAATGTCATAGTGTGATGGAGTCAATTCCTAATATTACCTTCACACAAGAAGATATGCTGTTGATGCATAACAAACACGACAGGCCTCTGTGTTACACAGGGTATATTGACTCGACTAAAATTGACATGATTTATATTGATCCTGGGTCTTCTATCCGCATTATCCTCCAATGTATGCTACGACCATTAAGGATACCTACTAGTGAATTGACCTATACTAGTACAATAATTGTTGGTTTCAACTCTGGAAAGAGTAAACCATTGGAGAAAATTCGTCTGAAGATTCAAATTGGTGATCTTCGAACCATGGCTACTTTCTATGTCATCAACTCAGACGTGTCTTACAATATCCTCCTTAGAAAACCATGGATACATGAGCACAATATTGTTCCTTCAACTCTACATCAATGCTTTAAATATGTGGATTCTCAGGGGATTGTAAAGACTGAATTTGCAGATCTCAACCCGTTCAAAGGTGTCGAAGCTTATTTTTCTGTTTCGATACTCTATACACAAATGCATGTGAAGGAGATCTCAGATATAGCCGAAGATCGATCGCCTCCAGAAGAGCAATTACCTTCAGAGGACCAATCGCCTTCGGAAGTTCAACCTTTGAAGATTAAGGTCAAAGGTCGAATTCAACCCCAACCTGTTAAAAATCAACCTTTGATGATTAAGGTTAAAGGAAGAACTCAAGCTTCATCTGAGGAATCTGTAAGAATTCCAGTCAAGATCCAAGTTTAACCTCTCATGATCAAGGTTAAAGGACGTACTTCTCGTACAACTGATCCAGAACCATTGGTCATCAACCTTGGAAAATCTACGCCGAAGACGGATGCTGGTCCGTTAATGATTGATCCAAAGCGTAGTAGTCAATATGTAAATGATGTAAATATTGATCATTTTGTACTTTCTCATATCAATGAAGATTTCCTTTTGGAGTATACGGCTGTCAAATTTATTGAAAGAATGACTTTATCTGCTGATAACCAAAGTCATCAACATAAAAATGACGTAAATACAGAGGAAACCTTATATATTAATCATAAGGAGAATTCTTTTCCTCCTCATGTCGATGTTGGACCTTATGCTCGAAGGTTCCTAACATCTTCTCCTTATCTTCTACCTGTAGCCTCATCATCACAAGCTTGTATAACTTATAGACGTCATGAAGAATCTTATTTTGTGGTCCCGTCTAATAAAAAAAACAAGCGTCAAATTGTGTTTGGGTTGGCCAGAAATATTCTTGTTATCCAGACAAATATTCTCGAAGAGAAGGATAAGTAAAAAATCAAAGTTGACAGATATAGTCAACAATCTCTTAAGATTATCCAGAATATGGGATACGATCTGAAGACTATGTTAGGTCTCAATCAGGGTAAAGGTAGACAAATACCATTATGTGGTGATCCGTTCTATCAACAAACTCGACATGGTTTGGTATACGATCCATCCCACATGTTTAATGAAGAGATACAAGAAAAATTTTCTTCCAGTTCTTCACAATCCTCAGATTTTGAAGAAATTCAGTTTATTGAATCCGATCCATCCCACATGTTTAAGGAAGATATACAAGAAGAATTTTCTTCCAATTTTTTTACAATCCTCAGATTCTGAAGAAAACTACTTTATTGAATCGGATACATCCCACATGTTTAATGAAGATATGGAAGAAGAATTTTCTTTTAGTTTTTTATAATCCTCATATTCCGAAGGAGTCCCGTATGTTGAGTCTGAGTGTGTCTTTCCAGTCAACATGGTTCAAATCGATGGTGAATCTGAATTATTTGAAAATGACCCATTGGCACAACAAATAGATACTCAGTGGGAGCTTCGGTTCGAACAGCGACAGCCACCCACAAAAGATAAGATTTTTCAGATAGATGTTGGAGATAAAACTACATCAAGACCCATATTTATCAGCAAAAACCTTTCTGAAGATGAAAAAGAAGAGTTAATAAGACTGATAAAAGAATATATTGACATATTTGCATGGAGCTATGAGGATATGCCAGGTCTAGATCCTAAAATAGCTACCCATAAGCTCAATATCCTTCATAATGCCAAGCCTGTAAAACAACAGCAGCGACATTTTCGACCAGATATGATGGATGCAATTGAAGCAGAAGTCAAAAAGCTGATCACATGTGGCTTTGTTCGTGAAGAGCAACACCCAGATTGGGTTGCCAATATTGTTCCTGTTATGAAGAAGAATGGAAAAGTCTGAGTTTGCATAGATTTTCGAGATCTTATTGCAGCTTGTCCGAAAGACGAATTTTCACTTCCGATTACCGATGTCATGATAGACAATATATGTGATTTTGAACGCATGTCTTTCATGGACAGATTCTCAGGATACAATCAGATTAAGATGCATCCGAGAGATAAAAAGCATACCGCTTTCCGTACACCCCTTGGAGTTTATTGCTATACGGTTATGTCGTTTGGTCTGAAAAATACTGGTGCTACGTATCAACGGGCTATGAGCAATATCTTTCAAGAACATCTGCAGAAAACCGTTGAATGTTATGTGGCTGATATTGCTGTCAAAAGTCGATTAAAAGATGATCACATTCAAGACTTGAAGATAGTATTTGAGTTGATGCGTCAACATCAGCTAAAAATGAACCCTGCTAAGTCTTTCTTAGGGGTTTCCAGCGGCAAATTTCTGGGATTTGTCATCATTTCTCAAGGAATTCATGTTGATCCTGATAAAATTAAAACAGTTCTTGAAATACGTCCTCCACGCAATCTGAAAAAACTCCGTGGCTTCCAAGGTCGCATTGCTTATATCAGGAGATTCATATCAAATCTTTCTAGGAGATGTCAACCTTTCTCTCTTCTACTGAAGAAGGGTGTGTCATTTGTTTGGGATGAAGCATGCCAACAAGCATTCAATGACATCAAACAGTACCTTACAAATCCACCTGTCTTAGTACCCCCAGTTGTGGGAAGACCATTTTTGCTTTATGTCCGAGCATTAGACCGTTCTCTTGGTGCTCTTCTTGCACAGAAAAGTGATAAAGGTCATGAACAGACAATTTATTATCTTAGCCGAATGATGGTTGGAGCTGAACACAGGTATACTCCTGTGGAGAAAGAATGTCTGGCCTTGGTTTTTGCCATTCAGAAGATGCGACATTATGTGACAGGGCAGACTATTCATGTCATATCCAGAATAAATCCTATTCGGGTATTGATGAAGAAGCCGAGTATTCTTAACTCTCGGTTAGCTACCTGGGCAATGTTGCTTACTCCTTATGACATGGTCTATGTACCTCAAAAATCAGTGAAGGGTCAAGCATTAGCCAATTTCTTAGCAGCTCACCCTATACCTGAAACTTCTAAGTTATATGAGGACATTCCAGATGAAGTCGTGGATTGCAACATGACTTTAAGGGATGACATTTGGCAACTATATTTTTATGGAGCGTCGCGGGTTGGACCTAAAGGCAATATTGTCTTCGGGGTGGGCATTGTCCTAGTTTCTCTTGATAAACTGGTTATATACCATGCTTATTCCCTCAATGAACCATGTTCCAATAATGTGGCAGAATATAATGCTTTACTAATTGGTCTTTGTAGGTCCTAAAAAATCAAGTTGCACACATCAACAAAGTCATGAAGATCGAGAAATGAATCTTTCAAATAAACTGTGCAGACATCAGATTGCGCAGCATACAGATTGCGCACACTAGACTAGGCACACTCTCAAACGCGCAGGCTGACGTGGCAAATCATCATCATTACCTGACACAATCAAAATCTTCTGACAGCTGACAGCACGGAGATCGAGGAGACTGTTTGTTTAATCGTGCAACATGGCGCTCGAGGACAGCTGGCAGCACAATCGGCCAGCCTATCTGGTGCACAATCCATATTGGCGCAATCCATGTCTGCGCAGTCCATTCCTGCGCAATCCAAAGCCAGCGCAATTCAGGTTACGCATTGTATCAACACAACTGACAATATATACGTGGCATTTATGCCATCAATTGCTCATTACGTGACAACCGTCTATGCACGATCATGCGTATTTCAATCAAATGATGCCATGTGTCCAAGACAGTTGGTCCATGATCAGACAACTGCCTGCGCAGTCTACAGTTGCGCAATCCAATTCATGTGCAATCCATCATGCGCAGTCTAGAATAACTAAAAGTTAGTTATTTCCAGAACTCTATAAATAGAGTTTCGAGTCTCCATTCAAGGGGATCACAGATCATAGATCAGAAATCACACAGAGATCAGAGATAAAAAAGTTCAGAATTATCAGAGAGTCCAGGAGTTCTTGCCCAAGTGCTGCTGTATTTTTTCGAGGCTTTTGCCTTCAAATTTTCGAGGCTTTTGCCTTCAACTTCAACTTCAGAGGCTACCGTCTTCAAAGTTTACATCGTCCAAGGGATAAAGCAATCGTCTTCTAGATTGAATTCCTACAGTTGTAATTTCCCAGAATTTTTGTAATCTTTACAAAGTTTGTATCAATAAAGTTTCATACTTTTGTTTTTGCAAACAAAATGACGACTCTGCTGGGGACGACTTTCTTCTCCGACGAGGAAGTGACAACTCAATGTGACGTAGCGTCTATCGGAAAGACGCAGAAGACTCTGGTTGTGAAGGTCAACCAGACAGCCTATGAAACCATGATCAATTCCAAGGCTACTCCTCGCACTGCAACCACTTCTGCCACGATCAAAGTACGCCCAGTGTGGGTCTCCAAGACTGCTGTGCAGTCTATCAACTCTGTCAGCAAAATTGCTACGCAGTCTGCCAAGAAGCCTGTTGCGCAATCTGCTGCACAGTCTACAGTTGTTGCCACTAAGACTGTTGCACAATCTGTCTTTGTCAAGAATGCTGCACAATCTGCTGTTGCCAGTACACAGAAGACTTCTTATGCTGCCTTGTCAAAGCTTAAGACTCCTCTGCCTCTGGCGCAGTTGGCTGCCCATCTTCCTGCGCAAACCAACACTTCAGCAACTAGAGTGCATCCTAAACACTCTGTGGCTAGAACTCCTGATGCACAAACCTCAGTATCTGTGGCCAGAACCAAAAAGTTTTCTGTCAAGGACTCTCCTGCGCAACCTGCCAGTGCACCATCCACTCATGCACAAACCATGTCTGCGCAATCCAAGAGAGACAGCCCTTTGGCTAATCTTTTTTCTTCTCACAACAAAGGAAAGAGTGTTGCTCCTCTCCAACACCCTGCTGCTCCTGCACAATCCACTAGGGGTAGTCTTTTGGCTATTCCTCCTCATCCTCAGAACAAAGGAAAAGGCCCTTTGGTCTTTTCTCAGTCTTCTTCGGTTTTTACCGTTGAAGATCAATCTGAATGTGCTCCGACATCAGTCAATACAAAAACTCTTTCAAACAAGGATTCTTCTCTCCATGTTAAAAGAACTTGTACTGATCAGAGAGATATTCTGCCTACTCCGGTAGTAGAACTCCAGGATCTCCCAACCCTCAAAATCTCCCGTTCAAGACAGGAAAAGCTGCTGGTGTCTCAAACAGAAACCCCTGGGGGTGAGTTTGCAGATTTAAGAACTTATCTCAACAGGCGAACTTTGGTAAAACGCAAATAGCCAATGCTGAAGACCAAACATCATCTGAAGCAGACTTCCAGGATCAAGAATCCGGACACCTATGCTAATGAAGTGAGCACCTCCCTGTACACTCAAGGGACAAAATATTTGAAGAATCGGAACCATGTTCCGAATGTTATCAAAGAACATATCCCTCGAACTTTTCCTCGTCCCGTTGTTGTTCCTGATCTCCGAGAACACCTCAAGCAAAAATGGGACAACATCCCAACATCCCCGGTACAACCACTTGGACATCACTGTAACTACAAAGTTGTCATCAAGTGTTGTTGTCAAACAACAAGACGATCTGTCTTCGATCGTTTGAACTTTTCTAACTCTCAACCTATGTCTGAAGATGAAGACGAAGTTCTGTACGCCTCTGTCAACATGACTTCCAGAGACACTGGGGGTAGAAAGTGCTCCAAGACGGGGAACCTCGCAGGCCAAGCCAGCGGTATTTGGATCTACTCCAAGAATCCTCTGAAGGAGTATTCCAACATACCCGTTCCCGAAGCCGAGACATAATCGGTTAAAGGAATCTTCAAGATCCTTCTGGTCATTTTCTTCCTTCTCACTCAGGAGATGATTCTTTCTCCGACTATGATACATACAGCGAAAGCTCAGAACAGACGGTGTCTTCCACTGTACCCAGGGAAGTGACAGCTTATGTTGTCAATGAAGATCCCGATGCTTCCAGTTCAGCCAGCCAAGAACAAAGAATAGCTGCACTAGAAGATAAGCTGAAGACCATGGCTGAAATGGTCGCCAGTATGCATTCCATCATTGTGGCTCAGCACACAGTACCACCGACCGTACTGCCTGCAAATCCTGAAATTATAGCATCATCGATGCCTGTCAATGCTGGATTGGGGGTAGCACCTACTCAAACACCTCCTGTACAAGTCCAACCTACACCTAGTCAGTCAGGTGCTGGGGGTAGTGCTTATCATACTGTTCCTTCTCCTAACACTGTAGTTCAGCCCGCTCCTTCTACATCAGTAGATGATGCCAATGAAGCTGTGAAGCTCCTGCGAACTCAGTTCGAAGCTTTCAAGGAGAAAGATAACTTGCAAAGACTGGGGATCAAGCAACCTTACCCAGTTGAATGGAAGGAAGTCCCATTTCCTCCGAAGTACAAGATCCCGACTATCTCGCTGTTTGATGGCAGCACATCTCTAAGTCAGTTCATTAACCACTTTGAGGTTATGACTGTCCAACTTCAACCAAATGACGCTCTTCTTACCAGAGTATTCGTCGGCTGTTTAGCTGGCGTAGCATACGATTGGTATAGAAGCTTGCCTGATGGTTGTATCACCTCCTTCTCTGGCTTAAAGCAAATCTTCTTGGAACGATTTTACGAGGAGATCAATGACATGACTATGTCGGCCCTCAATAAAATCAAACAAAAGCACAATGAAACTGCTGAGAGTTTCATCGAAAGATTCTGCCGGGAAGCTTTGAAAATGCCTCCAGGAACTCCGGCTGCTGTCACCATAGACACCTGCAAGGCAAATCTATTGCCTATCAACAGCATGTGGACAGGGTCTACTCAATTCCAAGATTAGCCATCCTTTATTGTCAACGCTAAAGCAGCTGAAGTTAGCGCCGACAAATTCAAACAGCTAGGGGTACAAATGTCTAACCCCGACCGGGATGAACATCAAACATCAGGTGGTGGCAATTGCCAGAACAACCGCAAACCAAAAAAAACTTTGAACATCAATTTGAATAAGAACAAAGAATCTTTGACAGTTAACGTAGCTCCTCCTACGTCCACTTCTACTCCTTCAGCTCCTCCACCGAGAGAACCACGTCCTAAAGTAGAGTATTCCTTTGACGAGAATGACACTGCTAGTATCTTTGATTGCTTACTCAAAAGCAATAAAATTCAACTTCCAGATCCTAAGAAGCCCGATGAAGTCGGTAAAACAGATCATCCTAAGTACTGTGTCTATCCCAGGTTCATCGGACATCCCATTCGAGCATGTTATGTGCTCAAAGGCAAAATCCAGGAGCTGGTCAACGCTGGCGTCGTCACTCTGCAACAAGACGAGAAGACTGTTACGACAAATATGGTAACAGTTCAGTTCGGTAATTTCCCTCCGCAGATGGTGCAACATGGTGTTATTCCTATCCCCAAGGCAACTCTTGAGATTGAGAATCTTCCTCCTCCACAAAGCGAAGGTCTCGTCCCCTTGTCTCTTGACAATGGCGCGATTATGTGGATCCATCCGGATCTTGCTTCAGAGTTCGAAGTTCCCTCTTCCTCCAAGAAGAAAGATCGCTCCAAGGGCAAGACGAAAATTTATAATATGGTGTCTTTTGACCCCATAGTTGATGAAGAAATCTTGCTAGGCACCAGATCAGGGAAAGCCTATCTGAAGGATTACCCCGAAACTCAAGAGAATCCTGCTTCTTCTTCTGAGTCTGCTCCAGTGCAGCCTGCTTCTACTGAGGATGTTCCTACTGCTTCCTCACCGGTTGTGATACCCATTCCTCCCAAACCGACGGTCGCTGACAAAGGCAAACAACAAGTCCGCTTCGACAAACCTTTGAAGAAGATATCTCCTTCTGGACTTGAGAAGCCTTACAACTTTGACATCCTGGCTCAGTTGGCCAATACACCGACCCGACTGTCAATCTTCGAGCTCTTGCGCCTATCCAAAGAGACTCGGGAAACTCTGAGTGAGGCTCTTATGCAAGCTGAAACCTGTCTAGCTCATCTGAAGAAACCAAAAGCAGAGCCAGTTTCTTGCCTCCATTGTCATAGTGTATTGGAGTTAATTCCAAACATAACTTTCACTCAAGATGACATGTTGATGGAAGATAATAGGCACGACCGTCCACTCTACTATACAGGATATGTCGACTCAATGAAAGTCGATCGTATCTTGATAGACCCAGGGTCTTCTCTCAGCATTATGCCAAAGACAATGTTGGATGCGCTGAAGATTCCAGTGCATAGCCTCTCCAGTACAATCACCACCATCCTTGGGTTTAATCAGGAAAGGAGTGAACCTCTGGACAAGATTCGTCTAAAACTCCAAATAGGCAATCTTCGCACAAAGGTTACCTTCTACATTATTGATAACCACGGTTGTTCCTACAATGCTTTATTGGGGAGACCATTCCTATATGAGCACAACATTGTTCCATCAACTCTT
Source organism: Iris pallida (assembly GCA_029216955.1). Lineage (NCBI taxonomy): Eukaryota > Viridiplantae > Streptophyta > Magnoliopsida > Asparagales > Iridaceae > Iris > Iris pallida. Next base: position 8,707,410 of record JANAVB010033820.1, on the reverse strand, counting down.
CATCAATGTTTCAAATATGTTGATGACAATGGAGAAGTTCAGAAGGAGGTTGCTGATCTCTATCCTTTCAAAGACATTGAGGCATACTGCAATGATGCACGTATGTACAAGGACAAATTCATGAAGGTTGTCTTATCTCTGGACACTGAAGAAGAGCAAGAAACAATGCCTAAAGATACCCTCATCATTCCTGTCAAAGGGCGTGTTTCTCGTCCTCAATCCTCCAAGCCACTGGCTATTCATTTGCCAGTCCAGAAACAATCTACTGATGATGATCAGGACAAAAGGGAGCTCACCTCTTCTGAGCCGCTTGTTATTGACTTACGTCGTAACATGGATAAAAAGCAGCTCGTTTCTTCTGAGCCACTTGTTATAGATCTATCTCATAACAAGGACAAAAGGGAGCTCACCTCCTCTGAGCCGCTTGTTATCGACCTCCGTCGTAACAAAGCTAATCCCCCTCCACGTTCTTCTTCTCCCCCTCTTGTAATCAACCTGACTAAGCCTGCTAAGGCTAAAAGTCCTGCTGTAAATACCAATATACAAATCAATGAAAAAGCACCTACTTTCCAGTATACTGATGTCATTTATCATGCTAAATGCTATTTAGATATGTTAGATAGCTATCAGTCATTTACAATGGGAGTTGTACTATCTCTTCAAACAGAAGTTTCATATGAACATCCAAAGGATTCATATCGTATTATTCCTGCTCGTAAGAAAGGCGAACGTCCAATACTTTTTAGTAAAGGACCGGAACAACAATTCAGCTATACGGATGATAGCAAAGTTAACGACACGGGGCATCTTCAACTCCGTCGTTACAGTCAACAATCAAAAGACATCGTCCAAAAGATGGGTTACGACTTCAAGAGCGGCCTCAACTACGGTAAAGGTAGAAAGACTCCTCTTCGTACGGCTGTTCCAAAAGAAAAGTCAGATATGTACTACAGCAGGACCAAAAGAGGTTTCGGATATGCTTCTCCTCCGATGTTATCCCCAGCAGGTTCTGAATCAGATAGCGAAGAACGTTCTAACTCTTCTGATTCCAGATCGTGGGATTCTGACACCAGTATCGGTCAAGTTCATCGGCTGACTGTATCTTCTAACATGGTCGCCGTTGAGCTTCCAGAAGGTTATGATGAGGATGTTGAAGAAAGTTCTAAAACAGATCCTTGGGCTCAACGAATGGATACCCAATAGAAACTCCAATTTGAACAAAGAGAACCTCCTACCGAAGATCAATTAGTTTAATTTGATGTAGGAGAGAGCGGGTCACCTCATCCAATATTCATCAGTAAGAACCTCCCAGAGGAAGACAAGCGAGAACTAATTCTTCTGATTAAAGAATACATTGATGTCTTTGCCTGGAGTTATGAAGACATACCAGGACTGGATCCTAAAGTCGCTACTCACAAACTGAACATTCTGCCGAATGCAAAACCGGTCAAACAACAACAATGACGTTTCAAACCAGAAATGATGGATGCAATCGACGATGAAGTCAAGAAGCTCATCGCTTGTGGCTTTATTCGAGAAGAACATCATCCTGATTGGGTAGCTAATGTTGTCCCAGTTCTAAAGAAAATCGGCAAAGTTCGAGTCTGCATCGACTTCCGGAATCTTAATGAAGCATGTCCAAAAGATGAATTTTCTCTTCCTATTTCGGACGTCATGATCGAAAATACCTGTGGGTTCGAAAGAATATCTTTTATGGACGGATTCTCCGGATACAATCAGATACGGATGCATCCTGAAGATGAAAAGCATACTTCTTTCTGCACTCCTCGTGGAGTCTATTGCTATACTGTGATGCCGTTTGGTCTCAAGAACGCTGGTGCAACATACCAACGAGCAATGAGTACCATCTTTCGAGATCATCTGTGCAAGACTGTCGAATGCTACGTTGACGATATTGCTGTCAAGAGTTGTCTGAAGGAAGATCACATCCAAGACTTGAGAACTATCTTCAATCTTATGCGCCAGCATCAACTCAAAATGAATCCCACCAAGTCATTCTTGGGTATCTCTAGTGGCAAATTTCTCAGCTTCGTCATTACCTCTAAGGGTATACACGTGGATCTCGAAAAGATCAAAGCCATTCAAGAGATGCGTCCTCCATGCAACCTAAAAGAGCTACGAGAATTCCAAGGTCGACTTGCGTACATCAGGAGATTTATTTTGAATCTGTCTGGACGCTGCAGACCATTCACTCAACTCATGAAGAAGGGTGTATCTTTCGTTTGGACTGAAGAATGTCAACGAGCATTCGACGACATTAAACGGTATCTCATAAATCCACCAGTCCTGGTGCCACCAATTTCTGGCATACCATTCTTAATGTATGTCCGTGCTATGGACCATTCATTGGGTGCTTTACTTGTCCAAAAGAATAAAGAAGGCCACGAACAAGCCTTCTACTATCTCAGTCGTACTATGATTGGTGCTGAACACCGTTATAGTCCGGTCGAAAAAGAATGCCTAGCTATCATGTTTGCTGTTCAAAAGACTCGACATTATATCATTGGTCAAACCATTCATGTCATATCACGAGTTAATCCTCTTCGGGTACTCATGAAGAAGCCCAGCACACTCAACTCTCGGCTGGCTACATGGGCCATTCTGCTAGCCCAATATGACATGGTATATGTTCCGCAAAAATCTGTCAAAGGTCAAGCCCTGGCGGATTTCTTAGCAGCTCATCCTGTACCAGAAACATCTAAACTATATGATGAAATTCCAGATGAGACATTAGAATCTAACACAGTCTCCGAAGAATTTCCTACTTGGCGTCTATTCTTTGACGGAGCATCCAGAATCGGACCCAATGGTGCCATCGTCACAGGAGTTGGAGTTGTCCTTGTTTCTCCAGACGGGTCAGTTATCCAAAGAGCATATTCCTTAGATGAGCCTTATTCCAACAATATGGCTGAATACAATGCTCTACTCATTGGCCTTCAACTAGCCAAACAACTTAACATCGAGTATCTCAAAGTCTACGGTGACTCTAAGTTGGTTGTTAATCAAGTTAGAGGAACCTATGAAGTTCGCCATCAAGATCTAATGCCTTACTTTGAAGCGGCAATCAACATAGCTACATCATTCAAAGCTTTCTTTATTGAATATGTATGCCGAGCTTGTAATACTGAGGCAGATGCTTTGGCCAATCTTGCAGCAGTCCTAGCCATCCCTATCAGAAGACAATAGGTGGTGGTCATCTCTAATCGAGAATTGTTCTGTGTCGAAAACAATCGTAATATTGAATTCAGTAATCTTACTGAAGTCAATGTTATCAGTGAAGATTGGAGAACTCTCTTCATCGACTTCGTAGTTCATGACATACTCCCTGAAGATCCCAAAGAAGCTACGAGTATTCGTCGAAGGTCTCTGCGATTCTATTATAATCAGACCACCAAAACTCTTTACCGGCGGACTTATGATGGCTTACTTTTACGCTGTCTAGCTGGTGACGAAGCAAAACAAGTACTGCATGAAGCTCACGATGGTGTCTGCGGAGCACATCAACCTGGTCCTAAGCTACAGGATCGTATCCGACGCATGGGTTACTACTGGCCTTCTATGGTATCTGATGCCATCAATTATGCAAGGAAATATCGAGCTTGTCAAATCTATACAGATTTTATTCATCAACCATCTGAATTTCTGCATCCGACGGCTGCTTCATGGCCTTTTAAAGCTTGGGGTATGGACATTATCGGTCCTATCAATCCTCCTTCTTCTAGAGGACATCGGTTTATACTAGCAATAACCGATTACTTCTCCAAATGGGCTGAAGCTATACCTTTGGCTGAAGTCAAGACCAGCAGTGTCATTAACTTCGTCAAACACCATGTCATTTATCGATTTGGTGTACCTCGACGAATCATCCATGACAATGGGCCACAATTCATGAGCCAGAAGTTTACAAGATTCTGCGATGATCATAGGATTGACAATGTCGCTTCGACAGCCTACAATCCTGCTGCTAATGGATTAGCTGAAGCTTTCAACAAAACCATCATTAAGCTCCTCAAGAAGTTTGTATCTACTAACAAACGAAATTGGTATGAAAAGCTTGGTGAATGTCTTTGGGCCTATCGCACTACGATCCGCAATTCCACAGGCTTTACGCCTTTCTCTTTGGTGTATGGTTGTGAAGCAGTTCTTCTTCTGGAACTTCAAATTTCTTCTTTAAGGATTGCCATTGCTAATGAACTCACTACAGAGAACAATGATCTTCTCCGACTTCAAGAATTAGAAGCACTCGATGAGAAGCGGTTATTGGCTCAACAGCATATTGAGTTATATCAAGCTCACATCTCGAAGACTTTCAACCACAAAGTTAAAGTTAAAGCCTTTCAACAAGGAGAACTTGTTCTAACAGTAAGACGTCCTATGACAATGACTCACTCGAGTAAAGGCAAGTTCGATGCGAAGTGGGAAGGACCTTATGTTGTCAGCAAAGTCTTTTCAAACGGAGCTTATCAACTTTCAGAGTTAGATGGTCGAGTTGCAATGATGCCTATCAATGGCAAATTCCTCAAGAAATACTATGTATAAATGTAACATAAATTTATGTAAATATGATCAAATAATTCATAAATAAAGTTTGATTTTTATTTCATCATAAATGATGTTACATGATATCAAGGAAGGTCACTATCGTCCTTCTCAACATTAGGACGCGGACCACAGCCGTCCTTATCAAAGACATAATCAGCAAGAGAGTCGAGAACATCTTTGCTCGAGCCTACCAGGAACTTGCAGACAGCTATTCTCATGGCCTCTTTTTCTTCAATCTTTCCTGGTTCAAGCAGAAAGTCTAAGATATCCCGCGGTGGTTTAGGTGCAGACGAACCTTCGCCTGCTTTCGTCTGTTTTGGTTGAACTGGCTCGGCAAGACCTCCTTCAATGCCCATTTCAACCTTTGGGGTGGTTTCAGCCTTCTTGGATGCATCTCCAGACGACATCTTTATGTTGAAAAGTGGAAATGATCATTCCTTTCAGATTTTTGTTCTATTTATAGACAAAGATTCTCAAAATAATGAAACATCACATTCATCTGACGGTTCATCCGTTCACACTCACCTGACGGTTCACCCGTTCATTTATTATCACCTGACGGTTCATCCGTTCATATTCATTTGACGGTTCGTCCGTTCATTCATCATCACCTGACGGTTCACCCGTTCATTTATTATTACCTGACGGTTCATCCGTTCATTAATACCCGACGGTTCATCCGTTCACATTCATCCGACGGTTCATCCGTTCACACTCATCCGACGGTTCGCCCGTTCATTTATATCACCTGACGGTTCATCCGTTCACATTCACTTGACGGTTCATCCGTTCACATTCATTTGACGGTTCATCCGTTCATCATTATCTGACGGTTTATCCGTTCATTATGACGATTCATTTTCGTTCATTTTTTATCCACATCAGCAACCTGTCATCTTCGATTAAGTTGTCTGTACCTCTGAATATATTTTCTATCGCTATTATTTATATCTGAATAAGATATACAAGAAATAATAGAGCCACAACAAAATGTCTTTTATTGATCAAAATTTGAGACATTACATGCATAGCATACAGAAAGACAAAAAGATGCAAAATGTTCTTTCTATTGAGACGGAGGCATTATCAGATTAGCAATTTGCTGCTTCAAAATTTGCAACCGTTCTTCGCGAGATGCCATCACTTTCCTCCTGGCCTCTTCCATCCCAGATTCCTCATTAAAAATGGGCATGGTCACCATTCGGCGAGTGATTTCAGTATTATGAGCTGCTACATACTCATTTCTTTCCTGAGTTATAGCATCAATTTGTTGGATCGAAGTCTGATGCTCTGTAACTTCATTTTCTAGCTCCTCTTCGAGATGAACAATTTCCATTTTCAGCTCAGCAATCCTTTTTTCTCTCCTCTCAGCAGTTGAAATCACCGATTCCAACTTGGAATTATATTCAGCAGATTTTGTTGTATATGCATCCAAGAGGTTCTGGAGATTCACTCTTTCAATTGCAGCTGCCTGAGCTATTTGTTCAAATTCTGCCTGCACCAAAGGTTCCACTTCCCCTTTGTTGAGATCTTTATAGTTCTTCATGGCGATTTCCAGCTCATTCAATATATAGTCAAGGAAAGTGGCCTGAGCCTCATCACCTTGCTTCCGGATGGCCTTCACCAAGAAAGAGGTTGGACCTCTAACCATGAAGAAATCAGCATCTTCTTTGTCCATCATTCTATTAATCAGAGGTCCCAAGGACTCGAAGAAGCATTTGGTGAATGATTGGATGACAAGTTGATTAGTCGCCAGAGCACCAGGAGTTGCAGCTACTCCTGTTGATGACGAAGCTGCAGGATGCTCGATTTCTCGTATCTGAACAGCAGGCTCTTTGAATAGGGAAACCAAAGTGGAGCTAGTTGCTCCTCCTGGTTGTTCCTCTGTAAAATCAAATACTGTCACTTTACTTGTCATTGGCTATTGATAAAGAGAATCAAAAGTGAAAACAGTCTTACCATGAGTGGATCCAGTAATAAGCCTATCATCTGCAGGCACAGACTTTAGTTGAGTAGAAGTAGCTTCAGACGCTACGGCCTGGCTGCTTTCTGCTTCAGAGCCATAAGATAAATGGCGGCTACTACTGGCAATTGTCGTTGCCAGTACTATATCCATACATGTTGGAGGAGCAGAAGAAGATCCGGGTTCTGTATGAATAAAAGTAATGATGTTAGCTATCAAACTACTTATTAAAAAAAAGATCGCTAATTTCATTACAATACCTTCGGGAGCAGCAACTGGAGTTTTCTCCACATCCACCTCTTTATCAGCAATTTTCTCAGGAGATCTCGGCATCTCAACCTCCTTTTCAGAAATCAGAGTATCTTGAGGGGATCTCTGGATCTCAACATTCTCTTCTGGATTTTGTGTTTCATCAGCAGTTTCTGATGAAATGCTCTCTTCGTTCTCGCTTTCCTCGGGAACTTCTTCACTAACAGCATCAGTGGCCTGATCAGCTTCTTCCTGATAACCGAAGTTACAGCCATATAAAGCTTCGATCATCAAACGATCTTCTTCAGCAAGGGTTGCTCCAGGTGTAAGAGGAAGTTGAGTAGTCTCCGCAGTAGGTAAAGGAGATCGTACGGTATTATGCTCTTCCTCTACAATGTTATCTCTGGGCTCTTCAGCCTCATTTCTCTGGTCCAGCCCTTCCCTTTGCTCAATATCCTCCCTCTGTTCCAGACTAGGAGTCTTATGTCCAGTCTCAAAAACAGGAGTGGAAGAGGGCATGGTGAGTCCCGCTACAGCGTCTATCACGATTGAAGACGAAACTTGTCTTCTGCAGACCAATCTTTTCCTTCTATGTAGAGGTCTCTCAGGACTCTCTGCGTCTATTGTCTCGACTTGTTTTTGAACAGAGGTCGGTGTGGCAGCTTCTTCCAGCTGAATTGTCTCGGTCAGCTGCCGAGATTGAGATCTGGTTGTAACCTTTTCCGAAGAATGATCCAAGATCAGTTTCTTCTTTGCAGTTGGGATGGAAGGTTCCTCTCTCCTTCTCTTTTTGGCTGAAGATTTAGCAACCTTTAAAGAAACACGCAGTGGCGCGTTAACCTCTTCAGGGAACATAGCATCCCTCGAAACTTCTAAGGGTGCATCCACTGGCTCATATACCTCATCATTGCCTGGAAGGGACAGGATGACTCCTCCCTTCCTCAATCTCGTTGCAGACGCAAAGCTATCCGCAAGATTGAAGTTCTCTGCAAAAGTGTTCGCTGATGTATAGAACACCGAATAGGTGAACAGCATACGAGGGCCATGACTACTATTTACCGACATCGAGAACGTTGCTTTCGTATCTCGAGCATTGTAATAAGCCCAAGCTCGGGCTCCATCTATCAAGAAACTTTTTCCTTGTAGACATGTGATGGCATTACCTACGTGGAATTGGTCATATCCAAACTGCCGAACAAACCGGCTGGGAAGATATGGCTTCAAGAAGCATTCTTCTTCAAATCGATACACCAAGTGGGATGGACGAATAGTCTTCAACCAATTAAAAGCTGTACGGCTCACAGGTTGCATCTTTGAGTCCACCATGTTGGTCGGTATTTGTTCATATCCGGCAAGAGGATAAGTGCAATAGAAGTTCCACCCTTTACCCAGGTTCAAAGCATATCTGCAATCTCTCAAAGAAGTATATTTCCACTTACCTTGGGAGTATCTTCGTAAAAAGCTGCCACCGACTGGTCCCATGTTGGGGTCCATCAAAGTAGGATGGTGTAGAAGCAACCACCCGAACAGATAAGTATACGACAATTCTAGCCGAGGAAACTCTTTCTCGCCCTTAGCTTTCAGCATCAAATTGACATACAGGCGAAGACCGGCGTTCAATCTACATGTCATTGCCGATAAGAGATCCATCTTATAGCCGAAGACTAGTCGAACGGCGGCAAAAATAACACCGCGATGGAAGCGGTCTACGGCACTTGATCCAGGAACGACAAACCGACGGAGCCAGTATGTCAGAAATCATGCTATTGGGCTTCTTTTGACATGAATCGATATCCCACTCTCATGTAACTTTCGAGAGTGTCTCCTTTCTTTAGAGGAGGACATTGATAATCGTCCTTCATCTTTTCATCCAAATCCCCACTTACCTCCATCAACTTTACCACTTTAGTGCTGCTCAGTGGTTTAAAGAAGTCGGGATAGCAGTTATCATGTTCCTTGGTCTTCTTTTCTTTAATATGGTTGAGAAACAAATAAGGCAACCATTTGGACGAATAGCAGGTATTAGATGTACCACTTTCGTAAAACAGAGAACATATTTTATAATAACATAGCAGTTCTTCGAAGACTGCTACCATGTCTGCGTTCTCTTTTCGAAGTTTGTCCAGTTCATCATTAGTTGGGACAAATTCCTCATACGGGGCATCCCCCATCGGCAAGTAAGAGATGTACTGCATCTCGTGAAGTGCAAACCCGATCTCTCCGCAGGGAGTCATAAAAGTCCCTGTCCTGTAATTATATCTCTCTGCTAGAGCCAGGAATAGATACGAATTGGAAGCAAAACCATAAACAGTGGCATGCACTGCTTGATACAAGTTAATCTGTTGGAGTTTGTCTTCAAATTTAGTCAAGATCCAGTTTTCTATACAATTCCATCTCTTAAAGTCTGGATTCACCAGTCCAGTTAATCTGAGGTCTTGATCTGGATACCTCCCTTCAACCTTCGCGAACTCATTCGCGAATATTGGAACTCTCACGGGCATTAACAAGAAAGAATTTTCCGGCGGAATACAACCAGGCTTTAAACCTCTGAGTAAGACACTATATCGTTCCGAAGAACTATAGAACATGTCTTTCTTATCAGATCCCTTCTTCACATAAATCTTTCCTGCACGGGCATCCTAAAAAGGTGTAAGATTCCATTCTATTTTCCTCGGATAGCTTGCGTGAGCATATCGAGATAAGGGGAGGCAGCGGGAGACATCTGGTATCGAGATTGTCCTGTCTTTCTGGTGGATAATCCGTTCTTCCATCCGTGGCCTTGGCTGAGAGCTCTTCTCAAAAGCCTCGCCAAACAGAAATAGGGGCTTCTTGTGAATGATGGCATCTACTGATTCTAAAGGTTGCCTATTTATCAGACATAACAGAGTTTCATTATCTTGGGCTACCAAGATAGCTTGGCGGGAAGCTGGCAGATCATATTGTGGATAGTGCACATGGGATTGGTCCTCTTTGTATTCTGATTCTGAAAGAGTCCCTACAAAGTTCTCATACCCCGGATCTTCTCTGGTATTAATTGCATCAAACAGAGAGAACAAAAATTCAGCACAAGAAAAAATCAAGGATGCAACCATTAAACTGCGCAAACCATCAGATTGCACAAATTTCAGATTGCACAATCATCAGACTGCGCAGCAAACAGTCATCAGATTGCACTGGTAGTTTCGCGCAAAACAGAAAATTGCGCTGACTTTTGCCAGCGCAGTTCAACCGATTGCGCAAGAAATTATTCTTCATAAAAATGAAGAATAAATGGTTTCGTGCAACCAAAACCCTAAAAAGGGTGGCGCAGTATGATCACTTCTCTAAAAAGAGATGGATTCTGAAGAACAGTAAAATAAAAAAAAACCCTAAAAAAAGTTTTTGATTGGGTCATCTACCTTGCAACGCGGGATGCGCAGTCTCGTGGCGAGAAGGACGTCGCGCCACCCTAGCCGAAGACTCGGCGGGGGCCTTGCCCTTGGCAGTGGCGGAGGATCGCTTGGGAGCCATGGAGATTCGGTGGAGAAGGAAGGAAGAAATAGCTCGAGACTTCTCTCTCAGATCACAAAAGCAAAGTAAAGAATGAAATGAATATCGAAGAGAACTATTTATAGCTTTTCGAAGAGTAACGGCTGCCTCAGACTGCGCCGAAGAAGTCGGACTGATCCATCCGATTGCGCAGACAGCTCAGTATATGCACAATTTGATTGATAGTTCAAAATTTAAAGTATTTCAAAATTTTGAATAAGTTCAACTTTCGAAAACTTTGAAGGGGGTCTTGTAGGTCCTAAAAAATCAAGTTGCACACATCAACAAAGTCATGAAGATCGAGAAATAAATCTTTCAAATAAACTGTGCAGATATCAGATTGCGCAGCATACAGATTGCGTACACTAGACTGCGCACACTCTCAAACGTGCAGGCTGACGTGGCAAATCATTATCATTACCTGACACAATCAAAATCTTCTGACAGCTGACAGCACGGAGATCGAGGCGACTGTTTGTTTAATCGTGCAACACGGCGCTCGAGGACAGCTGGCAGCGCAATCGGCCAGCCTATCTGGTGCGCAATCCATATTGGCGCAATACATGTCTGCGCAGTCCATTCCTGTGCAATCCAAAGCCAGCGCAATTCAGGTTGCACATTCTATCAACACAACTGACAATATATACGTGGCATTCATGCCATCAATTGCTCATTACGTGGCAACCGTCTATGCACGATCATGCGTATTTTAATCAAATGATGCCATGTGTCCAAGACAGTTAGTCCATGATCAGACAACTGCCTGCGCAGTCTACAGTTGCGCAATCCAATTTATACACAATCCATCATGCGCAGTCTAGAATAACTAAAAGTTAGTTATTTCCAGAACTCTATAAATAGAGTTTCGAGTCTCCATTCAAGGGGATCACAGATCATAGATCAGAAATCACACAGAGATCAGAGATAAAAAAGTTCAAAATTATCAAAGAGTCCAGGAGTTCTTGCCCAAGTGCTGCTGCATTCTTTCGAGGCTTTTGCCTTCAAATTTCCGAGGCTTTTGCCTTCAAATTCAACTTCAGAGGCTACCGTCTTCAAAGTTCACATCATCCAAGAGATAAAGCAATCGTCTTCTAGATTGGATTCCTACAGTTGTAATTTTCCAGAATTCTTATAATCTTTACAAAGTTTGTATCAATAAAGTTTCATACTTTTGTTTTTGCAAACAGTCTTCAAGTAGCAAAATAATTGGACATTGAATTCTTGGAAGCATATGGAGATTCTCAACTGATTGTCAATCAGGTTAGAGGAACATATGAAGTCAGAAATCCTGACCTTATTCCTTATCATCAAGTGATAATCGAATTAGTCCTTTCATTCAAAGGATTCTTCATTGAATTCGTACCACGTTCTCAAAATTTGGAAGCTGACGCTCTTGCTAGCCTAGCTGAAGACTTAACAGTTCTAATCAGAAGACAGAATACCATCACTTTGTTGGATCGAGATTTATTCTGTGTCAAAAATAATTTGTATATCGAACAAAGTTACGTTATTGAATCACATCAACAGCAAAAAGATTGGAGAAGTCCATTTATTGACTATGTAGTCTATGGGATTTTACCTGAAGATCCAAAAGAAGCTGCGTCAATCAAAAGACGATCATTTTGTTTTTACTATGATTCTTCTATGCATATGTTGTATCGTCGTTCTTATGATAGACTTTTGCAGCACTGTCTCTCTGAAAGTGAAGCTAAACAAACACTCCGTGAAGCTCATGATGGAGTCTGCAGTGCTCACCAACCAGGTCCAAAATTACAGGACCATATTTGAAGAATGGGGTATTATTGGCCTTCCATGATAGCAGATGCTGTAGATTATGCCAGACGGTGTAAAGCATGCCAGATTCATGCTGATTTTATTCACCAACCATCTGAGTTCTTACATCCTACGGCAGCTTCTTGGTCTTTCGAAGCTTGGAGCATGAATATTATTGGTCCGATTAATACTCCTTCTATCAAAGGACATCGGTTTATCCTCGCCATAACGGATTATTTCTCTAAATAGGCGGAAGCGGTTCCCCTTGTTGAAGTAAAAACATCTAATGTGATTAGCTTCATCAAACATTATATCATTTATCGTTTCGGGATTCCCCGAAGGATAATCCATGACAATGGGCCATAATTTGCCAGTCAGGCGTTTTATCGATTCTGTGACAAGAATCAGATCCAGAACTTAGATTCTACAGCTTACAATCTAGCTGTCAATGGTTTGGCTGAAGCTTTCAACAAAACAATTATTAAACTTCTCAAAAAGTTTGTCTCTTCTAATAAACGTGATTGGAATAAAAACTTGGAGAATGTTTATGGGCCTATCGGACAACGGTCAGAACTCCTACTGGTTTTACACCATTCTCACTGGTTTATGGATGTGAGGCCATTCTTCCACTAGAGATCCAGATTCCATCTCTTAGAATAGCCATTGCTAATGAATTAACTACAGAGAACAATGATCGGTTGAGACTTCAAGAGCTTGAAGGTCTTGTAGCACCCAGTTTTCCAAATGAGGGTAATTTCGAAATTTCGTGTTTATAATTATTTTAATAATGATATTTAATTCTTGATATGATTTTTGGTAATTTTAAATCATTTTAAAATTATTTAAATCAATGACTTGTGGTTTTGACGTTTTGCTAGTGAAACCCTAGAGACTGTTTGACCTAGAGCCTAACCATGTGATTATGATATTTTAATGTCATTTCTGGCCTAAGAATATTTTGCATTTGACCTCTTTGAATTATTTTGATATTATTTTATTATTTATGATATTGTTTTGGGATTATTTGAGTCGGGTTCGAATTTCATCTCAATCCGACTTGTAACGGGGACCCGGGGTAACTTAGACTCTAGTTGGACCCATGCATTAGTTAGCCATGGCCCACATTTTAATTAGTCATGTTAGAAAGATTAGTCATAATCCTAATTATTAGGTTAACCATTTAGAGTTTTTATTTTGACCCTTTTACCCCCAAACCCTAACCAAAATTGTTTTAAACACTTGTAAATAAGGGAGGGGCAAACTTGTAATATTCAATGAGGGGGGGGGGGATAACCATTGTGGCCGGCCCTAATAGGACTCCCATCTCATTTCCTTTCTTTGAGAAGTCTTCTTCCCCAAGTGCTCTCAAGCTCTCCCAAGGAAGAAGCCTTTCTCCTTGGATTTTCTCTCCTTTAGGTAATATTTCCTTCTCTTTTATTTCTCCATTTTGTATTTAGGAAAGTTTTAACCATAGGAATGACCCCCATTGTTGTGTTCCTATTTTCTGTCCTCTTGTGTCCATCATGTGTCCTTTAGGGATTTTTATTGAATTATTGTTGTGTCTTGTGTTCATGGGAAAAACCCCCAAACTTGGACACACTTTATATTTAAAATATTGATTAAATGAATTAATTCATATTAAATCTCAGATTTGAATATGTAGAGATGTGTTCTTGAGTACTTTACATTTCATTCATGTATCTCTTATAGATGTGTTCATGTTACATATACAGATTTGTGTGTGTATATATATATATATATATATATATATATATATATATATATATATATATATATATATATATATATATATATATATATATTGTAATGAGAGTGTATCTATATTTATATATGTAATAAATGGTTCATGATGATTATATAATCAAGTTTGTGAGTGTGGTTTCTCATATTATTATTGTCATTATTGTTGTGGATAATTAGGATATATATTGTGTATTCTTTTGGCTCAAACTATCTAAATCCGTCACGATTTTTATCCACGTTTTTAATTTCAGCCCTAACTTAGAAATGTCATAACTTCTAGCTCAAAGTTCGGTTTAATTTTCATTTTTTTTAAAAGAAGCGTATTGAAGTTAGCTTTCCAAAAACATGTATTAATAGGCCTAATTTTTTCTGTAACTTTCTGGAGAATTATTTGAGTGTCAGCTGTACGAAAGACAAACGCATTCTCGGTGTTTTCGCGATTTCGGGAGTTTCCGAAAACGAAAACGCAATCCGTTTGAAGTTTCGGAAAGCTAACACATAGATCTATAACATACTTTAATCCTAGATTTTAATTCATGCTTTGATGGTACAGTATTGATTATTAGTAGGAGTTACTATTCGGCATATGCATTTTGTGCACCCTTGTGTGTAATATAATGTTCTATTTGATTTTAACCCATGTTAATGTATATACATTATGTAATTAAATAGAGAATGCAATCATGAGTAAATGGTTAAATAAATTATGTATGAGGTGTAAGTATCCTATCTAATGTAAGCATGTATAAGTATGGCTTGAATACGTAGGTTCCATAGTATGTAATGTATGGTGCATATAGTAGTGCAAGAGAATAAATGAATGATGAATGAAAGCAAGCATGAATGTAATGTAATAGTAGATGTAATGTATGCAATATGCAAGTTAATGAGATGTAATATTCTATGTTAACACAAATCCTATATTACCTCATGTACCCCCTTACACTATGTTGACACTATCACACTTGACACTTTGTTCACTTACACTTTGACACTCTTTGATATGTATACACTATGTATGCCCATTTAACCCTCACTTGTCCCTTTGCCATGTTCACATACACACACATAGCCTCTTAAATAAGTATTTATGAATATAGTTAACTTAGCTATGTATGTATATTATATATATTTTAGCATATTGTGTTGTAATATATAAGTTTATATAACCATTTAAAATGCCATGATTATAGACCTAATGTTGAATACCAATATATGCATGTGTATATATGTGTAGACATATATAGCTTAAAGTAATAGATTACCTAGTGTATATCCAATGTGAATTCTTGCCTATTTGAGTATTGAATAATTGCATGCTATATAGAGTTGGGTGTATGTTGGCTTGTATAGCCTTGTATTGATGTGTGCTTGCTAGGATAGTCTTGGTTAGGCCTAGTAAGACTTGCTGGGTTAGGACATGACCTAGTTTGACTAGTGCAGTTGACCAGAGTTGACCAAGGGTTGACTTTGGCCTAGTTTGACCTAGATTCATGTAGAATGCATTGTAGTACTTTATATTATCCTTCTGGACATGTTGTGACTTGTGCTGTTCTAATTAGGAGCCAGATACCTCTCCTCGGACAGTATCTTTACCTTGGACATTCAGATATCAGGCGAGTACATTCTCTGATCATTTCATATCCTGTTAGAATTATTTTCCTGCTTTAGATTACTATACTTGATGCTGTCACATTGGTAACACGGATTAGTACTATATGGATCCATCCTTGAGATGTTATCCCCTCAGGGAGCATCGTATACTACATGTTCTGTGCGTTTCACTTACATGGTGTATCACTATGCTTCACGGTTCTTCGATCACTTGTGACATGTACTCTTATGATCACAGAGTCTTCCCAGAATCACCCCATTGTGGGCATTCCCAGAATCACCCATTTATGGGCTATCTATGTATCACCCCTTGTGGACCTTTGCATGGAATCATAACATAACCTGGTTGGATCCTTGTGTATTGATTGGGGGTACGGGGGAGTAGAAGTAAATATGTGAATAATATCCAAGTAGTACAGTTCCCAGAATCACTCCATAGTATAGTTCCCAGAATCTCCTATGCCATTCACATGTTTATATTGTACTCTGACTCACTAGCCACTGTTAGCTCTCAACTTATAGTAGATATTTCTATTACAGTTCTCTTTCTTTGTTTACATACTGTATTTCCTTCAGATCCTGTATCTTACTTTACTGCATGATTATATTTTCTAACCCGCTATGATCTATTGAGATATACTGTGCTCACTCCAGTCCTGACTGGACCCGTTGATAAATTTTACAGATAGCCTGGTGGTTGCCTGCTAGCCTAGAGGAGACAGTAGAGGTTGCATAGATAGCTAGGGTTTTTGCTTATAGTTTATTTTCAGTCATCTTGAGTTGTATTTATGGATTACTGTATTTGAGTTTTGAGATGTATTCTGAGTTTGTATAGACTTCTATCTGTTGTATCTCTTTTCGATTTCATGTTTTATCTATTTTCCTTTATGCTCTACCTTAGATGTGATTGAGTTTATATTCTGCTATGTTACCCCCATTCGGGGAGTATAAACTGTTTAGTCTTATACTGTTAGATGCATTGAGACCTAGGACAGCGTTCTACCGCCGATACTGCGGCGTAGGCTGGGCGTTGTTACGTTCTCGTGCCCTAACTCTAGGGTGCGGGTCGTGACACGTTTTTAGTGGTGGCCCATGCAGGTCGAGATTCGTATTAGTGCGATTTCGTAGTAGTGCAACGACTTAGTTGTACTACTACGAGCCTGCTATAGGATATATAAATTAAGATGTTAGGATGAGAGGATACTCAATCACTGTTAGGATTCCTTGAGAGATTCCTGGGATGACCCTTGAGAATCTTATTTTGAATTCCGATTTAAACTCCTTTTCCTTGTTTTGATTCACCTTTTTCCTTGATTTGAATTTGATTTTGTGGATTCATTGTAGAACTTTGAATCCTGGTATTAGTTGATGATTTTGATAAAATTTTGTAGTTGTTGATTTAATTTTGTATTTAGATTAATATTTTCAAATCCAAGGTACTCAATCATACTTAGGATTCTTTGAGAGATTTCTGGGACGACCCCTGAGAAACTCATTTTGAACTTCAATTGGAATTCCTTTGCCTCTTGTTTGGATTCACCCTCATTCCTTGCTATTGAATTTAAGCTTGATGGGTTCCTCTCGTTTGAACCGATGAGAAGGAACATATCTTCATTATTCTTTTTCGCCATTATTCCCTTGCATTCTTATTTACCTCTTATCTTAAACTCTGTCTCATTACATTAATTACCCATATCTTGTCGTCCCTACCAGATGTACTTCGAAACCCTTGAATCTTCGTATCTTTTGTATGGAGAAGGCTAAGGAAGTGACGTAAATTATGTAGCTCAGAGAAGACGTAACTGGTTATTTTATGATGATCTAGAGGAAATCAAATATAGAGTGTTCCATATGAAAACTTGAGATAGAAATGTGGTAAAGGTCTCGAATAGAATAAAGAGATGTATACTGCCAATCTGGAAACAATTACATTTAGAGAAATTTTGGGGTTATGAGATAGTTGTAGGTGTATTCAAAACTAATAAGGATATCAGAGGTCAACCTAGTTTTGAGAACTTAGAAAATCTTGGTTATTGATTCTGGGGAAAACTTTTACTCTGAGGCTATGTAGAAGGTTAGTAATGGAAAAGAGAAGTTAATTGTGTTTAATAAGGATATTAAACAAGATGTTGCGAGAAAATGACTAGGGATAGAGAGAACACAAAGTTATGGAAGTTTAGAGATTGTTGTGAAATATTTTTAGGAGAATAATATTCAAGGGTGTATGTCGAAGAAAATACGGAAGTTGATTTTATGATGGAAGATAAGTTTTGTAAGGCCTAGAGATTTAAATTAAATAATACGAGAAGAACAATTTGAACAAGTTCAAGGAATTCGTAAACGGGATTTAGAGGTTTTGGGTCAAATTTAAGACAAGGTGAAAGAACTTGGAAATTTAAATAAATGGTTAATGTTGATTCCTAAATGTGAGGGCTGTGCTTCAAGAGTGATGTTTGGAAATTGGGAATTGCCTATGGTAGTCATGGTAAGGGTTTAAGTAAAGGTTAAATTTTATATGGAGACTGGTGAGATAAAGATATGATTGGCAAGTTATGACCAGATGAACTTAAGAGTATCAGAAGTAGATGACTAACTCGATCTTTATTATTTTTGTGCATTAATTACCACCTCTTGAACTCCCACTTTCTAATTGAGATCCTTGACGTTCCTTATCGTGACTTTGATATTTTGAATGTAATACTAGCTGTTACCCTCCAACAAATCTTATATGCAAGACCTAGACGAGCTCACTTTCGTGTAGGTATATCATGTCCCACTAAAACCCGTCTTCTTGTACTCTATTTTCTTGATATAATTTTCTGGTCAACTAGCTAAACTATAACCTCTACCATTATACTAAATTTCTTCTTATTTTAATTAGAAATTCAGCCTTGACTCAATTCTTTCAACCCGACATGTGATGGTGTTCTGCTTGTTTCCTTAGATGCTTAACCTTGTATCTTATCTGATTACTTGACCCGTTGGTTAAAAAACTTGGACTATGTAATTCCTTTCATCATTACCACCCTTATATCTTGTGCTGCTAAATTAGCCTTAGTTTTGCAAGCTTATCTATTTTCGAGCTTGGTCATGACATATTTTATTGGGTGGCCACCCACTAACATATTGTCTAATCAGAACCGGTACATGATGGTCTGATCAACCTATTGCACTTTGGTTCAATTTTTCATGTATCAATCTACGAGAATGGAGACATAGTTAAACTTGACCCTAGAGTCTCATTCGTGACAGCCTTGACAATTCTTCTTGAAATCTTTTTATCGCCTATGAACCTCGTATTCGTACTCAGTCGAATTAAATTTAATCATGACCTGAACCTCCATCATTGGATGCTCGTACTCATACTTTGATTTCATTAATTTTCTTTCTTGTCCAAATCTCATTTTATCCCGAAATTGATCAACTTAGATCGTGTCAAGACAAAAATCTATTTGTAATTTGTTGTGCCTAAATTTTTAATTTTTGTCATTTTATGGAATAGTAACCTTTTAATAATTTCTTAGTTGCTTGTTAATGACCAATTTTTATATAGGATGGTAGACAGCCCTACAACCTTGATGATTGTTGTTCCCTTACCTTCCCAATTAGAACACCCTAGATTGTTTGTGTGTTGATACCATAGTACTGTTTTGACCTAGAATGATTAGTGTACCTAGGTGAGACTTCCAACTGCTATGGTATGTCCTGACCTTGTATACTATTCCTTCAAATTGCATGATTTAGATAAAAAAAATTTAGACCTTGATTGTTGGGAAATAGGGACGTCACCCCATTAGTATCAGTTGTAGATATATATAGGTTAGTCCTTGATGTGGGGATGTGTGTCTATAAACATGTAGCTTATGAGATTTATGAGAGATTATAGTATCAGCCTTGATAGAATGTACTAGTCTTTTGGTGAGTATAAATGTGTTATGAGAGATAGGGGCCTATATGTCTTAGTAATGCATCGTTCCTATGGTAATAGAATGTATTAATAGATGGTTAATAGGAAGATAATAGTTTGAGCATACCTATAGCCTATGATCAGTTCCTTTTCATCCTTAGTTAAGACCACTTAAAAATAGGTCCAGTCCCTTGGATATAGGTTCCAGTCCATATTTTATTGAAGTTCCATTACCGCCGTACAGCAGAGCAGTGTTGGAGGTATTCCTAGATTAACACTATTTAGATGTCCGTTTATTATTCCAGTGTTAGGAAGTGTTACCTTAGATATTGGGTAGGTTAGAGGCTCTAGAAGGAGTACTATCGATCTTAAATTTCGAGGACGAAATTTTTCTAAGGTGGGTAGAGTTGTAGCACCCAGTTTTCCAAATGAGGGTAATTTCAAAATTTCGTGTTTATAATTATTTTAATAATGATATTTAATTCATGATATGATTTTTGATGATTTTAAATTATTTTAAAATTATTTAAATCAATGACTTGTGGTTTTGACGTTTTGCTAGTGAAACCCTAGAGACTGTTTGACCTAGAGCCTAACCATGTGATTATGATATTTTAATGTCATTTCTTGCCTAAGGATATTTTGCATTTGACCTCTTTGAATTATTTTGATATTATTTTATTATTTATGATATTGTTTTGGGATTATTTGAGTCGGGTTCGAATTTCATCTCAATCCGACTTGTAACGGGGACTCGGGGTAACTTAGACTCTAGTTGGACCCATGCATTAGTTAGCCATGGCCCACATTTTAATTAGTCATGTTAGAAAGATTAGTCATAATCCTAATTATTAGGTTAACCATTTAGAGTTTTTATTTTGACCCTTTTACCCCCAAACCCTAACCAAAATTGTTTTAAACACTTGTAACTAAGGGAGGGGCAAACTTGTAATATTCAATGAGGTGGGGGGGGGGGGGGATAACCATTGTGGCCGGCCCTAATAGGACTCCCATCTCATTTTCTTTCTTTGAGAAGTCTTCTTCCCCAAGTGCTCTCAAGCTCTCCCAAGGAAGAAGCCTTTCTCCTTGGATTTTCTCTCATTTAGGTAATATTTCCTTCTCTTTTATTTCTCCATTTTGCATTTAGGAAAGTTTTAACCATAGGAATGACCCCCATTGTTGTGTCCCAATTTTGTGTCCTCTTGTTTCCATTATGTGTCCTTTAGGGATTTCTATTGTACTATTGTTGTTTCTTGTGTTCATGGGGAAAACCCCCAAACTTGGACACACTTTATATTTAAAATATTGATTAAATGAATTAATTCATATTAAATCTCAGATTTGAATATGTAGAGATGTGTTCTTGAGTACTTTACATTTTATTCATGTATCTCTTATAGATGTGTTCATGTTACATATATAGATTTGTGTATGTATATATATATATATATATATATATATATATATATATATATATATATATATATATATATATATATATATATTGTAATGAGAGTGTATCTATATTTATATATGTAATAAATGGTTCATGATGATTATATAATCAAGTTTGTGAGTGTGGTTTCTCATATTATTATTGTCATTATTGTTGTGGATAATTAGGATATATATTGTGTATTCTTTTGGCTCAAACTATCTAAATCCGTCATGATTTTTATCCACGTTTTTAATTTCAGTCATAACTTAGAAATATCATAACTTCTAGCTCAAAGCCCGGTTTAATCTCCCATTTTTTTTTAAAGGAAGCGTATTGAAGTTAGCTTTCCAAAAACATGTATTAATAGGCCTAATTCTTTCTGTAACTTTCTGGAGAATTATTTGAGTGTCAGCTGTACGAAAGACAAACGCGTTCTCGGTGTTTTCGCGATTTCGGGAGTTTCCGGAAACGAAAATGCGATCCGTTTGAAGTTTCGGAAAGCTAACACATAGATCTATAATATACTTTAATCCTAGATTTTAATTCATGCTGAGATGGTATAGTATTAATTATTAGTAGGAGTTACTATTCGGCATATGTATTTTGTGCACCCTTGTGTGTAATATAATGTTCTATTTGATTTTAACCCATGTTAATGTATATACATTATATAATTAAATAGAGAATGCAAGCATGAGTAAATGGTTAAATAAATGATGTATGAGGTGTAAGTATCCTATCTAATGTAAGCATGTATAAGTATGGCTTGTAATGAATACGTAGGTTCCATAGTATGTAATGTATGGTGCATATAGTAGTGAAAGAGAATAAATGAATGATGAATGAATGCAAGCATAAATGTAATGTAATAATAGATGTAATGTATGCAATATACAAGTTAATGAGATGTAATGTTCTATGTTAACACAAATCCTATATTACCTCATGTACCCCCTTACACTATGTTGACACTATCATACTTGACACTTTGTTCACTTACACTTTGACACTCTTTGATATGTATACACTATGTATACCCATTTAACCCTCACTTGCCCCTTTGCCATGTTCACATACACACACATAGCCTCTTAAATAAGTATTTATGAATATAGTTAACTTAGCTATGTATGTATATTATATATATGTTAGCATATTGTGTTGTAATATATAAGTTTATATAACCATTTGAAATGCCATGATTATAGACCTAATGTTGAATACCAATATATGCATTTATATATATGTGCAGACATATATAGCTTAAAGTAATAGATTACCTAGTGTATATCCAATGTGAATTCTTGCCTATTTGAGTATTAAATAATTGCATGCTATATAGAGTTGGGTGTATGTTGGCTTGTATAGCCTTGTATTGATGTGTGCTTGCTAGGATAGTCTTGGTTAGGCCTAGTAAGACTTGCTGGATTAAGACATGACCAAGTTTGACCTAGTTTGACTAGTGCAGTTGACCAGAGTTGACCAATGGTTCACTTTGGCCTAGTTTGACCTAGATTCATCTAGAATGCATTGTAGTGCTTTATATTACCCTTCTGGACATGTTGTGACTTGTGCTGTTCTAATTAGGAGCCAGACACCTCTCCTCAGACAGTATCTTTACCTTGGACATTCAGATATCAGGCGAGTACATTCTCTGATCATTTTATATCCTGTTAAAATTATTTTCCTGCTTTAGATTACTATACTTGATGCTGTCACATTGGTAACACGAATTAGTACTCTATGGATCCATTCTTGAGATGTTATCCCCTCAGGAAGCATCGTATACTACATGTTCTGTGCGTTTCACTTACATGGTGTATCACTATGCTTCACGGTTCTTCGATCACTTGTGACATGTACTCTCATGATCACAGAGTCTTCCCAGAATTACCCCATTGTGGGCATTCCTAGAATCACCCATTTATGGGCTATCCATGTATCACCCCTTGTGGGCCTTTGCATGGAATCATAACATAACCTGGTTGGATCCTTGTGTATTAATTGGGGGTACGGGGGAGTAGAAGTAAACATGTAAATAATATCCAAGTAGTGTAGTTCCCAGAATCACTCTATAGTATAGTTCCCAGAATCTCCTATGCCATTCACATGTTTATATTGTACTCTGACTCACTTGCCACTGTTAGCTCTCAACTTATAGCAGATATTTTTATTACAGTTCTCTTTCTCTGTTTACATACTGTATTTCCTTCAGATCCTGTATCTTACTTTACTGCATGATTATATTTTCTAACCCGTTATGATCTGTTGAGATGTACTGTGCTCGCTCCAGTCCTGACTGGACCCGTTGATAAATTTTACAGATAGCCTGGTGGTTGCCTGCTAGCCTAGAGGAGACAGTAGAGGTTGCATAGATAGCTAGGGTTTTTGCTTATAGTTTATTTTCAGTCATCTTGAGTTGTATTTATGGATTACTGTATTTGAGTTTTTAGATGTATTCTGAGTTTGTATCTTAGACACTTAGACTTCTATCTGTTGTATCTCTTTTCGATTTCATGTTTTATCTATCTTCCTTTATGCTCTACCTTAGATGTGATTGAGTTTACATTCTGCTATGTTATCCCCATTCGGGGAGTATAAACTGTTTAGTCTTATACTGTTAGATGCATTGAAACCTAGGACAGCGTTCTACCGCCGACACTGCGGCGTAGGCTGGGCGTTGTTACGTTCTCGTGTCCTAACTCTAGGGTGTGGGTCGTGACAGGTCTGGACAAGAAGAATCTTCAAGCACAATAACACATCGAGCTATATCAAGCCCGCATATCTCGAGCTTTCAATCGTAAAGTTAAAGAGAGGGTATTCAAAGTCGGTGAGCTAGTTCTAGCCGTCCGAAGACCTATGGTTATGACTCATAAGAGCAAAGGGAAATTTTAAGCCAAATAGGAAGGTCCTTATGTAATTGGGACAGTATTCTCCAATGGTGCCTATAGGTTGTCTAAACCTAATGGAGATTTGCTCATGATGCCAATTAATGGCAAATTCTTAAAAAAAAATACTATGTTTGAATTTCTTCTTCATTCTCCAGCTACCAAGGTTTGGTTAAGCTGATTATTTGTTCTCTTAAAAGAGAATTTTGATTTTCTGTCTTACCAGCTGATTTTAGAAAGGAAAAAAGATTTATTATTTATCATGTCTTCATGACCTCTGAATAAATATTAAGTCCACTTCTTTTTCATTATCTATCATGTCCATATGGCCTCTGAATATGTATTAATCTATTTTTCTTTGAGTTATTACAATCTGTCACGTTCATATTACCTCTGATAGTATTGTGCACTCTAAAAAGAAAATAAGATTCATTATCTATCATGTCCATATTATCTCTGGATTGATATAATTTATTTAGTTTAGAAGACTTATCATGTTCATATTACCTCTGATAAGTATTTTCTATCTCATACCTATTGTTTAAATTCAAAATAAATGATAGGATCACAAAACAAATATTTTCATTCATTTCTTGTAATGTTACAGAAAAGAAAAGATAGAAGATAAAATTTCTCTTTATTGATGAGATTCTATATTGAATACAAATGCCTAAGGTGGGGCATATACATCCTCTAGCAGTTTCTGCAGCTCTGCTAAACGCTTTCCACGAGAGCTCAATATATTTTTAGCAGCTATAGATCGTCGAGCTTTTGGAGTACAGAGATGAGAAAGTTTAGCAAAAGTAACTATCATCTTATCCTTGGCTTTATCAAGGGTTTTGATGGTAGCTTCAGCACCGAAGACTTGCTCCTCCAGAATCGAGCTCTGCGTCAAGTGTTTATCTCGAGATGCGACCAACTGCTCCCTCTCCGCCTTCAGGCGAGCCAATTCTGCCTCAACTTCACGAATTCTATCATTCTGTTGATGAATTCTCATATTTGAAGTTTCATAAGCTTCTCTCTGAGCATCTAGCTGAGGTTTAGCTTCAGTCAAAAAAGCTCTTTCTCTGGCAGTTTTGCTGCTATATTCCTGGAGAGATTCTCTAAAGGTAGTCTCCCGAGTGATGTATTCAGCAGATAAAGCATCATACTCGGTTTGGATAAGACTTTCAAGGCTTTCACTTGACAGCCTTAGATATTCTTTGATAGGCTGTTCAAGTCCCTCTACTACCTTCTCCAGCACCGCTGCTCTCTCAGCATCATTAAACATTGCGACGTTCCCAATGGTGGGAGCAATCACACCCTTCAAGCTTTCAAAATTCAGGCCCTTCTTCAGGACCATCTTGATCAGAGCCGCCATAGTCTTGTGGAAAGCTTCTGTATGAATCTCAACTAAGAGATTCATTTCTGCGTTAGAGCTTGGAGTGGCAGCGAGCTCTACTGGATCCCTCTTCTGAAGACTAGAAGCAGATGTTGTTGCCTTGGTAGCAGACTGAGATGAAGTCAAAGTTGTAGTTTCTACCAAGGCTAACTGCTTCACAGGAGCTTCAGAAGCAACGTCTTCAACAGGTGCATGAATTATTCCTCCAGCCGTTTCTGGAGCTGAAACTACTTAAGTTTCGGTGTCGGTGATTGTTGTGGGAGGAATGGTGATCATTGTAAATGATTCTGATTCAGACACTGTCTTCTCAGGAACTTGTGTCGGATCAGTAGCAATAACGGAGGATGCTATTACAATATCTCCAGCTTCAGTTGATGAGTTGACCATATCTTCATCACCTTCATTGGCTACCGGCTCTTCAAGCTCTGGGAATACTTCAGTTGCAATTGGTTCTTCTACAACTGTTTCTTCATTGAAGGCTGTTTCTTCTGCAGTAGCTGCTTCTTCATCTACAGTTGGTTCTTCTGCAGTTCGTTCTTTTTTTTTTCGTCTTCAGCAAGAGACGGCAATTCTGGCTGGGCCTCCATTGCAGACTCTTGTGGTACCGCCATAGATGGAGAGTCTTCATTAGAAGCAGAATCCTCTTTTGAAGAAGAACTCTCTTCTTTAGACTCTATGTTTTCTTCATAAATAATTTCTTGAGGAGGAGGAGGAGCTACAGGCTTTGCTGCAATGATGACACCTAAAAAGATTAAGCAAAATAAGTTAATATACAAAATCATAATATGTAATTTTGTATAGATTTTCTGTAATTAATGTTTACCTGGAGTAGGTGCAGGACGTGCCAAGAGGTCGTCATAATCTTGATCCCAGTCATCATTATCTAAATCAAGAGCTGGTTCATCCGAAGGGATGGGCGCTGGATTATTAGTCCGAGTCGTGGCAGTGTCCTCAATAGCTTGTGCCTTCTGTGGAGGAGTCAGATACGCAGAGGTGCTGAGACGTCCAGGAGATAGGAGCCCTATAGCTTCTGTTGATGCTGCGGGCTGCGATGCTGAAGATCCTTCTCCAGGATGATCTGAAGAAGATGCAATGTGTTTCGGCTCTTCGATTGGAGTCTCTCTTTCCGGAGTAACAGCCCTCTGCCTGGAAGGCCCTTTAACAGTGACCTTTGTCTTCTTCTCTTTAGGAGTGTAACACCCAGTTTTCCAGATAAGGGTAATTTTGAAATTTTATAATTATAATTATTATTTATTGATATTTATTTCATATTATAATTTTTGGTGATTTTTAATTATTTTTAGATTATTTAAAATTATGACTTGTGATTTTGGTGTGCAGCTAGTGAAACCGTAGAGACTGTCTGCCCTAGAGCCTAACCCTGTGATTGGAATATCCATTTATCATTTTAGCTTGAGGGTATTTTGGTCATTTTGAATTTAATAGGATTTATTAGAATTTATTGGAATATATGTGAATTTATTATTAATTAAATTCTTGCTTGGTGTCTTGTTAGTCCTTAACCTAGAATGGACCTAACCTAGAAGCTTAGACTTAACCCATGGACTAAGTTAGAGTGGTTAACTTAAGTTGTGGCTAGAAAATATCTAGTTAGGATCCAAATAGGGGTTTAGTTAGTGAGACTTGATTTAGTGTAATGGGCCTATCAAATGTTGAACTTGATTAGCCTAGAGAAGGCCCATAGCCCATTAGACAACCCTAACCCTAACCATCACTTTATGACCAGCCATCTAGGGCTACTCCCCCTATAAATAATCTCTTCATTTATTGTTCTTGCCTCTTTATTGAGATTTCAATATTTTGGAGAAGGAGGTAATGTCATTTCTTCCCTAATCCCTAGATCCTTCATTTTAATTCCTTTTCCACTCTAGCCTTTTGTATTGGTTCCTAATCCAGCTCTATTTCATGTCCATGGAGAGAAATCTCAGGTTTGGACCAATTTGGAGCACTTGGCCATTAAGAAGAACCCCCCTTTTGAAGCTTTTTTATGCAAATTGCACATATAGGTAACTTCCTATTCCTTCCATAGATTTTTGATTTCTTTGCATGAATAGGAAGCCCTAGGTGTCCCCTAGCCGTAGGTATGGGATTTGTGTCGAGTCGTATTCATTTCGTGTCCGTATCGGACACGTACCAGTTCATGTTTGAAGGTGTTTGAGGAAATGCCCCAAAGGGCATTTCCATCGGTTTTCTGAAATGTATTTGATTGGAAAAATAGGTTTTATGTTTGCTTATGGATTTCAAGTGTCCTGCTGTGGTTTTCGTGTCGTATCGGGACACGGGGGACACGAGTACACGCGGGTGCGCACACGTGCGCGAGCGCGGTTGGCTCCCCTGCTACCACGTGCCTCGTGTGTCCTGTACACAGCACTTGGACACGCCAAATTTGGCATGGACAGGGGGCAGTGTCTGCGCACACTCCCCCAAAGTTTCAGGACACCTCGTTTTGTGTCGGATACGATATTCGATGCACACTGATCTTGTACACAGACACACGCGCACAGAAATCCACACTGATATGCCTCTGTATCGTGGATACGCGACTTCGTGTACACGACTCAGGCACTTAGACACCTACCCTGACACCCCACCTAGCTACTGACACGACCACGACACTTGTGGATGGACACACGAGTCCCTAGACTAGTCGACACGCGTGCACGAGACAGTGCACTGTACTGTCTCTGGCACCAATTTGACCAGGTGCTGGGACACATGGTGGACACGTTTGTGACACTGAGAAGACATGAATAGACCCCCACGTAGGTTGACATGTATTTCCCCCTTGATTTCGAATTGATTGATTAAGTTTTTCAAATAGTTTTGGTTTGAAATTCTAACTGTCTGATACATGCTATTTTGATATTTCGAAAATGATTTCAAAACTATTAATTCAAACTTTACTTTTCAAATAAGTTTCTATATGATTTAACCGAATTTAGATTAGTTCCCAAGATTGGTTTCCAGACTTGTTTGGGATTCGATTTCAGGGAAATGGTTTCTGAAATGGATTTTTGAGATGGTATTTCGAAATGAAATTCATATGAGTACCTAGGATTTTGTGTTCTAAAACATATGTTTCCAAGTTTGTTTTGGTTTTCAAATATTGAATTGAGTTACAGGTGTGACTGATCTGAGATATGGGTTAAATTATGAACTGAGATCATTTCAGAAATCCTCAGTTTTCTTTAAACTGAAAACTAATTGGTTAACTTGATTTATGAAACCTGAGAATGTTGTTCAAACTGAGATTGGGTTTGTAATCTCAGTTTTGGGTAAGCTCCTTTAATGTCAGTCAAGAAGTTGACTGTGTAGTAGGACTAGATATTAGGAATTGGTTTCAGTTTTAGATGTAACTAGTTTCTATAATAATATAGGTATAGATAGATATTGGGTGTGGGATTAAGTTGAGAACAGTGAGAATTCTCAGGTTTGAGAATATGTAGGTATACATGAAATCTGAGTTTTTTTGAGGACAGAACATTGAGTTTTTTTTAACTGAAATACCACATCTTATTGTTCCTGTCAACCATAAGACACATTTAAAACCTGTCACATGACCACTCTAATTTCAGTTCTATTAGCTGTCCAAAATGGACAGCCATGTAGCCTATTTCAGCCTGCAAATTCTAGCCCCTTAGTCCTACAATTCAGTCCTTAATACCCCATTGGCACCCCCCTAAAACCTGTCAAGGCTGTCCCCCTTTGCTTCCAAATGCCTGTCCATTATCAGTCCAGTAACAGCCTCCAACACTCCCCTAAAACCTGATACAAATAGCCATATATTTGCCTATGTTCAGCCCCCAAAACCTGTCATTGAACCAACCCATTTTCAGCCATTAAGCTGCTACAAACCAGTCTATGTTAAACCCATTGATGGCTGTCCAAAACCCCTTGACTGTCCACATAATTCAGCCTCTTGGCAGCCCTCCAAAGCAGTCCCCATAGCCACTAAATTTCAGTCTCAAACACCCTACATTCAGTCCACTTTGTGAGCCACTTGTGTATGTCTTTGTGAGCCATTTGTTAGTGTGTGTGTGTGAGCCTATATGAGATTGGAATAGCCTATAGGTTAGCCTATATCTAAGCCTAAGTGTGTGTGTGTGAGCTATTGTATAGGTGTGTATATGTGAGTTATATAGGAGAGTCTGCATGTGAGTCTATATACTATATGTGTGTGTATTTAGGAGCTTAGTGTGTGCTGAAAGAGTTTAGTGTATGTGAGTATGTATGTATAGATAGTATCCTATAGGTGTTAGCCCATATGTAAACCTACAGGTAGAGCCTATGTGTGACCATGTGTAAGTGAGTGTGGTATCATGAGTGTTGTGTGTGAGTGAGTGTTAGGGAGATGTGAGAGTGATATGTGATATTGGTAAGGTAATGGGTAAATGACCAACATGTTGTCTAAGATGAGTTAGATACCTAGGAAACCTATGTATCTTGGTAGGTAACCCTTAGATAGGATAGTATCTAACTACCCTAGGAAGCCTAGGCTAGTATCTTGGGTATTAGCGGGATTTCCCTTGTATTGGACAAGGTATCGGGATTACCTTGATAAGGGTAATATAGGTATTTGAGTTTGGAGTCTAAGATAGAGTTAGAACTTGGTTCCCTTGGTTGGTAATGATCAAATATAGTGCTCATAGACTAGTTTTGACGTCGGTTGACCATTTTGACCAAAAGTCAACCGAGAGTCAAACTTAGCCTTTAAGCGACTAGATTTGACCAAAACCAAACCAGAGTTGACCAGTTGACTGAAAGTCAACAGTTGGTCAACATGTGACTTGTTTGACCTAGGGTTGACTCAGTGTTGACCAGAGTTGACCAGAGTTGACTTTTTGACCAAAAGTCAACTGTAAGTCAACCCTTGACCCAAATTAACCTAGTTTGACTTGGATTGATTTCCTGTGACCTTGTTTGACCTTGGTTGTCCTAGTGTGACCCAGTTTGGCTCAGTATGACTTAGTTTAGCTTGGTGAGACTTAGGTTTGACCTAGATTGACCTAGATTTATTTAGAGTGCATTGTAATGCATCTTATTATTATTTTAGACTCATAGTGACTTGTACTGTTCTATAGGAGACAGACACCACTCTTCGGACAGTATATTCTCTTCAGACACTCAGGAGATCAGGCGAGTACATTCTCTGACCGTTTCATACTTGTCTGGATTTACATTCTTGCTCTAGATTACTGTACTTGATGCTGACACGATTGTTATCACGGATTGGTACTATATGGATCTTTTTTTGAGATGTTATCCCCTTGTATTCACTAAATACATATTGTGATGTGCGTTTCACTTACATATTGTATTTAATGAATACCCATATCCTTGTATACTCATTGTGCATATTGTACTCTCATTATCACATGAGTTCCAGGGATAGACCATTGTACACTATTGTATGACATTGTACAACCATTGTATAATATTGTACATCCATTGTATAACATTGTACACTATTGCATAAGATAACGTAACTGGAGTGGATCCTTGTGTATTGATTGGGAAGGGGGAGTAGAATTGGTTATGTACTCAAATCCTATTGTACAACATTATATAACTATTGTATATGTCTATTGTACACCCACGTACAATGGAGTTACCATTGCATTGTCCTAGACCGTTTACATAACCATATTGTACTCTAAATCACAGTTGGCTTACAGTTCTTACTTTTTATATATAGATATTTCCTGTTATCAAATCTCTACTGTTTTTCATATACATTCTTCTTTCAGCGTTTCATGTACCTTACTCTATTGCATGCTTTATATTTCCTAACTTGATATAAACTGCGTGAGATGTTTTGTGCTCGCTCCCGTCTTGACTGGACCTGTTAAAATTTTTACAGAAGATGATGAGGAACCCTGTACCCCTTACTTGGAGTTTGCCTAGATGACACTCGTGACCTGGACCCCAGGGGAGGTTCAGGCAGCTGCTGAGGACGATACCTTACATAGTGTAGATAGCTTAGACTGTTCTTTCTTTTCATGTTTAGTTGTTGTCCTTATTTTCAGAGTTGTATATTTTAGAGATGTTGAGACTGGTAGTTGTTGAGACTTGTTATTTCTTTCTGTTGTACCTCAGTTGAGGATTTCTTATCTATTTCCATCGTGCTACATTCTACCTTAGATTGTGATTGAGTTGTACCTCTGTGTTGGCCTCCTTTTGGAGAGTATATTCATGTTATGTAGTTATAGTTTATGACCTAGAACAGTGTTCTACCGCCGACACTGCGGCGTAGGCTGGGCGCTGTTACGTACTCGTACCCTCACGATGGGTACGGGTCGTGACACGTTTTTAGTGGTGGCCCATGCAGGTCGAGTTTATGTAGTGGTATTCGAACTAGAGTATCACTACAGCCTGAGTAAGATTAGGATATTTTGGAGGTACTCAATCACATTAGGAAAAACTCTTAATCAGATTCCTTTTGTCTAAAATTGTTGCTTACTGACTTCCCTTGAATATAAACTGTCCTCCTTTGAATTTTTGCTTCATTCTCAGAAATTGCTTCTTGTTTTGATCTATTTTTATGATGGTTATGAAGACACGATCTCATCGCTTCGGTTCGAGGGATACTATCGAGAGGCTGGCCACCTCTCGTCCTGTTCATCAGGGCCTCGAGATCGCAGCTCCTATTGTGCCGACTCAGGTTGGCGTTTCTGCTACATTGGAGGTGCACCTCTGTCTGTACAGAGACTTTTTTCCGTCATTTCCGATTTCTCTCAGCAGCAGTGATTCATGCAACATCAGCAGCAGACCAGGGAAAACCAGAAGGGCGAGCTATTGTCAGGACAGTCGAGGATGCACAGACCATTGGAGATCTTACTGCAAGTTTCGTTCTTCTCGATTCTATTCCCGCAATTGTCTTTTATAACTACCTTGAAATCTGATTCCATCTGTTCCTTGCTGATTGATTAATTTTGTCATGTTGTTCTTTTGTTATGTTTATTTTTCTTCAAAAAAAATTATATGGGCTAGGTCACCTAAATCATAGGATCTAGAATCTTCGATAGTCGTGTTAGTTGGCATAGTGAGGACATATAGTCAGATTTTGGATGTATTTCTCGGGTATGGAAATTTAAGGTTTTTGCCGTCGCATGCGGCAATACAAAAATTTTAAATACCATGAACCTAGAGGTACGTACCTTAGTCAAGGACTCTGTGATTATCGTAGCCTTGCTCACTAGCATGATGAAGACTCTGGACAATATGATTTTGGACAGACGCATATGATTAACAGATTGTATCTTGAGAAGTTTTAAACATCATACCCTTTTGATTGTTATAAATGACTTAGGAGTAGGGATATTTTAGTTTTATAGAGCTTATTCATAGGTAGTACCTTTATAGTATAATGATATGGTGACTTGTAGAGTGTCTGTACCCTAGAGGTGATAGTTAGCATTGGTGTTAGAATAGTAACCCATTGCAGATAATTCTCCTGTTATCTATAATACCAACCAGTTTAAACATATAGGATGTTAGTATGCCATACAACCTTGATGATTTATCATGGTTTTCCTTTACCCTTCCAGTGAGGCACCCAGTGACCAGAGCCTGCCCTTGAGTATAGTTGTAGTTTCACCTAAGACTGAGAGTTCTATATATATAGATAGATTGCAAATGATATACTTAGGATATAAGTAATGGGTTGTTGTTCATGAGCTTATGTATATGTGGTATTGGGATTGGTGTGCTTAGCTTGTGGGTAATTAGTTATGGGTGACTTGATAGGATTTGGAAGGTTAAGAGCTAGCCTATTATAGAGTTTCTCTTTTGCTAAATTCTAGTTGCCAACACCTAGATAGCTAGCATAGGTAAAATTGTGAAACCTATTTCTTGTGTATTAATTAATATCTGTATTTCTATTATTATTATTATTATTATTATTATTATAATATTTTTTGAGTGTTAAAATTCTTTCGAAAATAATATAACAAGGATTTTTGAGTCCGAACCCAGACCCGAGCCTGAGCCCGAACCCCTTTTCTATTTAAATCTGAACTTTGGTTTAATTAAAAAAAAAGGTATATAAATTGTTTTGAGCCGGTCCAAGCTTGGACCAGCTTTTGCCATTCATCAACAGAACCCCTCACTCACACGTTCAAAAGCTAGCCCCCTATTTTCTCTCCCCACCTTATTTTCCTCTCCACACTTCTTCCCCCACGTTCAGGAGAAGCCTTTTCTCCTTCTTCTTCTTAAAAGTTCATCTCTCAGAGGAACCCACTACCAACCCCACGAGCACCAACCCCTCGTTTCACATTCTCAAACTCCTCTACACCACAAACACTCCAGCACTCTTCCCATTTATTCCAACCCACCCCTCTCTTTCTCTCCACTACTCATTTTCTCTCTCACTCTCTCACAGATCTAACTCACCCCCTCTTTCCTCTTCACAAGAGCACAACCCTTTCCCGAAGCCTCTCCCCGACGCCGAGCTCGCTCCGCCCAACCGCGGACCCAAGGCGCCGCGCCCCGACCCCCTGACCGTACGGCCCCTTTTCCCGACGACCGCCGGCCTCCTCCAGGCCCGACGCCGCCGAGCCCCGGCCGGCCTCCGCCCCTGTCGCCGCGCCCCAGCGGAGCCGTGCCCCTCTCCTCGGCCGACCGTCGACCCTGCGAGCCTCTGGCCGGCGCAGCCGCACCCAAACCGCCGGCGCCCCCGCCGACGACCGCCCATCCCCGCGTCCCTTGCGCGTGTCCCTCTGGCCGACTCCCCTGGCCGCAGCTCCCCTGGCCACTGCCTCCGACCGACCCCGTCGGATCCCGCAGCCGCGACCCCCGATCCGCTGTTCTGTGACAGCGTTGCTGCTGTTAGTTGCTGTCCAGCGCCCCGATCCGTGTTCTGGGACTTTTGGTTCCCGACCAGGAGCTGGATTTCACTCTCGGCGCTGTTCCGGATTAGTTTGCTGTTCGGAGCTCTTATTTCTTTCTCTATATTTCATCTGAGAGCTCTAGCCGAGCAACCTGAGGTATAACCCCTGTCTCGCCCATTTTTATTATAGTCGATGATGAGAAATGGTCCCCAATTCCTTTTGGGAATTCGGTTTTAGCGACGTCGTATTTTACGGAACCTTCGGAAAGGTTCTGTGGATTATTTTGGATTCTCGGAATATTTCGGGAATTGGTTTTTGGTATGTTTTGGCTTTCCAGATTTTTCCGGTAGCATTCTGTGAGTTTTTGGGTTGGAATCGGACTTCTAAAAATTATTCGGGTCGTTTCGAATTTATCCGTGGATTGGTTGTATTTATTCTGTATATATATTTTGGGGATTCCTTGGTTTGGGATTTGCAGGAAAATTATCGGCGCTATTTCCCATTTTTTGGGTTGACCAAAAATAGAGGAGACGCTGCCAGATTTTTCCGTAAATTCTAGATTATTTTAAAAATGAATTTAAAATGAATTTTGAAATTTTATTTAATATTTGGATTTGGGTGACGACCGTATCGGTCAATGGACCCGGCTAAGGGCAAACGAAACCGGCTCCACCCGGACGTTGAGGTATTAGCCAGTTGAGGATTGGACCATATCTGAGACTCTATATTTATCTTTATTTTTACTATTTAATTTTTGTTCATATTTTATTTATTTAAAGTTTAGGACTAACGACGGTTTTGTCTTATTTCAATTTATGTAAATAAATTGTAATGGGCATAAGCCCAGCTGGCTGTGGTCTGTAACTGTAATTGGTAGCTTAGATTTTAGTTATTTCTGGTTTTGCGAGTTTTTCTATTTAACGAGTAAATTAAATAAAAAGTATTTTCGTATAAAAAAATAATTAAGATTTTCTCACCTAAAATTGACAAGTTTTTATTTAATTAAAAATCATGTATTTCTCACTAAATAAGAACATTAGATTTATACTTATAAACTATGAAAATACCAAGTTTTAATAATTAATCTGGTATCGACGAAGTTTTTCGAATTCAAAACATAAAATGATCTTTTTCCCTCGTATTAATTACAACGCACTAATAATCGCATTTTGCTTATGTTAGCTAATTAAAAGAATTAAAATTGGATTAGGACACAAATAGAAATTTCAACTAGCGTAGCTAGATTGGTAAACCTGGAATCTGAGTCAAATTCTCAATTGTAGGGTTTCGAGGACTGTACTAGCATCATCCCGGAATCAACAAACGAATCCAGTCAATAAAACAAAGGCAAGTACATTTTGTGTTAGTTTACAATTATTTAGTAATTATTTTATTGCAAGTTTAAACCACGATACAACACGGAACTCTCTTTGAGAGCATTGACTGTAACTACTGTAACTATTGGGGACTGGGGGAGTAGTGTAATGTGTATGACCACATCCAAATTATTGTAACAACTGTATTAGCTTACCCCTCATACACACGGGGATAAGCCATATCATTCACTGTACAACCCAAGCCGGTCACATTTTATTACCTATTCACATCACAGAACTGTAACTGTTTTAAAACTGTAACTGCTTAAATTGTTGGTTTCAAAATTGTTTAAAAGTGCATGATTCTATTATTATTTCAATTGTTAAATTAGCATAAATTGTACTTTGCTCTCTCCTGACTGGAGACCCAACATTTTAGGTATCACTGATGATGCTTTGTTTTGCGATATTTTTCCTGAGATTCAAACTAGAGGATGATGATCTCGAGACTGATGAGCTGGATGCCTAGATTTTTCTTCTTCTTTTATAATTCATGATGTTTGTGGAAAACAATGTATTACAGATGTATCTTTCATTTTATTGTAAAAAGTTTTAAACTATTCGAATTATTAAAGTTGTGGCAATTAGATTGTGTTGTTTTATTTACCTGCATGAGTTACAGCTTACTGCCGCCGTCTTATCAACGATGCAAGCTGGGCATGATCCGATTCGTCCTAAGTAATTGGGACCGGGTCGTGATATGTTTTTAGTGGTGGCCTATGCAGGTCTGAACAACAACTTAGTAAAACATATTTAGAAACAATTAGAACACTAGAACATCAATTTGTCACAACATAGGACCGAAATATATTATAAATAAATATTTTTGTTTGATTATAGACTGGTAGGATACCTTGCTTATGATTGCATCCTAAACCTTCCAGAGAATGACCATTGACAAGACCAATCCTGCTGGCGATGAGGTGTCATCTCCGGATCATACCCCATCTTCTCAACCAAGTCCAGGGTTTATTCCTTCGCAGCTGATTGACCGTCCCCATAATGCATCCAGTGAAGTTTTCACTACACTGGCGATTACTACCTCTTCTCAAACTGAGTTGCATTTCCTTGGGGAAGTACCCATTCCTGATGCTCTACCAGTACCAGCGAACACCTCCCAAATGGTTGCCCTATTTCAAGTAATCATGGAGTCCCAGAAAGCTCAAGATGAAGTCCAGCAGGAACAGATGAATATCACGAGAGAAGACATAAAGAACGTCAATGATGTAGCCTTAGCTATCTTAAACCAAGTTGGAGCGGAACCTCACCCTAGGAGGGGTACCCCTGAAATCTAGAAGCCATTTTGAGCCCTATCCGGCAGTTATATCGTAAGAAGCTATTGGTTTGTGACTACTGTAAAAGGACTGGTCACCAAGCCAATATTTGTCGTAAGAGATTAGAGAAATATTTGGTATGTGGATCTGCTGAACATCGGGTAAAGGATTGCCCGTTATATTTCCATCATACCAGAATACCTATCCCAGCAACACTTGTTAGGCCACAACCTAGGGACTCTCTTCCTATCCAGCAGACCCTGCCTCCTACAATAAGGCATGATGCATACTCGAGGTTCATAGAAGATGAAGCAGTTGGAGACTGCTCATGCAAGAGCCAGAACCATGAAGAATAGTACCTAGGACTGCTGAATAGCATTATCTATTTTTTTGGAAGTTGTAACAGGATGTCCTTAGATCAATCATAAGAGTTTTTGCTGTAATTCTCTACATGAATAAAATTCTTAGTTACACCTTTATGGCAGATGTTTTCCTGATAGTCTTCCCGGATTATCCCAGATCTAGACATAGGATTCACCATTGACCTAGTCCCCGGCTCTTTCCCTATTTATAAAGGATGTTACAGAGTCAACCCGAAGGAGGCCAAGAAGATGAAGGACCAGATCAATGAAGGCTCTAGGATTTATCCAAGATGGAACTTCACCTTAGGGAACACCTATCTTGTTTGTGCCCAGGAAGGATGGAACAACTGATGTGCATCGATTACCAGACACTAAAGAACAAGTACCCTCTGCCCGGATCGAGGATCTGTTTAATCTGTTTGTGTGGAGTTAGGGTGTTTTCGAAGTTTGACTTAAGATCTGACTACCATCAAATCAAAGTCAGGAAGGAGGACATTTCCAAGACGGCGTTCAAACACCAAGTATGGGTAGTTTTCTTTGGTCATGACGTTGGACTGACAAATGCTCCTGCTGTGTTCATGAATCTCATGAACAGAGTTTTTCATGAGTATTTGAATCAGTTTATCTTCTCTATAGATAACATTCTGATATATTCGAAGACTGAAAAAGAGCATGAAGAACATTTGAGGAAAGTTCTGGAAACTTTGAAGAAAAAGAAGTTTTATGGTAAGCTATCTGAATGTGGATTTTCTTTGACAAGGTGGATTTTTGGCCATGTTGTCAAGAGAAGAAATTTCGATGGAAGATAGCTGCTGTTGAAAAGTGGTATACCCAAGTTCAATTCGGAAGTTTCTTGAACTTGGCTGGCTACTATCAGAAGTTCGTAAAGGATTTCGCCAAGATTGCTGAGCCGATGACGAAGCTCACTTGGAAGAATGAAGAGTTCATCTGGACGAAAGATTGCCAGGCGGCATTGAGGAGCTGAAGAAGAGACTTACCACTACACCAATCTTTGCGCTACCCGCAGGAACCGGTGGTTTCTCAATTTACAGTAATACCTCTGGAAAAGGACTGGGTTGCGTTCTTCAACAACATGGAAAAGTAATTGCTTACACATCTAGGCAACTACTGACCCATGAGAAAAATTATCCCACACCTAATTTGGAATTTGCTGCAATTATCTTTACCTTGAAGCTATGGAAGCATGATTTTTATGGAAAGGGAGTGAAAATATATACGGACTACAAAAGTCTGAAATATGTCTTCACTCAGAAAGAGCTGAATGTTAGACAAAGAAGATGGTTGAAGCTGATGAAGGATTTCAACATCGACCCGCTATACCACCCGGGTAGGGCTAATGTGATCGCTGATACACTTAGTCGATACCCAGTAGCGATGTTCTTAACCAAGGAGTGGCACCTACTAGAAGACGTCGAAAAGCTTGGACTGGAGGTTATACTACCTGGAGATAGAAGGACGGAGCTGGATGCTGATTCAGTATTGATGAAGTTTGAGGCTGATGGACAAAATAAAGAGAACGTAGTTTCAAAACGAGGCACTTTGCAGGCTTAGAGATCAAGTGTTGGCAGGAACACTTGAGGGTTTCTAAATTGATCAGAAGTGGAGCTCTGAAGAATGGTACGAGGCTTTGCATATCGGCTGACAAACGGAGGAAAGAGTTGATGAAAGAAATACACCAGTCGCAGTATTCCATATATTCAGGAGCTAATAAGATGTATCGGAATATGCCTCCATTGATTGGTGCTATGGAATGAAGAAGGACAATTCCGGGTATGGGATTAGATGTGAATTTGTCAACATGAGGAATTTAGCAAGAGAACAACAAGTTTGTTGCAGCCGCTGGATAATTCGGAGTGGAAGTAGAAGCATATAACAATGAACTTTGGGTAAAGGATTGCCTTGTTTCCAAGGAGAAAAAGGGCACCAATTGGATTATAATGGACCGACTGACTAAGTCAGCACACTTTATTTCCTTCAAGGTTAGTTTATTCACCGAGAAGTTGGCAGCATTGTACGAGAGGCACCCCTACCGGATTTATGGAGTACAAACCGGCGGACAATCAAAGAAGATAATCTAGATGCTTGAAGATATATTAGATCTTGTGTTTTGGAAATTAGAGGGTCTTGGAGAAGATCATTTAAAATTGGTAGAGTTTCCTTACAACAACTACCAAGTTAGCATCGTCAATCAGTGGAGTTTGAAGAAGGAGATAGCGTCTTTTGTGAAGATTTTCTCCTACCAGAAGAACGATCAGTATTAGCAGAGCAGGAAAGTTGAGCTAGGTACATCAGGCCATTTGAAGTTTTAAGATGAGTTGGAAGTAGCGTACCGGTTAGCTCTATCAGCTAATCTTGAGAGTGCACAACGTTTTCTACGTATCGCAGCTCAGACACTATATTCCGGATCCGAGTCAGAGCTGAAGATTGGACTCAGCCTTTCAGTGCCAGAGAAACCAGTTGCAAGCGTAGTCAGAGGTGAGAAGAAGATCAGAATTTGAGCCATCACTTAAACTCCTACTTCTTATCTTTTCGTTCTAAACTTGACGGATGCTGCTAAGTCAGCCTAGTTTTGCAAGATATCTCTTTATCAAGCTTGATCATGACAGTATTTTATTGGGTGCACCCACTAATATATTGTCTAATCAGGACCGGTGCATGATGGTCTGATCAACCTCGTGTACTTTGGTTCGCTTTTGTATTTTTCTACATGGATGATATCATAAACCGTCTCATCCACGACTGCCTTGGAAATTTTTATTGTTGGACCTGAGTTACGAGTGTAGTACCCGTACCTGTTTGATTCTCCTACCCTGCCTTTAATTTCGAGGACGAAATTTTCTAAGGAGGGAAGATTGTGAAACCCATTTCTTGTGTATTAATTAATATCTGTATTTCTATTATTATTATTATTATAATATTTTTTGAGTGTTAAAATTCTTTCGAAAATAATATAACAAGGATTTTTGAGTCCGAACCCAGACCCGAGCCTGAGCCCGAACCCCTTTCCTATTTAAATCTGAACTTTGGTTTAATTAAAAAAAAGTATATAAATTGTTTTGAGCCGGTCCAAGCTTGGACCAGCTTTTGCCATTCATCAACAGAACCCCTCACTCACACGTTCAAAAGCCAGCCCCCTATTTTCTCTCCCCACCTTATTCTCCTCTCCACACTTCTTTCCCCACGTTCAGGAGAAGCCTTTTCTCCTTCTTCTTCTTAAAATTTCATCTCTCAGAGGAACCCACTACCAACTCCACGAGCACCAACCCCTCGTTTCACATTCTCAAACTCCTCTACACCACAAACACTCCAGCACTCTTCCCATTTATTCCAACTCACCCCTCTCTTTCTCCCCACTACTTATTTTCTCTCTCACACTCTCACAGATCTAACTCACCCCCTCTTTTCTCTTCAAAAGAGCACAGTCCTTTCCCGAAGCCTCTCCCCGACGCTGAGCTCGCTCCGCCCAACAGCGGACCCAAGGCGCCGTGCCCCGA
The DNA here is from genome assembly GCA_029216955.1 of Iris pallida. Taxonomy (NCBI): domain Eukaryota; kingdom Viridiplantae; phylum Streptophyta; class Magnoliopsida; order Asparagales; family Iridaceae; genus Iris; species Iris pallida. The sequence goes on along the minus strand of JANAVB010033820.1, from coordinate 8,666,966 downwards.
CCTCCTGACCGTGCGGCCCCTTTTCCCGACGACCGCCGGCCTCCTCCAGGCCCGACGTCGTCGAGCCCCGGCCGGCCTCCGCCCTTGTCGCCGCGCCCCAGCGGAGCCGCGCCCCTCTCCTCGGCCGATCGCCGACCCTGCGAGCCTCTGGCCGGCGCAGCCGCACCCAAACCCGCCGGCGCCCCCGCCGACGACCGCCCATCCCCGTGCCCCTTGCGCGTGTCCCTCTGGCCGACTCCCCTGGCCGCAGCTCCCCTGGCCACTGCCTCCGACCGACCCGTCGGATCCCGCAGCCGCGACCCCCGATTCGCTGTTCTGTGACAGCGTTGCTGCTGTCCGTTGCTGTCCAGCGCCCCGATCCGTGTTCTGGGACTTTCGGTTCCCGACCAGGAGCTGGATTTCACTCTCGGCGCTGTTCCGGATTAGTTTGCTGTTCGGAGCTCTTATTTCTTTCTCTATATTTCATCTGAGAGCTCTAGCCGAGCAACCTGAGGTATAACCCCTGTCCCGCCCATTTTTATTATAGTCGATGATGGGAAATGGTCCCCGATTCCCTTTGGGAATTCGGTTTTAGCGACGTCGTATTTTACGGAACCTTCGGAAAGGTTCTGTAGATTATTTTGGATTTCCAGAATATTTTGGGAATTGGTTTTTGGTATGTTTTGGCTTTCCAGATTTTTTCAGTAGCGTTCTGTGAGTTTTTGGGTTGGAATCGGACTTCTGAAAATTATTCGGGTCGTTCCGAATTTATCCGTGGATTGGTTGTGTTTATTCTGTATATATATTTTGGGGATTCCCTGGTTTGGGATTTACAGGAAAATTATCGGCGCTATTTTCCAGTTTTTGGGTTGACCAAAAACAGAGGAGATGCTGCCGGATTTTTCCGTAAATTCTAGATTATTTTAAAAATGAATTTAAAATGGATTTCGGAATTTTATTTAATATTTGGATTTGGGTGACGACCGTATCGGTCAATGGACCCGACTAAGTGCAAACGAAACCGGCTCCACCCGGACGTTGAGGCATTAGCCAGTTGAGGATTGGACCATATCTGAGACTCTATATTTATCTTTATTTTTACTATTTAATTTTATTCATATTTTATTTATTTAAAGTTTAGGACTAACGGCGGTTTTGTCTTATTTCAATTTATGTAAATAAATTGTAATGGGCATAAGTCCAGCTGGCTGTGGTCTGTAACTGTAATTGGTAGCTTAGATTTTATTTATTTCTAGTTTTACGAGTTTTTCTATTTAACGAGTAAATTAAATAAAAAGTATTTTCGTATAAAAAAATAATTAAGATTTTCTCACCTAAAATTGATAAGTTTTTATTTAATTAAAAATTATGTATTCTCACTAAATAAGAATATTAGATTTATACTTATAAACTATGAAAATACCAAGTTTTAATAATTAATCTGGTATCGACGAAGTTTTTCGAATTCAAAACATAAAATGATCTTTTTCCCTCGTATTAATTACAACGCACTAATAATCGCGTTTTGCTTGTGTTAGCTAATTAAAAGAATTAAAATTGGATTAGGACACAAATAGAAATTTTAACTAGCGTAGCTAGATTGGTAAACCTAGAATCTGAGTCAAATTCTCAATTGTAGGGTTTCGAGGACTGTACTAGCATCACCCCGGAATCAACAAACGAATCCAGTCAATAAAACAAAGGCAAGTACATTTTGTGTTAGTTTACAATTATTTAGTAATTGTTTTATTGCAAGTTTAAACCACGATACAATACGGAACTCTCTTTGAGAGCATTGACTGTAACTACTGTAACTATTGGGGACTGGGGGAGTAGTGTAATGTGTATGACCACATCCAAATTACTGTAACAACTTATTAGCTTACCCCTCATACACACGGGGATAAGCCATATCATTCACTATACAACCCAAGCCGGTCATATTTCATTACCTATTCACATCACAGAACTGTAACTGTTTTAAAACTGTAACTGCTTAAGTTGTTGGTTTCAAAATTGTTTAAAAGTGCATGATTCTATTATTATTTCAATTGTCAAATTAGCATAAATTGTACTTTGCTCCCTCCTGACTGGAGACCCAATATTTCAGGTATCACTGATGATGCTTTGTTCCGCGGTATTTTTTCTGAGATTCAAACTAGAGGACGATGATCTCGAGACTGATGAGCTGGATGCCTAGATTTTTCTTCTTCTTTTATAATTCATGATGTTTATGGAAAATAATGTATTACAGATGTATCTTTCATTTTATTGTAAAAAGTTTGAAACTATTCGAATTATTAAAGTTGTGGCAATTAGATTGTGTTGTTTTATTTACCTGCATGAGTTACAGCTTACTGCCGCCGTCTCATCAATGGTGCAGGCTGGGCATGATCCGATTCGTCCTAAGTAATTGGGACCGGGTCGTGACAAAATTCCTAAGAAGTTGACCAGTTGATGACCAAGTACTAGGATGTTGAGAAAATTGACTAGTGATTGACCCTTGTCTATGTTTGACCTAGAAGGGGTGCGATCATCTTAATTTTGAGGACGAAATTTTTATAAGGTGGGTAGGATTGTAACACCCAGTTTTCCAGATAAGGGTAATTTTGAAATTTTATAATAATTATTATTATTTATTGATATTTATTTTATATTATAATTTTTGGTGATTTTTAATTATTTTTAGACTATTTAAAATCATGACTTATGATTTTGGTGTGCAGCTAGTGAAACCGTAAAGACTGTCTGCCCTAGAGCCTAACCCTGTGATTGGAATATCCATTTATCATTTTAGCTTGAGGGTATTTTGGTTATTTTGAATTTATTTGAATTTAATAGGATTTATTAGAATTTATTGGAATATATGTGAATTTATTATTAATTAAATTCTTGCTTGGTGTCATGTTAGTCCTTAACCTAGAATGGACCTAACCTAGAAGCTTAGACTTAACCCATGGACTAAGTTAGAATGGTTAACTTAAGTTGTGGCTAGAAAATATCTAGTTAGGATCCAAATAGGGGTTTAGTTAGTGAGACTTGATTTAGTGTAATGGGCCTATCAAATGTTGAACTTGATTAGCCTAGAGAAGGCCCATAGCCCATTAGACTCAACCCTAACCCTAACCATCACTTTATGACCAGCCATCTAGGGCTATTCCCCCTATAAATATCTCTTCATTTATTGTTCTTGCCTCTTTATTGAGATTTCAACATTTTGGAGAAGGAGGTAATGTCATTTCTTCCCTAATCCCTAGATCCTTCATTTTAATTCCTTTTCCACTCTAGTCTTTTGCATTGGTTCCTAATCCAGCTCTATTTCATGTCCATGGAGAGAAATCTCAGGTTTGGACCAATTTGGAGCACTTGGCCATCAAGAAGAACCCTCCCTTTTGAAGCTTTTTTATGCAAATTGCACACATAGGTAACTTCCTATTCCTTCCATAGATTTTCGATTTCTTTGCATGAATAGGAAGCCCTAGGTGTCCCCTAGCCGTAGGTATGGGATTTGTGTCGAGTCGTGTTCATTTCTTGTCCGTATCGGACACATACCAGTTCATGTTTGAAGGTGTTTGAGAAAATGCCCCAAAGGGCATTTCCATCGGTTTTCTGAAATGTATTTGATTGGAAAAATAGGTTTTATGTTTGCTTATGGATTTCAAGTGTCCTGCTCTGGTTTTCGTGTCGTGTCGGGACACGGGGGGCACGAGTACACGCGGGTGCACACACGCGTGCGAGCACGGTTGGCTCCCCTGCTACCACGTGCCTCGTGTGCCCTGCACACAGCTCTTGGACACGCCAAATTTGGCATGGACACGGGGGCAGTGTCTGCGCACACTCCCCCAAAGTTTCAGGACACCTCGTTTTGTGTTGGACACGATATTCGATGTGCACTAATCTTGTACACAGACACACGCGCGCGGAAATCCACACTGATACGCCTCTGTATCATGGACACGCGACTTTGTGGACACGACTCAGGTACTTAGACACCTACCCTGACACACCACCTAGCTACTGACACGACCACGACACTTGTGGATGGACACACGAGTCCCTAGACTAGTCGACACGCGTGCACGAGACAGTGCACTGCACTGTCTCTGGAACCAATTCGACCAGGTGCTGGAACACATGGTGGACATGTTTGTGACACTGAGAAGACACGAATAGACCCCCACCTAGGTTAACATGTATTTCCCCTTGATTTCGAATTGATTGATTAAGTTTTTCAAATAGTTTTGGTTTGAAATTCTAACTGTCTGATACATGCTGTTTTGATATTTCGAAAATGATTTCAAAACTATTAATTCAAACTTTACTTTTCAAATAAGTTTCTATATGATTTAACTGAATTTAGATTAGTTCCCAAGATTGGTTTCCAGACTTGTTTGGGATTCGATTTCAGGGAAATGGTTTCTGAAATAGATTTTTGAGATGGTATTTCGAAATGAAATTCATATGAGTACCTAGGATTTTGTGTTCTAAAACGTATGTTTCCAAGTTTGTTTTGGTTTTCAAATATTGAATTGAGTTACAGGTGAGACTGATCTGAGATGGGTTAAATTATGAGCTGAGATCATTTCAGAAACCCTCAGTTTTCTTTAAACTAAAAATTGATTGGTTAACTTGATTTATGAAACCTGAGAATGTTGTTCAAACTGAGATTGGGTTTGTAATCTCAATTTTGGGTAAGCTCCTTTAATGTCAGTCAAGAAGTTGACTGTGTAGTAGGACTAGATATTAGGAATTGGTTTCAGTTTTAGATGTAACTAGTTTCTATAATAATATAGGTATAGATAGATGTTGGGTGTGGGATTTAGTTGAAAACAGTGAGAATTCTCAGGTTTGAGAATATGTAGGTATACATGAAATCTGAGTTTTTTTGAGGACTGAACATTGAGTTTTTTTTAACTGAAACACCACATCTTATTGTTCCTGTCAACCATAAGACACATTTAAAACCTGTCACATGACCACTCTAATTTCAGTTCTATTGGCTGTCCAAAATGGACAGTCATGTAGCCTATTTTAGCCTGTAAATTCTAGCCCCTTAGTCCTACAATTCAGTCCTTCATACCCCATTGGCACCCCCTAAAACCTGTCAAGGCAGTTCCCCTTTGCTTCCAAATGCCTGTCCATTATCAGTCCAGTAACAGCCTCCAACACCCCCCCTAAAACCTGATACAAACAGCCGTACATTTGCCTATGTTCAGCCCCTAAAACCTGTCATTGAACCAACCCATTTTCAGCCATTAAGCTGCTACAAACCAGTCCATGTTAAACCCATTGATGGCTGTCCAAAACCCTTGACTGTCCACATAATTCAGCATCTTGGCAGCCCTCCAAAGCAGTCCCCATAGCCACTAAATTTCAGTCCCAAACACCCTACATTCAGTCTACTTTGTGAGCCACTTGTGTGTGTCTTTGTGAGCCATTTGTTAGTGTGTGTGTGTGAGCCTATATGAGATTGGCATAGCCTATAGGTTAGCCTATATCTAAGCCTAAGTGTGTGTGTATGAGCTATTGTATTGGTGTGTATATGTGAGTTATATAGGAGAGTCTACATGTGAGTCTATATACTATACGTGTGTGTATTTAGGAGCTTAGTGTGTGCGTGAGAGAGTTTAGTGTATATGAGTATGTATGTATAGATAGTATCCTATAGGTGTTAGCCCATATGTAAACCTACAGGTAGAGCCTATGTGTGACCATGTGTAAGTGAGTGTGGTATCATGAGTGTTGTGTGTGAGTGAGTGTTAGGGAGATGTGAGAGTGATATGTGATATTGGTAAGGTAATGGGTAAATGACCAATATGTGGTCTAAGATGAGTTAGATACCTAGGAAACCTATGTATCTTGGTAGGTAACCCTTAGATAGGATAGTATCTAACTACCCTAGGAAGCCTAGGCTAGTATCTTGGGTATTAGCGGGGTTTCCCTTGTATTGGGCAAGGTATCGGGATTACCTTGGTAAGGGTAATATAGGTATTTGAGTTTAGAGTCTAAGATAGAGTTAGAACTTGGTTTCCTTGGTTGTTTATGATCAAAATAGTGATCATAGACTAGTTTTGACGTCGGTTGACCATTTTGACCAAAAGTCAACAAAAGTCAACCGAGAGTCAAACTTAGCCTTTAAGCGACTAGACTTGACCGAAACCAAACCAGAGTTGACCAGTTGACTGAAAGTCAACAGTTGGTCAATATGTGACTTGTTTGACCTAGGGTTGACTCAGTATTGACCAAAGTTGACCAGAGTTGACTTTTTGACCAAAAGTCAACTGTAAGTCAACCCTTGACCTAAATTGACCTAGTTTGACTTGGATTAATTTTCTGTGACCTTGTTTGACCTTGGTTGTCCTAGTGTGACCCAGTTTGGCTCAGTATGACTTAGTTTAGCTTGGTGAGACTTAGGTTTGACCTAGATTAACCTAGATTCATTTAGAATGCATTGTAATGCATCTTATTATCATTTTAGACTCATAGTGACTTGTACTGTTTTATAGGAGACAGACACCACTTCTCGGACAGTATATTCTCTTCAGACACTCAGAAGATCAGGCGAGTACATTCTCTGACCGTTTCATACTTGTCTGGATTTTCATTCTTGCTCTAGATTACTGTACTTGATGCTGACACGATTGTTATCACGGATTGGTACTATATGGATCTTCTTTTGAGATGTTATCCCCTTGTATTCACTAAATACATATTATGATGTGCGTTTCACTTACATATTGTATTTATTGAATACCCATATCCTTGTATACTCATTGTGCATATTGTACTCTCATTATCACATGAGTTCCAGGGATAGACCATTGTATACTATTGTATAATATTGTACAACCAATATATAACATCGTACATCTATTATATAATATTGTACATCCATTGTATAACATTGTACACTATTGTATAAGATAACATAACTGGAGTGGATCCTTGTGTATTGATTGGAGAGGGGGAGTAGAATTGGTTATGTACTCAAATCCTATTGTACAACATTATATAACTATTGTATATGTCTATTGTACACCCACGTACAATGGAGTTACCATTGCATTGTCCTAGACCGTTTACATAACCATATTGTACTCTAAATTACAGTTGCCTTACAGTTCTTACTTATCATATATAGATATTTCATGTTATCAAATCTCTACTGTTTTTCATATACATTCTTCTTTCAGCATTTTATGTACCTTACTCTATTGTATGCTTTATATTTTCTAACTTGATATGAACTGCGTGAGATATTTTATGCTCGCTTCCGTCCTGACTGGACCTGTTAAAAATTTTACAGAGGATGATGAGGAACCCTGCACCCCTTACTTGGAGTTTGCCTAGATGACACTTGCGACCTGGACCCCAGGGGAGGTTCAGGCAGCTGCTGAGGACGATACCTTGCATAGTGTAGATAGCTTAGACTGTTCTTTCTTTTCATGTTTAGTTATTGTTCTTATTTTCAGAGTTGTATATTTTAGAGATGTTGAGACTGGTAGTTGTTGAGACTTGTTATTTCTTTCTGCTGTACCTCAGTTGAGGATTTCTTATCTATTTCCATCGTGTTACATTCTACCTTAGATTGTGATTGAGTTGTACCTCTATGTTGGCCTCCTTTTGGAGAGTATATTCATGTTATGTAGTTATAGTTTATGACCTAGAACAGTGTTCTACCGCCGATACTGCGGCGTAGGCTGGGCGCTGTTACGTACTCGTACCCTCACGGTGGGTGCGGGTCCTGACAAGGAGCAACCGCTGTGTCCGATTTACGCTTCTTAGAGGTAGAGATTTTGATAGGTCCTGCTGGTGCCTCTCCAGCTCCTATAGGGATCATTGCCCGATATTCATCTAGAACAGCAACATCATCAGGTACGTCTGAAGGCAACATGACTGGTTCTTCGACATATTCTTCTTTGACCCCTTGAAGACTCCCCTTCATGCTATAGTCAGTTAGAAAGGAACGGATGGATGCATAGAAGCGAGCAAACGAATGCAGCATTCGTAGCTCAGTGGTACTGGTGGCAGTTGGCACACGAAATTTAGCACCGGTACATCCAGTGCTGAAATACCTCCATGCCCTTGCACCATCAACTAATTTTCCATGATAGTTGAAGGAGGTGGAGGGATTACTAACGTGAAGTTGGTCATACCCAAATTGACGAGCGAACCGACTGGGCCGGTACGGTTCGAAGGCGCAGTCATCATCAGTTCTATACATCAGATGTGATGGTCTGATGCATATTAGCCAATTGAAGATAGGCCCAGAGAGCCCCATTCTCTCTTCACCTATATCTTCAAACTGCACACCAAAGCAGTCAGCTGGCACTGGCGGCCGTGTACAGAAGAAGTTCCATCCATGAGAATAATTTAATGCTGCTCGGGTATCTGCCACCGAAGTTGCAATCCACGAGACTTTTCTGAATTTTTGGAGGAACACCTCCGCTTGATCTTCGGGGCCTGGTGGCAACAAGCTGCAGTTGTGATACAGCAACCAGCCCATTAGATAAGTTTAGGGCATCTCCACCCGGGGAAATTCTTTATGGTAATGAGCATTATTAATTAACTCCTCACCAAATGTTCGCAGACCGACATTTATCCTACATACCGTTGCTGATAGTAGGCTGAGTCTGTCTTTAAACACCAAACGTACTGCTGGCCATAGTACGTTTCGTTGAATTCTGTCGACCGTACCTGTCCCTAGTACGATCCATTTTTGCAGCCACATAGAAAGATAGCCTGCCAGCAAGGCTTCCTTTGAAATCTTCCGACTGTCATGCCTTAAATAGCTCAAAGTCTCAGTCCCCGCCGGGATGTCTCCAGTTTTGGTGGACAGATACTGATCATGAGATTTATGTGTGAGCATCAAATCCTGGATCAAATTTGCAGAAATTATTGAACAAAGGTTGATGGTTGGAGCTTTGTTTTCCTGGAATCTCCCCTTGTCGTTCTTGGATATCCTATTCTCGTGGTAGAATAAATAGGTTGTCCATTTATTGATATATACCAAATACGACCCACTATCATACATAGTGGTGCAAATCAGGTAATGGCACATTAACTCTTGATATACCTCAACTAATTGAGGATTTCTCTCCCTAATTTTTGCTAGTTCCCAGTTGGAAGGAACGTATTCTTCATATGGAGCTCCCCCCAGTGGCAGCTTAGAGATGAATTGCATCTCATGTAGTACAAAATCCATTTCTCCTATTGGGGTTACAAAAGTCCCTGTTGAGCTGATGTACAACTCCATCAAAGCCAGGAACAGGTTGTTGTTCATTGGTATGCCCTGACTGGTAGAGGCCACTGCTTCAAACAGCCCAATAGCTCGCAGCTCTGTTTCAAAGTGGTCCATAACCCAGGCACTGAGTTGAATCCAGTTCCTATTATATGGGGTCATCCACCCTGGAAGCCTAGGGTTAACCGGAGGATATAGTACTGAGGCTTTCATAATCTTGTTTATGAATATTGGTATCTGCACTGGCTGAATCAGAGTTGAATCTTCACTTGGTGTGAATCCAGGCATCAAACCGAAGAAAGGGACAACACCACCACTGGGAGTGCTGGTATGATAGCCCATTTGGTTGAACCCATCTCTCTTGAATATGATTCTTCCTGGTCTACCATAACTGTTGGGAGTCAGGTTCCAGTGCATATGTCTTGTGTGGGTGGCATGAACGAATGAAGACAGGGGATAATTCCTTGATATTGAAGGAAGGTACATCGCTCTCTTCCCAAATCTAAATACCCAGGATTCATTCTTGGGATTTGTCTGAGATTTGAAGTTGATGGCGTCTCCAAACAAGAAGGCAGGCTTCAAGAATTATTGGCCATCCAGTGATGTCAGCAGCTCTCTATTTATCAAAATCAATAGCATCCTATCTCCCTGAGCAGCTATCAGTTGCTGTCTCTCCTCAGGATACTGTTTGTCTGATTGTGGAGACTCAACATGAGACAGATTCTCTAGGTAGTTGGAACCCAAGATGCCAGTTGGAGAACCAAAAATCTCAGATAGAGGATGAATCTGCAAATCTACTACAAAAAGAAGATCAACAAAAATCAAGTTAAATTCAGAATTGATCTTTATACGCAAATGCTTTTTACGCAAGTAAATGTTGGTGCGTAAATGTTTTTCATTCTTTATTTCAGAAAATATTGGAAAAATCCTAAGTTGGCCTATCTCTACGCAAGAGTTATTTTACGCAAGAGAAGATTTGTGCATAAAGGATTGTTTATTAAGTTGAGGCAGTGCATGACTAAAAGTTTTACGTATTTTTTTCTCTGTTCAAAAGAGTAAATGTTATACGCATGAAAACATATAGTCTTTTACGCTGGCACATATGAAATTTTCGTATTTTTTATGCTTAAACATTTTACGCTGGCACGTATTGACGTAAGCGTATTCTTTATATTTTACGCAGGCACGTATAGATGTGAGCGAATTTTGTTGTTCACATTTTACGCTGGCACGTATAGACGTGAGCGTATTTTGTATTTACGCTGGCACGTATTGACGTGGGCGTATTCTGCTAAACAAATTTTTATGCTAACACGTATAGACGTGGGTGTATTCTGTTCTTTACGTTGGCACGTATAGACGTGGGCGCAGTTGGTGATTTTTTTTATTCTACGCTAACACGTATAAACGGGAGCGTAAAATTTTAGGGTTCGGATTCTTCTTCTTCTTCTCCGACGAACCCACGGTCGAACTAGGTAGGGCTCTACCTATCATAGCCGGAGCCACTGCGGGGTTGGTCCTTCGAGTTATTTCTGATGATACGATGGCGGTATCCATACGCTCGCTCCTCGACGAAGCAGCGGCGGGCTTCTTGCCCTTGGCGCCGGCGGCGGTCTTACTCTTGGGGGCCATCGATTTGAACAGAGGCTTTGAAGAAGAGAAAAGTATTCAAAGATTGAGAGTTCACAAGAATGAGTAAAGTTCTCTCTCTAGCAGTTGAACTCTATTTATAGGAAAATTTTGAAATCGGTTCAAATTCCCAAAAAATACACGGATGACTGTTGGGTATCCCAAACTCTACGCGGATGACCGTTGAGTATCCCAAATTCTACGCAGATGACAATTGGATATCTCGAATTTTATGCTTCTGTTCAAAGTATTTCAAATTTTGAAAATTTTTAAAACTTTGAAGGGGGTCTTGTAGAAGCATAAAATAAACTTCACAGATCAAGTCAAAGAAATTGAGAATTTTATGCAAAGTCAGCCTCTATGCAAGGCTCATTAAAGGACTCTATTTAAGTCAGATTCAAATTCTACGCGAGCTCTTTTACGCGAGAGCCATCCTCAGCTTTTACGCGAGAGACAGGCTGTCAGATTGTATTTAATGCACGTGATATGGATCTGACAGAATGATTTTCTGACAGCAAATTGCACAGAAGCCGAGAAGATCTTTTCACCAAACCTAACACTTGTCGTTTAGTGTGCAGATGGGCTACTTTACGCTCAAGAGACTACTTCTTTTACGCATGAAAGCCATTCGAGTTTTTACGCTAAAGGCTTTCGTGTGCGTAGAGTTTATTTGAGCTAATTATACGCTCAAGGCTACTTTTCAGCCACTTTAGGAAGTCGATTTTGGGTTATTTTACGCCAGTCTGCTATTTTACGCAGGAAGTTTGTTTTAGGTTATTTTTATGCCCTATCTTCTTTGGCTATGTGAGAACGTAGTCAGCATACGTGGCTTTCATGCCACACTTATCGAGGAACGTGTGTACGTGCTCTTCCCATATTATTGAAGTTGTGGGACACGTGTTACCTGATGGAACTGGAGATTCCCAGGACCCTTCCTTTGGTGTGCGTATTGATCGATAGAAAGTTAAACAGATCTAATACGTGTTCTAACCCTTCATAGGCGGAAACTAGGGTTCACGAATTATACCTGCGGCAGAAAGGAGACAAGTAATTCCTGGCAATCTCGAGCGAACGAACCCAAGATCTTCTGTACGTATTCCTTCCTCGAGTTAGACGTCGTGTGGGCGATGATCTCCCAACCTTTTCTTCTTCTTGGCAGCCCTCTCTTTCTCTCCTTACGTGAATCATGAATTTAGAGAAAGTTTCAGATTTCTGATCGGGAATATGGCGGCCAGAGAATAGAGGATATATATAGGCTACGGCAGGGACCACGAGGAGAAATTAGGGTTAGGCCTCCTAACGGATCTGGATATCCCGTGTTCAGCCCGAACACACAATCCAGGCCCATTAACAATAGCTCGGTCCACTAATGAGCTATTGTTGCACTACCTCCCTAATCCCAAATTATGTTTGTGGGCTCCTTTTATTATATGCTCGTTTGGCTCCCCATGTTAAGATATCGTATGTCCGTCGATCAAATTAAGTTACTGACAACTATATTGATTCGACATCTTTTATCCTTAAGTAGTACCGTTCAACTTTATTTGTCATGTTGGATATAATCCACCTGCAGGGTTTACATGACAATCCTTATGAGCTCCTTAAGGGGACATCATCAACCCGATGTATCGGGACATGGATTCCATTTATAATCAACAGCTAATCATACATACAATGTTATTACCCAATTCATAGAGGTTGTTGATCCATAATGAATCTCACTCTTTTATGAGTCAAAATATTGTACACTGCATATACATGTCCGTTATTATATCCGGGTTAAGAGCACAAACATCCATAATAACAGAGGTGTTTGTTCTCTTATGTAGTCAGTACAAAGAGAACAACCTCAAGTGGTCCTGTTCAATACACACAAAGTGTACTAGTGTAAACCTATAGTCAAGATAGACTAATACCAGATTATACTACAACCTTTCCAATAGATTGTCCAAGTCCATCTAGGTTATGAACTATTTATATACTCCATATGGAACTGATAATATGATCTTCTGTGTGATACCACACACCATATTATCTACAATATAGAATATCAGACATTTGCATTAACACTTGCAACAAATATAATATGCAAACATTTGCCCATATGATTCTCATTCAAAATTTAAGGAAATAAGGTTACTAAAAAGTGATACTTTTAGTATATAACCCTAATAATCTCCCACTTATACTCAAAGCATTGCTTTTCAGTATACTGTTACAAATCTCCCACTTATACTTAAAGCCATGCTGCTACACATCTGACTCCCATTCCCTCAACATGACTATCAAAAGCCTTAGCTGGTAAGCTCTTTGTAAAGGGGTCAGCTAGGTTGTCGGCTGATGCTATCTTGATCACAGCAACTTTTCCTTTTTTATGAAATCTCGTATCAGGTGGTACTTGCGCTCAATGTGTTTGCCAGTCTTATGGGCTCATGGTTTCTTCAAATTTGCAACTGCGCCACTATTATCACAATAAAGTGTAATAGACTTAGGCAAACTAGGTACCACATCCAAGTCCAACAAAAAGTTTCTGAGCCAAACCGCTTCTTTGGCTGCCTCAGAGGCTGCCACATACTCGACTTCCATGGTGGAATCAGCAATACATTTTTGCTTAATACTCCTCCACACAATGGCTCCACCTTCCAAAGTAAACACATAACCTGAGGTAGATTTCCTGGAATCCCTATCTGACTAAAAATCTGAGTCTGTATACCCTAAGGGAACTAAACTATCTGTCTGGTAAACTAGTATATACTCTTTAGTCCTTTCAGATACTTCAAAATATGCTTTACGGCAGTCCAGTGCTCTTGTCCTGGGTTAGACTGATATCTGCTGACCATGCCTATGGCAAAGCAGATGTCTGGTCTCGTACATAGCATTGCATACATTAAGCTTCCTACTGCTGAAGCATAAGGAACTGCCTTCATGTTATCTATCTCTTTAGGTGTCTTCGGACACTGCTCCTTTGATAGAGCAATTCTATGTATAAAAGGTAAGAAACCTTTCTTAGAATTTTGCATACTAAAACGAGTTAGTACAGTATCGAAATAGGAAGCTTGGGATAAGCCCAACATCCTTTTCTTGCGATCTCGTAGAACTTTGATCCCAAGGATGTGACCTACTTCTCCCAAGTCCTTCATATCAAACTGTTTGGATAACTATACCCTTACATCAGATAACACCTTCACATTGTTTCCAATGAGCAAGATGTCATCCACATAAAGTACTAGGAACACCACCACGTTTCCGTCACACTTTCTGTATACACATGATTCATCCTGACATTGATCAAATCCATAGGATTTTATCACCTGATCAAAACATATGTTCCAAGATCTGGAAGCTTGCTTAAGTCCATAAATGGACTTCTTGAGCTTACAAACAAGATGCTCCTGGCCCTTTTTAATGAACCCGTCTGGTTGCTTCATATAGATGTCTTCCTCAAGACTTCCATTAAGGAAAGCTGTCTTGACATCCATTTGCCAAATCTCATAATCGAGATGAGCTGTAATAGATAAAAGAATCCGAATAGACTTAAGCATGGCTGCAGGAGAAAAGGTTTCCTCATAATCGATACCCTCTCTTTGAGTAAAATATTTTGCTACAAGCCGAGCTTTAAAGGTTTCAACCTTACCGTCTGATCCTCTTTTTCTCTTATAGGCCCACTTGCATCCAATGGCTTTTACACCAACGGATGGTTCTACAAGCTCCCAGACCTGATTAGAATCCATAGATTCTATTTCAGATATCATTGCTTTTTGCCAAGACTCTGCATCTTTATCTTGGAGTGCTTCATTGTAGGTACAGGGATCATAATATTGTTCCTCAGGGACGAAGTCTGACGACTCTCCCAAGAACATATATCTATCAGGTTGTATCACAACCCTCCCACTACGACGAGGCACTATCGGTTGTGGTATAACATTTGTGACAGGTTGTGCAGTTATTTGTGGTTCATCCTCTTGTAATGTTGGTACTGAAGTGCTTGGTGTCTCACTTCTCAGTTCTTCTAGAATAACTCTAATTGTGGGTTTATGGTTCATCACATAGTCTTCCTCTAAGAATCGGGCATTGGTGCTAACAATGACCTTCTGATCCTTAGGACTATAAAATAAACCTCCTTTCGTTCCTCTTGGATAGCCTACAAACAAGAGTACTTTTGTACGAGATTCCAACTTATCTGCTTTTCCATTCAGCACATGTGCTGGACTACCCCCAAATGGGAACATGTTTCAGACTAGGCTTATGCCCAATCCACAGCTCAGTGGGAGTAAGAGGTACTGACTTAGAAGGAACCAAGTTCAAAATATAAGCTGCAGTCTCTAAGGCATATCCCCAAAACGAATCTGGCAAATCCGAATAACTCATCATTGATCGAACCATCTCCATAAGAGTTCTATTCCTTCTTTCGGCTACACCATTCTGCTGGGGCGTTCCAGGTGCAGTCAATTGGGATACAATCCCAGCCTCTGATAAATAATTCCTAAACTCTCCAAAGAGGTACTCGCCACCACGATCTGATCGTAATGATTTGATATATTTTCCATGACGTTTCTCCGTTTCAGCCTTGTACTCTTTGAATTTCTCAAAGCACTCAGAACTTACGGCGCATCAAATAAATGTGTCCATACCTTGAATAATCGTCAATAAATGTGACAAAATATTCAAAGCCACCTCTAGCTTGGATAGTCATGGGTCCACACAAATCAGAATGAACCAATTCCAACACATCTTTGGCCCTATACCCCTTTGCCGTAAAAGACCTTTTGGTCATTTTACCTTCCAAGCAGGATTCACAGACTGGTAGTGCCTCCACTTCCAATGAACTCAAAGGTCCATCTTCAACCAGTCTTTGAATCCTTCTTAGGTTAATATGCCCCAATCGCAAGTGCCAAAGATATGTTTGGTTCATACAAGAAGGTTCTTTTCTCTTATTTAAGTTAGATGACATATTATTCGTTTCCATAAGTTGCATTGTGGGCGAAATAGGATTAATGACATACAAATTATCAACCAATGCACCAGAACAGATAAAATGTTTATTCTTTCTAATAACAATTTTGTCATTAAAATAAACTGAATATCCATCCTTAACTAACATAGAAACAGAAACTAAATTCCTTCTAAGTGAAGGTGCATAAAGACAATCTCTCAATGTCAAAGACTTATTTCTACCAAAAGATAAAGTAACATCTCCTAATGCAATGACCAATACTTTTGTAGCATCACCCATGAACAAGCATATCTCTCCATCATTGAGCCGTCTGGCTTCCTGGAACCCCTGCAATGTATTGCAGACATGATTAGTGGCTCATGTATCTACACACCAGGTGCCGGTAGATAATATCGCTAAACATGTTTCAACTACTAGTAAATGAGATATACCTTCTTTGTTTCCTTGTTTGAGAAGTGGACAATCAGTCTTCCAATGTCCTGACCCTTTGCAATTGAAACATTTGCCTTTCGACTTTTTCACCGCGCCTTGAGGTCCCATGCCATTTTTTGCTGAGTTTGCCTGTTTCTGAATGTTATTCTTCTTCTTACCGCCTTTTGGCTTAGAAGTAGAAGCCTTTTTAGAAACAAAAACATGACCACTCTGCCTAAAGAGAGATTCAGCATCCTGTAGCTCTTTTGCAAGTTTTGCCAAACTATACAACCTTTTGTTCATGTTGTAATTAAGGCAGAAATTGTCAAAACTTTTAGGCAGAGTCCCGAGAATGATATCGACTTGGGATTCTCCATCGATTTCAGCTCCAAGGATCTCCATCTCATTCAGATGACCCATCATCTTGAGAACATGATCTCTTACTGGTGTACCCTCAGCCATTTTTGTATTCATCAAACATTTCATAGCAAACTGCCTAGCTGCTCTACTCTGATGTCCGAAGAGTTCCTTGAGGTTATACATCATGTCATAAGCAGTGACCATGGCCTGATGCTGATGTTGTAGTACATTTGACATAGATGCCAGAATGTAACACTGCGCCATCTTATCTGCCTTTTTCTACTTCTTATAAGCCTCTTTGACCTCTTTATCAGAGTTAGCATCAGGCTTAGGTGGGCATTCCTCAACAAGTACGTATTTGTACTCCTCAGCAGTCAGAACAATATCCAAATTACGTTTCCAGTCAATATAATTAGGTCCAATAAGTTTGTTTTTTTTAAGAATCACCATAAGTGGACTGAAAGAACCCATTTTTGAAATCCTGAGAATCACATAAATAAAATTATGTAGGGCAAAAAAAAACTTTTTGAATTAACTAAATATTGATTCCCTCAAAACAATAATAAGAAATTCACCAACACTTTGAACACCATGAATTTAGCATGCCACGATAGTGTGGACGTATACAAATTCAACTTTGTTCAAGTAGGTTTTTCTTATTAATTTTACTATCATGTCAACATAACTTTATGACAAATAAAATTAATATGCTGGTCTTGCTCTGGTCATACAATTAATAGCAGTGACTCCGATGGGGAGGATACCATTATTTGTATCTAAGTGTATACCATTACTTAATACTAAGTCCATTATCTTGTAATGAGTTCCTTCATATGGAGAAGTAAACACATACTAGGTAACTTTCTACAATTATTCCTAAGGAAGTTTGTACTGGTGATCCATAATTATACTCATCCGATATTGAGGAAAGTGCTATAGCTAACACACAAGTATAATTACATCACCTACAAACCAGTAATGGAGACCATAGGATTTATACTAAATAAAAATCCTCTCCCACTTAGTTATTTAACAATGAGGGTTTTTCTACTAGTTGATATTATGTCCATGTTGTCCATTATTAATGTAGGCTTGGTTTTTCAAAAAAAAACAACCACACAATAATAAATATGCATAATCAGAAAAAGCAAAATGATAAAAATAAGAGAAAATATCCAACTATTATGGTCATCTTTGCTGCTCCGTCCTCAACTATCTTTCATCGAAAATCATCTGTCTGCCTCTGGACTGCTTAAAATCAGCATCTCGTCCGACGTCAGAAACAGCTACCACCGCCATCACGATTGATCAAAAATAATAAAAAATACATCAATCCTATGCCTCCCGAAGGAGTTCACACATAATCTTGATTGCAAAATTAAAATAATAAGCACGATCAACCCTCGTGATTTTAATTACATCCACAGCAACAACAACATCCACGACATGTTCGTGGTTTAAACAACACAATCAAAAACATACATTGGACCATAATAGTTGGATCTAAGATGCCTGCAAAATCGAGTTAGAACAGATCTACATCTACCGACTATTACACAGCGCAGGTTTTATTGGACAACATGGACGTATCAATCAATACGTAGATCCAAAGTAGCTCTGATACCAATTGATGGAACTGGAGATTCCCAGGACCCTTCCTTTGGTGTGCGTATTGATCGATAGAAAGTTAAACAGATCTAATACGTGTTCTAACCCTTCATAGGCGGAAACTAGGGTTCACGAATTATACCTGCGGCAGAAAGGAGACAAGTAATTCCTGGCAATCTCGAGCGGACGACCCCAAGATCTTCTGCACGTATTCCTTCCTCGAGTTGGACGTCGTGTGGACGATGATCTCCCAACCTTTTTTTCTCCTTGGCAGCCCTCTCTTTCTCTCCTTACGTGAATCACGAATTTAGAGAAAGTTTCAGATTTCTGATCGAGAATATGGCGGCCAGAGAATAGAGGATATATATAGGCTACGGCAGGGACCATAAGAAAAAATTAGGGTTAGGCCTCCTAACGGATCTGGATATCCCATGTTCAGCCCGAACACACAATCCAGGCCCATTAACAATAGCTCGGTCCACTAATGAGCTATTGTTGCACTACCTCCCTAATCCCAAATTATGTTTGTGGGCTCCTTTTATTATATGCTCGTTTGGCTCCCCATGTTAAGATATCGTATGTCCGTCGATCAAATTAAGTTACTGATAACTATATTGATTCGACATCTTTTATCCTTAAGTAGTACCGCTCAACTTTATTTGTCATGTCAGATATAATCCACCTGCAGGGTTTACATGACAATACTTATGAGCTCCGTAAGGGGACATCATCAACCCGATGTATCGGAACATGGATTCCATTTATAATCAACAGCTCATCGTACATACAATGTTATTACCCAATTCATAGAGGTTGTTGATCCATAATGAATCTCACTCTTTTATGAGTCAAAATAATGCACACTGCATATACATGTCCGTTATTATATCCGGGTTAAGAGCACAAGCATCCATAATAACAGAGGTGTTTGTTCTCTTATGTAGTCAGTACAAAGAGAACAACCTCAAGTGGTCCTGTTCAATACACACAAAGTGTACTAATGTAAACCTATAGTCAAGATAGACTAATACCAGATTACACTACAACCTTTCCAATAGATTGTCCAAGTCCATCTAGGTTGTGAAATATTTATATACTCCATAGGGAACTGATAATATGATCTTCTGTGTGACACCACACACCATATTATCTATAATATAGAATATCAGACATTTGCATTAACACTTGCAACAAATACAATATGCAAACATTTGTCCATATGATTCTCATTCAAAATTTAAGGAAATAAGGTTACTAAAAAGTGATGCTTTTAGTATATAACCCTAACATTACCATGCGTAGAGATCAAAGCTCTACATGGGACACGTGTCATCACGCGTAGAGGTTGATTTTCAATCAAAGGGTAGCAGTTACTTGCGTAGAGACCCAGTTTGGTTGCTTTTTATGCACAGAGGGTCTAGTCTATAGATAGACTTATTTTTAACAAAGGAAACATCACAGGCAAAGAGATACAGAGAAGGAGATTCTGAGAAAACTCATACTTTCAGAGTGATATTTCCCAGAAGCATTTCTTCAACTTTTTCTCAAGAACAGGATAAAGCAAAGCAGGAAAGCATTCGACTGTGCCATCAGTGCCGTTGTGTCGATACCTTTTTGGTGACTTACTTCTTCCGATTGTTCATCTTCCTCAAGCAATTCTCTTCATCAACATTGTGTGGTCCAAGGAACAAAGTGATCGTTCTCAGATCAGACTTTTATAGCAATACTCTCCAGAATCTATTTGTACTTTTGTACTTTTTCTCGTTTTCTTTCAAAAGCCCATTTTTGGCATTTTGTTAAGTGAAACAGGCTCGTGCACAAATGCACTCGCCGAATACAGTTTTTCCATGTTCTTGCGGCTTGCACACCGAGGTGCTCGCCTTTACGATATCCAATGTTCCATAGCGACTCTTGCATTTGATGCACGTTTTATTTCAATTGTTCTAACTAGTGTTCGACACACACTATGATTTATCTTTCGATCGGACCACACCCGTAGCGTCGATAGGTTAACTTATCATACAATGATATATTATGACTTAGGCATGAAGGAGTAAAAAGAAGAGTCAATCCTCTCACCTTGAGCCGATACGCCTTGTCATTTCGTCGAGCCGATGCAGCTCGATTTCTTAATTTCGTTGCACGTCTAACTCTCCTGACTTAGCCATTCGAGCACTTCGTGCTTCATTGAATTATACGTCCGATTTGGCTTACCGCGCCAACGCCTCAGTCTGTCGCAAGGTGACGATTTGGTTTCGCGGACCCTTTACTGAAAAAGACAAAATGTCGACCTGTAATATTTCAGCATAAACGTATAGCCTGCACATGAAACCAACTAAAATTAATACTTGCTTCGATTCGGACTTGCACCTTGGTCAATTCGATTTCTTAGAATCTTCGAGCCGTTTCAACGCACTTATCCTTCGGGGCAACGCAGCGCTTCGCATCGATCCAACTCGATGCATACTTTGGGACAATGCAACTCTTCGCATCGACTTAGTTCGATGCATTACTCAGAATAACGTAACTCTCATATTGATTCGCATCGATACATTTTATTCGGTTAACGCAACTCGCTGAGTCAACGTCTCAGCGTAATGCACTGTACGGAGCGGAGAATTACAATAGCTATCTTACGACATATTAAAATCGGACTTGATGGTCAACAATCTTGTAACCACCTCCAACGGTGAATGATCCTCACAACCAGGATATAATAGAGTCATTGCATTCTCCAGCAACTCCATGAACTTTACAGCATCGGCATTCGGTGCCTCCTCAGGTGCATCATGATTGTCCGGATCGAAACTAGGCTCCGCCGTGTCAAAAACCATGTTCACCAATCCATCGTCGTAAGCATCGTGGTTGTGGACATCCACATAAGGCTCATACTCTGATGCTAAAGACACAAGTTCTCCGTGTGCGCTCCACTGATAGTAATTCAGCGTGAAACCCTTCGAGTATAAATGATACGTGACTTCCACTTCTAGATTATATTTCAAGTTGCGACATCTCACACACGGACACTTAATTTTGGTACCGTCCATGTACTGAGGGAACGCCTTGGTAAACTGTAGGAACTGCTGTACACCCTCTATGAATTCATCCCGCACACCGTACATGTCATCAGGATGACGGTTGTACATGTACGAACGATTCCGCAGATAGTAATTCAGCTCTATATCCATTTGAGTATAATTCACTAAGATAGATACACATTATTCGATTATATTGTCCACATGTGGATGCATACACATATGAGTATTAAATGAGTGTCGTCACGTGTTCTCTTCGAAAAAATTTACTTTTTCAGAGAAGGGGTGACATGGACACTTGACTTCTGGCTGACACAGACACTTACCCTAATTATCTAAGATACCTACCTAGCACTTACCTACATATCACATTAACTTTAGGTATTTGTGTATCATGTTGATATCATGTACCATAGACACAATATCACACTGATACTCTCTGATAAAAGTATATGTAATCCACACACATTACAGATTTTGATAAGCTATCTTGAGCATTTCACATAACATTGTCTCAAATTTATATTTCAAGATTGATTTTTTTCCTCCTCGACACTACCCAAAATCCAACATACACTACAAAAAAAGTGACCTTTTGGGACGACATTATTTGATACACAATTTTTATGAGTCATAAATAATATTATTTGGGACACAAAGTAACATCATTTAGGACGCATTGTTTTTCGACCCTGATAATATTTACTTATTTTGGACTGAACTTTCTGTCCGTCCCAAATAGAATTTCAGCCTGTCCCAAATAGTTTGGCGGAAAATGAAAAAACACCCGGATAATTTTTTGGTCAAATTTTGAATTTAGGATTAACTATTGGATTATAAGTCAATATTTGGATTTTAGTTTAGTATTTTACTTGGCATAAATTATAATACAAATATTATAGTTAATTTATTATTTAATTATTGGTTGGTTGTATTTATTGGATGGTGCATTTGTATGTATTTAATTAGATCCTTGGACTATTAAATTTAACCCACTTAAATTGAAGAGTCCTAAAAAACTATCAGAACGAATATTTATTTTATAACAAAAAAAATTATTATTTAGGACGGATTCGTAAATGGACTATAATAATATATCTTATTTAGGACTGTTAAATATTTTGTTCCTATAAAGTTTGGCGGGACAAAAAAATAATTGGCGGCCAAAATTTTGCTCACATCCCATCGTTCTTTTTTTTTAATGAATCATTTTGAGTTAAATTGATCCTAAACTGTGTGATCTGATCTGTGATATAAACCGTTCATTTTAGGCTTTTTATCCTTTCTAAACCTTCTCTCTCTCTCTCAAACCCTTCCAATTAACTTGGCTGAAAAGATGCTCCCAACGGCGGCGTCCTCGGCGGTTACGGAGGGGACACTCCGAACTCAAGGGAATCTTCTGCTGGCAGAACGTCGAGGCCTCCATCGACGGCATCCTCGGTGGTTACTGACACGTCAACGACGCCTTCCTCAAAACCCTAATCCCCAAATTCTTCAGTAACAACAGCAGCACCAGTCGCCATGTTGCCCTAGACTGCGGCTACGGCATCGGTAGGGTCACAGAGAACCTCCTCCTTGGGCACTTCTACGAGGTCGATCTCGTCGAGCTGGTGCCCCACTTCCTCGATGCCGCACGCAAGAGCCTGGCAGGCGACGGAGCACCTGGCACGGATGAATGCAGGGCTGTCAACGTCTTCTGTGTTCCTCTTCAGGTTGTTGCTCGGAGTCTCGGACTTGTCATCGCGGTGTCCGTATTCGTAGCTGATTGTTTTGTGCTTTTGTTTGTGATTGCAGGAGTTCACTCCAGATGTCGGGAGATACGATGTGATATGGGTCCAGTGGTGCATAGGACAGCTCATCAACGACATATTTATCTTCTTTTTCAAGAGAGGACAGGTGCATGCGAGCCCGTGATACTGCAAACCTCTTGTTTCAGTGTAGTTTCGAATCTTATTTATTAGACAAATTGTTATTATTATGATAAGCGACAACGTCAAGAACAATGTGACACAACAACGACTCGAGAGCATGGACATTAGAGGGGAACTGCATATTGAGAGAATTTGAGTATGAATATAAGAATTTTATGTTTACATGGACAAATTGCTTGTTAAATTAATAAAACTGAGGTTTAACCAATAAATAAATTTCTGCATCATAATTAATGGTGTAGCACATATTTTAGGATGCTTATGCATATATTTTACCCTGATGAGAATATGAGATCTGATTTAGCCGTGAAGCCATGCTTAACATGTTCACTCTATACATTGGGGAAAACTGAAAAACCTCACAGTTCACTATTAACTCTATACATTGATGTAGTGGTTGAGAGTTTAACATGTTATCAAACTTTGTGGTACATTTTAAGCATATTTTAAAACCACTCCGTCATTAGAATAATAAATATATAATCCTAAATCACCCACATAGATCGACTGAGGAAGAGATAGATGCTTACACAATCTGGTAAAGCTTCCAGAGGATGGAGTAGTAATGGTATCCCTTGGTTGGGTCAAACCAGAGGTAGATCCTCTGCTCTCCGAGGATGTCATTTTAGAGAAGTTGTGCGTCAAAGTAATACATCCTAGTGTAGGAACACCGAAAA
Source organism: Iris pallida (assembly GCA_029216955.1). Lineage (NCBI taxonomy): Eukaryota > Viridiplantae > Streptophyta > Magnoliopsida > Asparagales > Iridaceae > Iris > Iris pallida. The sequence continues at coordinate 8,643,141 of JANAVB010033820.1, read as the reverse complement.
CAAAGATTATTGTTTCACTGTGTACACATGTGGAAACATACCATATGTACATATAAACCTTCCTTTAAATCAAAAGCAAATATGGTAGTTTGTTGTGAATAATGCCTGAATTTTATAGATCTTGATAGTATTCTTTTAGATAGAATTGAATTCCTAAATTTTATAGGTCTTCATTGATTTCTTTTACTGAATGTATTTCATATATGTGATGTGACATTTTTTGTATTACAGATGAAAGTCATATTTTCACTTGAACCTGTGCAACCATATTGCAGATGAAAGTCATATTTTCTTCTTTGATTGTTCTCAGACAAGCGGCCAGAACAAAGCCTTGTGTCACTTGAACCTGTGCAACCATATTGCAGATGAAAGTCATATTTTCTTCTTTCCTTCTATGTAAAACTGCAACAGTTATAGTTAAAACTGTGCAATCTGGACACTTTCGTTCCTGTGTTTTGCTGCATTTGCAGGACTAGTTTTGAGGCTAACCTGCAGCAGGGTTCTGCTGCATTGGAAAGTACTAGCAGTATTTGGCTAACCTGCAGCAGGGTTCTGCTGCATTAAAAAGTACCAGCAGGGTTCCTTTTTGTTGTGTATGATTGCTAGTTCCTCTCTTCTAAGAAGGAATCTGGTCATGTTGATATTACAGCTTGCCACCTCTAATGGCAAAGCTGAAAGGTCTGACTAATGTGCTTACTGATGTAGAGATCTTTGAAATCTTGGCCGAGTCCTATCCCGACACGAGTCAAGAGATGGAATTTGAAGCGGTCATACGGGTAAATTTTGTAGTTTCTTCATCATCTATTTTTATTTATCATTTGCCATCGTTATGTATTTTATTTTTTGTCTTTGTTGTTGTTGTCTCATTCCTTGCAACCAATCATAGAAATGCCATACTTTCACACAACTTATACGAAGCTGCACAAACAAGTGGTGTTGGAAAGGTGCATGAACCAAACACCCGAGCTGAAACAGGTCCACTTAAATTGAAATACATTCCTAAAAGACTACTCAGCAATGAAGTATATGATAACTTCTAGACCCATGCCTATTGTACTTTAGTTGTTTTCCTTGTTTGGAATTCCATGAGTCTAGGTTCACTAATACTCCAACATACTACATTGCCTTAGTCATATTATTCCTTGTAATGACCCACCATTCCTCTATGTATTTAACCTATTATCTTCATGCAAAAGGCAGTACAAGGCTCAAATGGCAGCAGTTGGCTCCTGTTATCTGGCCTTTATCCAAGTTCAGAATGCACTGAACTAAACAAACACTGGTTGATACCACATTGAAGTATAGGGTTGGCATGTACTTCAGAATTTAGTATTTATCCCAGAGTTCATACTAGGCCTGCTACTTCTTTAACCCATTGACTAAAGTAAATGTAGTCTATAAAACTAACCAATGGACAGTCCAATATGATTACTCACTTGTTCATACAAGGGTGTCAAGGTAAACTCAAAACTGGGCTGAAGCACATGCTAAACGGTCTTCCTATCACTCTCCAAGGTCATCTTCATGTCTGAGCCTCTATCACCATTTATATAACATTAGTATATATCTATATCCAACTGATTATATATAGAAGACAGGAAAAACTCTCCCTGGAATCCCTTTATGGAGTGTACTGCTCATAACCTGTTACAGTGTTACTTGTAAGCAAACATAACCATTCACCAGACCAAAACCTGTACTCACAAGTACCCTTCTCCTGATTTGTGGTCCTCAGTGATGTTTTCCTGTTACTGCAGCCTACCACTCCCCTATAGCCTTGCCTATTGCAAGGTGCAGAAGACCCATTACCTGCTGTTTGGTACAGCCTACACTCTATACCCCTCTCTAAGACACTCACTAGGCTACACTGTCCTGATACTTACTCGTTTTATGGGCTTCAATTTACTGCTACTAATAACAGTAAATACCTCTTAATACACACATCCATATCTCTGGTACTTGCCACCTGCAATTGGTTTTCTTTCCTATCTTGCCACTTACTCTACTGAACCATCTTGGCAACCCCTGCTTTCCTTTCTTATTAGATGACAGGTGTATGCAAGTACAGGGCTACCAGTTAGAGGAAGATTAATATGGTGTAAGCATCTAGGGGATAGCTGGCTCCAGTCTTGGGGCCCAGGTACATTGGTCCTGCCAAGAGAGTCTATGCCATACTACAATATTCCACACAAAGGACTAGTCCCTAAATCAATGTCTCATGGGTCTGTTACCTATTGTCCATCAGGTACCTGGCATTGACTCATGTATAAGAGGGGTATCACTGTGTATGGATACCAGGTGGACTTCTCAGGATAGTAATAATGGTGCCTAGAAGGGATTTTAGAGTTTTTCTAGTTGAGAGAGTAATACCAAGGATGCAGGGGACAGTGAAGGTTAATACCTATGGTGAAGGACAGCAGATGGCTTAATACAGGGTCACTTCAAAATCAGGACATTTGTGTAGGGCATGCCACGAATTATATTTATAATGTGAGACATTCCTTCATACAGGGAATAAATCCCCTGCTATAAACTCTGAAATAAGGCATTCCTAGGATAACAGTATCGAAATCATTCAAGAGGCAGTGTAACCATGACAATACTACTTGATACAAAAGAGAATCTAATCATAATAGTACCCCTTGGATTCAAAAGACCTCTAACATGTCAATCCAACCAATAAGAGGTAGGTATCTAACAACAAGTATGAGATGTGTTGAATGATTGCTGATATGGTTTGTCACACTGAAAGAGGGCACCTGTACACAGGAGTGTGAGACTCACATTTCAGTTGGTAAGAGCACATACAAATCTCAGTTTATGCCTTTTCTATTTGTACATCTTTATGGCCTATATAGGTGAAGGATAAGAACAACAGTAGTGGTATCGACAATTTACTAGCAGGTTGGTCTAAGGTGCCAATGTTCAGGTGTTGCTAACTGTGTTTTTATGTGTAATCTAATACTAAGATGCATATTGGAACTGAATTTCTAACAGAAGTTTAATCGAATACCTACACTCCCATCTACTATGAATCTGTGCACTCGTAATGATTGATACCAAGGGATCCTCCCCTGCTCTACGTTCTCTCTTTCTGATACACACACATTTCCCTGAATCTGTGGGCCAAGACCCCAAACCCACACAATGGTGAACTGATTTATCATATCTGTTTGCAAACTGATGCAATATCAGTTAAGAACTGCTACCAAGCACCAGTTTTGGATAAACTCATACACCCCCGTTGTACAGTCCTCAAGTCCATATCTTAACTCTAGCTTAACTATATCATATGTATGATACTTGTACATCTACTAGTCTGCTGTACAGGCATTTGTATAGGAGACTAGTTGGTTATCTAGGATACCTATATCTCGGAACTTCGTTGTAACATTAATGATATACTTAAACTTATCCGTTATTTAAGACATGGCATTCATTTTATAAAGAAGAAAATTGTAATGACCTGTTTACAATCCAAGATTGGGGTAAGCAGCATGTACATGTTCTAAAGGAAACATTAGAGCTAACAACTTCAAGGATCTCTTGAAGCAATTGCTCGAAGTAAATCCATGCCAAGAGATTCAGAGGTAACCTTGAGACTTTTGTGCTTGATGAAAATAATAACAATTGATTCCTATGGGAGCACTAGGCTTTAACCTGTAGGCATAAAACTGGTTTAGGATTTGACACCCAAAGTTATCTCAATGCTGTAGGTGTGTTTCCCTCTGATACTTAGTGTATCAGAGATAACACATCTGTGCAAAATAGATATTTCGACCCTGGCCCTTATTACTCTGGTACAAAGCTATACGTATAATACTTCCAACACCCCCCTCTGTTTTCTAGTCCATAACAGTGAAATCCTTAAGGTCCCCTACTTCTTAGCATTTACTCAAACACTATGATGACATTGCTATGTTTAAAGGAGAAATACCTGTGAGAGGAGTATCGAGGCCCTGTGTGGTCCTTCTAAAACTCGTCCTTGACTTGAGGAAGAACAGGCGGCCGATATCTAGGGTTTTTAGAAGAGGATCGACTGCTCCCCTAGCATGCATTTATATATGCTGCTGATTCGATCAAGGAGAGGTTTAGATAGGATAAAATCTCCTATGAATCTCATTTGAATTCAAGATTTTGGAATAGGGTCGTTTAAAGTATACGAATTTGAACTGGGCAAGGGAACAGAGCTGCGAGATTTGCTTTCAATATTTGAATATTAGGATTTTGCACTCAAGCCCTCGCAAATCTGGTTATTTGCAGAACCACTCCTTTTTATTTTATTTCAAAAGCAATGATATGAGTACTATTATATATATATATGATTATTCAATTGTTTATGCATTAGCTAATAATTTAGCAAAAATAGTAAATAAGAAAAATGAAAATTTCGGGTCAAGGGCTCACATTCTGTGATTAGCAGCTCTCATCTCAGGCAATGTAAATCACAGGTTCAGAAGCTATGTTTGCAGATCTTGGTCACTTCAACAGTGCATCTATAAGGGTATGCCCAATTATCTCTGTTTCTAGGAAAACTTTTTTGTGCACCTATTTTTGGGTTCTACTAATATCCTTAGTAGTTTGCGCTCCTGAATTTTTTTTCTCTCCATATCTCAAGTATTGTTTGTTTGTGCAGGTTGCATTTGTTGGTGTCATTTACCCATGTCCCGTACTGCAATATATGGGACAAGCAACATATCTTTCAAAAAACCTATCCCATGTGCCTACAAGCTTCTATGCATCTATTCCAAGTAAGTATCAGCAAGTAAATTGTGGAACTTCAAATGGCTCATGCATAACTCTGCATGTTGTCTTTATGTTTCATTTTTTTGCAGATCCTGTGTTCTGGCCTATCTTCCTGGTAGCAACTCTTGCTGCTGTAGTAGCTCGCCAGGCTATCATCTCAGCGACGTTTTCAATCGTCAAGCAATGTCAAGGTTTGGGTTGTTTCCCACGTGTCAAGGTTGCATCCATACATCAAAGTGGATGTATGGATAAATATATACCCGAAATAAATTGGATCCTTATGGTGCTTGGCCTGGCTGTTACAATTGGGTTCCGAGACATAAACCTGATTGGAAATGCATACGGTATGTTTCTTCGTTAATTAGTTAGCTGTTTATCACAATATCTACAATGCAAAACTTCAGTGCATATATATTGACACATGCAATCTATCCAAATATAACCTCATGCATATTACAGGTCACATTTTTGTTTTACAGACTTTCTCAGTTCCTATGTTAAATACTCATGATATATATATATATATATATATATATATATATATATATATATATATATATATATATATATATATATATATATATATATATATATATATATGCAAATGACCTCTAGCCTAGTGGTTAAGAGAGATGCATGTGGCTCAAGTGGTCGGGAGTTAGAGCCCTAGTGGAGGCGAGTTTGCCACAATTACCCATTGCTTCAATATATATATATATATATATATATATATATATATATATATATATATATATATATATATATGTTATTTTCCAGGACTTGTCTGATATGGTTGCTATCAAAGATGCGCATATATATATATATATATATATATATATATATATATATATATATATATATATATATATATATATATATATATATATATATATATATATATATAGGACTTGCCTGATATGGTTGCTATCAAAGATGCAGATTTCTCTGATGTTGATGTTGTTTTCTGTTGCTTGCCTCATGGAACAACACGGGTTCTTATTTGACGCATTTCTTGAATATTTCAATATTCTTGTTTACGTATGGGGATAGAATTCATAAAACTTATTGATATTCTTCCCTTTGTTGTTGATTTTCCTCATTATGACCTTATTGGATCTGATTTTAGTGCTTTTTCTTGCAGGAAATTATCAAAGGTCTTCCAAAGGAGCTAAATATTGTTGATCTCTCTGCAGTATGCACCTTCTACTACTTCCTAGTTACTGTGACTTAATTGCTTGATTGAAACTCTAAAAATCTTTTCATCTTTTGAGAGTTGTAGTTATAGCAAAAAAACATGATATCTTTACAGGAGTTGTGACTTTATCGACACATTGTTCAGCAGAAGCTTAAGTTATACTGAACCCTGTAAATTGTGTACAAGTTAAATCTATGTTTTCATAAGGGATGATAAACTCCGTAAAGTGATATTTTTTATTTTTATTATTTAGTGTCTTTATAGACATTGTATCCCGTAATTCTTTGTCATAATAATACCCCTTAACCCCCAACCCCACCTAACTTAGCTAATTAATAAACTAACACTGTTTTCTACGTTTTTAACGGCCTGTATCTTTTATTCCTATTGTTTCATGTTAAGTGCAACAAAATCTTATTCTAAAGTTTTATAACCAGCTCCGTACAAAAATTGACAGTCTTATAACCAGCTATCGACCTTACGTCAACCCTCAATGTTGGTTTCAAATTCTCAGCCTGTATTTTTTGCTTTCATAATGAAAAAATTATAATCATTTGAAGCTCTGCTGCAGATTGGATGGATTTATGGTTCAATAATCTCAGAAGATATTCTTACAAGCGAATTTGAAACGCATGCTTGTGGTTGGCGTTCGATATACCGTATGCCTAATCATCCAGCCTTCAAAGGAACTGCCCTATCAATCTTTCAGAACGTTTAAACCAAGTGTTGCGATGGGCACTTGAATCTTTTACTCCCATGAAGAACTTTGTCCTTGTTTCTTTGTTTCCACAGGACTTGGCATTTGTTGTGGATGGTGTTGCTTTAGAAATTGTTTTGAAGAGGCTTTCACTGAATTGGTGATTCTCTCGAGGACAACCATCTGCTGTCGTGTAACTCCTTCACAGAAGGCTGCTCCAAAGAAGGCTGCAGATGGTGCGTTTGACATGCACATGCGGCTATCGACGTGATGTAAACTTTCATTTTGTAAACAATGGGATATAAATTTTATGTTATGGGGGAAAGATTCGACGTGATGTAAACTTTTGTTTTATTTTGTAAACAGTTGGATATGACTTTTAAATGTTTTATAAAAATTTCTTGTCTTAATGTTGCAGCTACCATAATGCATTTGCGATTAAATAGTTCTGTGTGATTTTGTTCTATATAAAATTTAATTGTATATTTCATATACAAATAGGAGGAGGATTAAGTTTTTGGGATGTATTTTTTGGGACAGATTTATAAACTGTCCTGCAAAATTTGTAATTTTGAAACCTTTTGGGACGGGAGTTTAACAGTCCTTTATAAGTATTTGGGACGGCAAATATTCGTCATTTAACTTTTTGCCACGCCACCCTAATAAGACCACCCATTGCCGTCCTAAAGACCGTCCCAAATAGTAGTTGGGACGGTAAACCTATTTATTATGACGTTTTTTTTGTTGTCCCAAAAGGTCACTTTTTTTGTAGTGATAATTCTCACTCAAGTAGTAACTTTTCGGCCACAAACATTATGTTGCGTTGTCAAAACTTATTAGCAAGTTATACTTGCTGCTATACGGTTTTTGTGGTTCAGTGTTCTACAGAATTGTAGGAAAAAAATTCTACAACAAATTACTAGCTAAACACACACAAAAAAACATAATAAGTTCCTTGACAAACTTGTTCTATGCGACCAGTTCCCCTTCCAACCAACCGAAAAAAGAAAAAAAATCGTTTTTACATAAGAAATTTTGTCTTTAAGGGACGTGCAAATGAAAAACAATATTTGTACAGTTGACTACAGAAACACAAATATGAACACATAATAACTAAAATGCGTCATTCGTTCTGCAACTAAACAAAATCCATAGGAAAGACAATGGGAGCTTTGATCTTCTTTGGTTGATGTCATTGATTTATTTATTCAACATAATTAACTAATTATAACTGAAATTAAAGCAATAAAGTGTCCTGTGTCAAAGTGTCATATCCGAAAGAGGGTTAAGGTTTACCTAGTCGGGGCGGAGCGGGTCGTCGAGGGGGGAGGGGGTCGCCGGTGGGGAGCTGGAGACGGAGGAGAGCGGGTCGTCGAGGGGGAGCGGGGTCGGCGAGGGGGAGCGGAGTCGCCGAGGGGGTCGTCGAGGGTCGACGGCCGAGGAGGGAGGGTTGCCGAGGGGGGAGGGGGTCGCCGAGGGTGTCATGCCCCAGTACCGAAATACAGAGACGGACTAGGCCAGCTACTCCATATGAGGTATACAAACGTCATACGGCGATCGTGGCTGTCGAGAGACAAGGGGGTATATGCTACATTCAAGTCTCCTATGGTCACTCAGAACATCTATGTCTCAATCATTCAAGCAAGAAAACATCAATTAATGAACATATAAGATAAAGCAGTAAGGCGTCCCTGACGCTTCATAAATATGATCATGGGGGTCTAGCTTTATAAGAGAGCTAGCCCAGAAAGTCATAGGTACAAAATTGTATATAGCTGCAGTCTGATTTAATTACAATTGTGCAAAGACAAGATGTCTAGATTAGCCGGCTAAACAGGTGCCGGTGGCTAAACGCCAGGACATAAGTAAAGATACAAGAGTGGTGGAGAAGAAACCCACTCGAGTCCCCCGCCAGCTATGCTCCTAGTATGCACCATTGACGTCCGGAAAAAAGTTCGGATCCTTAGGCTCTGCTACGTGATCTGGCCAGACAAAACCAGCGGGGTCAGCCCCGAATAGCAAGTACCACAAGGGAGCCCAAAAGAGTGAGATAAAACCCAAGCATAATTATTATAAATACTAGTAATAATAAAAGCTTCTGGTTGTAACCACGGTCCACAGCCTGTCTTAGCACGATAGCCCAACCCAACAACCAAACAAGGACATGGGTTGGAACACGCACCATGACAGCCATGTCCCTCGGCTACTAACGAAAGTTACAAGGCACAGTAAAGTCATTTTTCAAGCGGCCATTCATTCATGCGGCTTTCTATATTTGGCGGAGTTATCCCCGCGATACTGATTAAAAGGAATCCTCAGATCGTGTCAATCCAGCAGGGCTAGCCAAACCATAAGATATATAACACATTGAATATGCACCAGTCCCCCGGAAGGCTACCGCGCTAACACATATAACACACAGCTCGTAGAGGTCGGATATAGCCTTCTGCTATAGGCGAATAAACCATATCCGTGGCAGCCAACCCGACACGTCAGGACTGAACCTGGGGTAGCCAGTATGGCACGATCTCGGAATTCTTCCCACCCAATGCATCTACCAAGTGAGTTGCCTAATTAATCCCTAGGTTATCCTCAGAGCTCACATGTCGTGGTCACAGGTTCGCTCCTCTATATGTCGTACATTGTACGAGTACCCCAAGAAGTAATCCGTACTGGCTCCTGGAGTCATACGTATGTTCCTTCTTCTTGGTATAATGCAACACACATCACTTACCACGTCATTACTACCGACCATTCGCTATGTAAATGCTGGACTCTTGGAAGTGCTGGCAGGTATCACGTAGGAACATTTAGCACTTAGGATTACACCTCGATGCTCACATGGATTGTACCTCGGTACACACATAGGGATATCCAGCTATCACATAGGTAGTCAGATCAGAAATGAGGACTAATACATATAGGGACCTGCGGCTGAAGCTCATACGGCCAGACTATATACGGCCAAGAAATGAAGTCCGCATGACTTTATCCGGCTCGGGAAAGCGGGCTCTTATGGCTGCTAAAGCTCATGCGGCCAACTGTCATGTGCCTTGCGGCTAGAAGAACGAGCTCATGCGGCTGGATAATGCGGGCGCATGCGGCTCTGAATCAGTAAGGTCATACGACTAGACTAGCTATGGCCCAGACTCATGCAGTTGAGCAGAGATCTCATGCGGCCAGGGTCAAGGAATCCTATGCGGCTGAAGGAAAGAATGGGCACATACGGCCAAGAAGAAAGAGCATGCGGGTGGAGAAAGAACAGGGCACATGCGGCTGGGGAAAATACAAGCGTATGCGGCTGAAGGAACTCATACGGTCGAAGGAACTCATACGGCTCAGGGAACCGGGCTTATGCGGCCGAGAAATGGAACAGGCCATGCGGCTAGGATCTTATGTGGCTCACACTGCTATGCGCCATGCAGCTACGAATGCTCATGCGACGGCGAATGCTTATGCGGCTGACATGCGCCATGTGGCTGCGAATGCTCATACGGCCGAGAATAGCTCATACAGCCAGGGAAGCTTATGCGGCTATAGGGGACTGTTCATCATCCCTGCCAGAGCCAGCATAGGCGAACCTCGGAGAAATCCAAATATTGCTTCGGTCATAACTTCCTCCAAACAAGTCAAAATCTAACTTTCCAAAGGTCAAAACTGTGTAGAATCAAATTTCCTACCACATAGAACCATTGGTTTTCGAAAATAGCCAAGTGTAATAGATCAAAGCCATGAAAACCCATAAAACCCTAGTTTTTAGGAACTTAGATCTACACAAATCTAGCCATCAGAATCTTCAAGAACTAAACTTGTAGAGAATAAAGAGAAGAATAATATATACAAATAATATCAAAGAAAAATTAAGAATGGAAAATTCACTAATCTCCACTTTTGAGCAAGTTGTACTTGTCTGTGGAGTGGTGGTTGAGAGAAGTAAATGGAAGAGTGAATAAGGAGAGAGAGTGAGGAAGAGGATATTAAATAGGGGTTGGGTTAAGAAACCCTAATTCCCTAATCACTCCACTAATGACAATGCTAAAAAAGCTACATGCCACCATTAATAAATAATAAATAAAATTTATGCACATGCTAAATACAGAGGCCGTATACAGAATCCATGAAGAATACGTGTATCGGGATTGGGTAGTGACATCTCTATCCTTCTTAAAAAAATTTCGTCCTCGGAATTTTAGCCAAGACAAAGATAGAGGTATCCGGGCAAGCAAGGTACAATTATAATCTACGCTAACAACCTATCATTAGCAATCATCGATCATACATTTCAAAATTTACCAAGGCATGAGGAGAAACATACCTTCCGAGTCGAACAAGTACAGATACCGAGATCTAATCTCGTCCTCGTGCTCCCAGGTTGACTCTTCCGGAGAGTGATGTCCCCAAGCAACACGGACAAGGCTAATTGTCCGGTTCTTGAGCACCTTCTCTCGCCGGTCCAAAATAGACACGGGTTGTTCCTCATAAGTTAGGTCGGTACCAACGACTAACTCCGAATGGTCGAGGACATGACTCGGATCTGGGATATACCCACGCAACTAAGATACATGAAACACATCATGTATGCCAGATAGCGAGGGAGGAAGGGCAAACCGATAAGCAACATCGCCTACCCGAGCGAGAATCTCTAAAGGACCAACGAATCTCGGACTAAGCTTTCCTTGGGTTCCAAATCTAATGACACCCCGAGTAGGCGATATCCGTAAAAACACTTGGTCACCGACACCAAACTCTAGAGGCCTTCGATGCTGATCTGTCCAGTGGCGGTGTCTGTCTTGCGCAACTTGAAGCCGCTCTCTGATCATCTTGACTGTCTCCACGGTCTGCGTGATCATCTCTGGTCCCAACAATTTTTGTTCTCCCACATCGTCCCATGCCAGAGGGGACCTGTACTTCCTTCCATATAATGCTTCAAAAGGTGCCATCTGTATACTTGCCTGATAACTATTATTGTAAGAGAACTCTACTAGATGAAGGTGATCTTTCCAAGTTCCACCGAAGTCTAAAGTACAAGCCTGTGACATATCTTCCAAGGTCTGAATGGTTCTCTCTGATTGTCTATCCGTCTGCGGATGATAGGCTGTACTGAACCTCAACTTGGTACCCAAACTCTGGTACAAACTCTGTAAAAAGTGAAAGGTGAACCGGGTGTCTCTATCGGATACTATGCTGACTGGAACACCATGCTGCCTCACAATCTGCCTCATATACATTTCTGCCAGCTGCTCAGTAGACTGCCCTACTCTGAAAGGAAGAAAATACGTAACCTTCGTGAGCCGATCCACAATTACCCAAACTGTGTTTCGGCCGGTCGGAGTTCTAAGTAAATCGGTCACAAAGTCCATCATGATGTGCTCCCATTTCTACTCCGGAATAGGTAGTGGCTGCAACAATCCTGCTGGTCTCTGCTGCTCTGCCTTCACTTGCTGACATACTAAACACCTGGATACAAACCTCGCTATCTTCCTCTTCATGCCATTCCACCAAAAGTGCTGCTTCAAATCGTGGTACATCTTGGTGCCTCCGGAATGAATAGAATAAGGGAAACTATGAGCTTCTGACATAACTTCTTGTCGAAGGTCTCCTCTTGGTACACAAAGACGGTTTCCGAACCTAAGTGTACCATCCTCATGGATTACTAACTCCTTTCTGAGACCGGACTCACACTCCGATCGAAGCTTCTGGATTTGCGGATCCTCTGCCTGCGTTGTTTTGATTCTTTCTACTAAAGTGGACTGAATCTGTAAATTGGCCATAACTCCTGTATCTTGCGGCAAGATCACTTCAATTCCTATTTTCTAAAGATCTTCCAAAATATGCCTCTGCGTGGTTAGAATGAATGCACCACCTCTCCTGCTCAAGGCATCAGCTACCACATTCGCCTTGCCTGGATGATACTGAAGATTTACATCAAAGTCCTTTAGTAATTCCAACCATCTCCTCTGTCTCATGTTCAGGTCCCTTTGGGTAAACACATACTTTAAACTCTTATGATCAGTGTAAATCTCCACTCGATCCCCATATAAATAGTGCCTCCATAACTTAAGTGAAAATACAACTGCTGCTAATTCCAGGTCGTGGGTTGGATAGTTCTTCTCATGATCTCGAAGATGTCGAGACGCATATGCTATCACCTTACCATGCTGCATCAATACACATCCAAGTCCCATCCCGGATGCGTCACAATATACTGTAAACCCTCCCGATTCGACTGGAAGTGTTAAGATCGGGGCTGAGATTAATCTTTTCTTCAACTCTTCAAACGATTTCTGACACTCTGCTGACCAAACAAACTCTACATCCTTATGCGTCAAATGCGTCAAGGGTGCCGAAATCCTGGCGAAGTCTGCCACGAACCTCCTGTAGTAACCTGCCAATCCTAAGAAACTTCGTACTTCTGCTACCGTCTTCGGGACTGGCCAATTCTCTGCTGCTTCTACCTTCTTCGGATCTACTGACACTCCTGCTCCAGAAATAATGTGTCCCAGGAACGAAATATGGTCCAACCAAAACTCACATTTATTAAGCTTCGCATAAAGTTGATGCTCCCTCAAGGTCTGCAACACTGTCCGAAGATGTTTTTCATGTTCCTCCTCACTACTAGAATAGACGAGGATATCATTTATAAACACTACTACAAACTTATCCAAATATGGTAGAAAGATGCGATTCATCAAATCCATGAATACTGCTGGGGCATTAGTCAGTCCAAATGGCATCACTAGAAACTCATAATGCCCATACCGTGATCTAAATGCTGTCTTGGGTATGTCCTGCTCCCGGACCCTTACTTGATAATATCCAGATCGAAAATCAATCTTAGAGAAGATGCAAGCCTTACTCAGTTGATCAAACAAGTCATCAATCCTTGGTAACAGATACTTGTTCTTTACGGTTACAGCATTCAATTGTCGGTAATCAATGTACATCCGCGTCGATCCATCCTTCTTGGGTACCAAAATCATCGGTGCTGCCCAGGACGACTTACTGTCTCGGATAAAATGCTTCGCCTTCAATTCTTCTTCATGCTGGTACAACTTGTCCAACTCTGACTGTGACATCCTGTAGACCCTGCCAACTTTAGGTTCCGTCCCAGGATTCAGCTCAATGCAAAACTCTACATCTCTCACTAGTGGTAAACCTGAAAGCTCATCTGGAAATACATCAGCAAACTCTCTGACCACCCTTGGAATCTGCTCCCGCTCTGCCAATGCCTCTGCAACAATGCCCTTGGGTCGATCCTCCAGTGATCGGTCAAAGACGAACTCCTCAACGCCGGGTACATTAAATACTACCCTACCTTCCCGACAATCTATCGTCGCATGACTGTCTCTCAACCAGTCCATGCCTAGGACAACATCAAAGTTGCCCATGGGGAACTCAATCAAAGATGCGGGCAATAATCGCCTACTCACTATGACTGGACACGCTAAGCACACTCTGCTAACTCCTACGAGCCCATTACCAGTGAGTATATTCATCCTCTCTGGCAATGCCTCGAACTCCAATCCAATACGTGTCGCAAATCGTACAGATATAAAAGAGTGGGTAGCCCCCGAATCAAATAATGCTACTGCGGGAAAAGAGGTAACAAAAATATTACCTGCAACCACGTCGCCTGAAGCTAGCACATCTTCCAGTGATGAGGTGAAGGCCTGGCCCTGGCCTTGCTGAGCTCCCTCCTGCTGCCTTCCTCGACCATGCTGTCGCTGCAGCCTCTGCAGGCCTTCCTCGTTTTGTGCCTGGCGAAACATCTGAGCCTGCGTGGGTAGACGCTGGGCTAGCAGCCTGACGGTCAATATTGTTCCTCTGTTCGGTGTTGCCCCTGGAGCTGGCAATGTCGAAAACTGCTGAACTGGCCCTTCTGGCCTCTGCATCATAGGACAATTGGCAATCCTATGGTCTGGACTGCCACACCTCATGCATAACCCATTAGCTGAACGACACACATCCCTAGTGTGCCCTCCCTTACCACAGTAAGTACATCCAATGGACGCCCCCTGGCGCTGCTGCTGGTTCATCGGCTGCTGATGCCGAACTGGTGCTGTTATCTCAGATACGGTCGTCCTCCGCGGCGCTCCTGTCTCATGAATACAGATGTCGGGCGCTGGTGCCGATGTTCGTTGTACTGCTCCTCCGCCCCTGCTCTGTGAATGAGACCTCTTCTGGCCCCCATGTCTGGTCACCAACCTCTGTTGGGTGAGTTCATGCCTCCGGGCTGCCGTTAAAACGGCATCAAAAGTCTGATAGTCGTGCCCCTCTACAAGCTGTAGAATTTCTAAATGAAGTCCCTGCTAGAACATCATCACCTTCTCGGGCTCTGTAGCTACCATCGTCGGTGCAAACCGACTCAGTCTGCAGAACTCCGCTGCATATCCATCTACCGTCTTTCCAGCCTGCTTAAGACTGATAAACCTCTGCTGTAGCTCATACCGTGCTACCATGCCAAAATACTTGGCCTTGAATCTGGTACGAAAACTATCCCAGGGAACATGACGCCTTAGTCCAACCTCTTCTGATGCCCACCAATCGCGGACGAGATCCTGAAGTATCAGTCTGACCTGGTCGACCTTCTCTTATGCTGGAACCTTCGCTGCAGTCAATATGGCCTCGGTATCCTGAAGACAAGCATCCGCCGTGATGGCATCCTCTGTGCCGTCAAAATATCTCGGGTTAAGTCGACAAAACCTCCCCGATGCTCCTGAATCTTTCCTGACACTTCTCTCGAGGGCTAATTGTAACCCCTGATTCAGTAACACATTCTGTTCCTGCTGTCGGGTCTGCTGTTGCTGATGGGCTGCCACCTGTCGCTGCTGAGTAGCCAAGAATCCCCGGATGACCTCCAGGAGTGCTGCAGCATCAGGTACTAGCGTCGCTGCAGGCACCGCTGGGGGTGCAGGAGTTTCTAGAACCTGCGGTTCCACTAGCTCTGATATTACTTCTATTCGGATCTGGTCAGGAGAATGTACTCCTTCCGGTTGCTGCCCCGTCGAGCCATGCTCTGTCGGTTGTTCTTCCATGTTGGCCTCACCAGCTACTGAGAAAGAAGCACCCCTATATAGAAAGGTACATGATATTAATTATCAGGACAATGAAGATTCGAGGATGCAATTCAGGTTATCAATCAAGGTGAGGAAAGAGAAATCGATGCAAGAGATTCAAAGGAAACAAGTTTTGATTGAGACTCATATAATAGTTACACCCCACAAGTCTGAAAAGTCAGACCTGCATGGGCCACCAATAAAACCTTGTCACGCCCCAGTACCGAAATACGGAGACGGACTAGGCCAGCTACTCCATATGAGGTATACAAATGTCATACGGCGAACGTGGCTGTCGAGAGACAAGGGGGTATATGCTACATTCAAGTCTCCTATGGTCACTCAGAACATCTATGTCTTAATCATTCAAGCAAGAAAACATCAATTAATGAACATATAAGATAAAGCAGTAAGGCGTCCCTGACGCTTCATCAAAATGATCATGGGGGTCTAGCTTTATAAGAGAGCGAGCCTAGAAAGTCATAGGTACAAAATTGTATACAGCTGCAGTCTGATTTAATTACAAATTGTACAAAGACAAAATGTCTAGATTAGCCGGCTAAACAGGTGCCGGTGGCTAAACGCCAGGACATAAGTAAAGATACAAGAGTGGTGGAGAAGAAACCCACTCGAGTCCCCCGTCTTCCATGCTCCTAGTATGCACCATTGACGTCCGGGAAGAAGTTCGGATCCTCAGGCTCTGCTACATGATCTGGCCAGACAAAACCAGCGAGGTCAGCCCCAAATAGCAAGTACCACAAGGGAGCCCAAAAGAGTGAGATAAAACCCAAGCATAATTATTATAAATACTAGTAATCATAAAAGCCTCCGTTTGTAACCACGGTCCACAATCTGTCTTAGCACGATAGCCCAACCCAACAACCAAACAAGGACATGGGTTGGACCACGCACCATGACAGTCCATGTCCCTCGTCTACTAACGGAAGTTACAAGGCACAGTCAAGTCATTTTTCAAGCGGCCATTCATTCATGCGGCTTTCTATATTTGGCGGAGTTATCCCCGCGATACTGATTAAAAGGAATCCTCAGATCGTGTCAACCCAGCAGGGCTAGCCAAACCATAAGACATATAACACATTGAATATGCACCAGTCCCCTGGAGGGCTACCGCGCTAACACTTATAACACATAGCTCGTAGAGGTCGGATATAGCCTTCCGCTATAGGCGAATAAAACCATATCCGTGGCAGCCAACCCGACACGTCAGGACTGAACCTGGGGTGGCCAGTATCGCACGATCTCAGGATTCTTCCCACCCAATGCATCTACCAAGTTAGTTGCCTAATTAATCCCTAGGTTATCCTCAGAGCTCACATGTCGTGGTCACAGGTTCGCTCCTCTAGATGTCGTACATTGTACGAGTACCCCAAGAAGGAATCCGTACTGGCTCCTGGAGTCATACGTATGTTCCCCCTTCTTGGTGTAATACAACACACATCATTTACCACGTCATTACTACCGACCATTCGCTATGTAAATGCTGGACTCTTGGAAGTACTGGCAGGTATCACGTAGAAACACTTAGCGCTTAGGGTTGCACCTCGGTGCTCACATGGATTGTACCTCGGTACACACATAGGGATATCCAGCCATCACATAGGTAGTCAGATCAGAAATGAGGACTAATACACATAGGGACCTGCGGCTGAAGCTCATGCGGCCAGACTATATGCGGCCAAGAAATGAGTTCCGCATGACTTTATGCGGCTCAGGAAAGCAGGCTCTTATGGCTGCTAAAGCTCATGCGGCCAACTGCCATGCGCTATACGGCTAGAAGAACGAGCTCATGCGGCTGGATAACGCGGGCGCATGCAGCTCTGAATCAGTAAGGTCATGCGGCTAGACTAGCTATGGCCCAGACTCATGCGGCTGAGCAGAGATCTCATGCGGCCAGGGTCAAGGAATCCTATGCGGCTGAAGGAAAGAATGGACACATACGGCCAAGAAGAAAGCGCATGCGGCTGGAGAAAGAACATGGCGCATGCGGCTGGGGAAAATACGAGCTTATGCGGCTGAAGGAACTCATGCGACCGAAGGAACTCATGCGGCTCAGGGAACCGGGCTTATGCGGCCGAGAAATGGAACAGACTATGCGGCTAGGATCTTATGCGGCTCACACTGCTATGCGCCATACGGCTACGAATGCTCATGCGGCGGCGAATGCTTATGCGGCTGACATGCGCCATGCGGCTGCGAATGCTCATGCGGCCGAGAATAGCTCATGCGGCCAGGGAAGCTTATGCGGCTGTAGGGGACTGTTCATCATCCCTGCCAGAGCCAGCATAGGCGAACCTCGGAGAAACCCAAATATTGCTTCGGCCATAACTTTCTCCAAACAAGTCAAAATCTAACTTTCCAAAGGTCAAAACTGTGTAGAATCAAATTTCCTACCACATAGGACCATTGGTTTTCGAAAATAGCCAAGTATGATAGATCAAAACCATAAAAACCCATAAAACCCTAGTTTTTAGGAACTTAGATCTACACAAATCTAGCTATAAAAATCAGAATCTTCAAGAACTAAACTTGTAGAGAATAAAGAGAAGAATAATATATACAAATAATATCAAGGAAAACTCAAGAATGAAAAATTCACTAATCTCTACTTTTGAGCAAGTTGTACTTGCCTGTGGAGTGGTGGTTGAAAGAAGTAAATGGAAGAGTGAATGAGGAGAGAGAGTGAGGAAGAGGATATTAAATAGGGGTTGGGTTAAGAAACCCTAATTCCCTAATCACTCCACTAATGACAATGCTAAAAAAGCTACATGCCCCCATTAATAAATAATAAATAATAAACAAAATTTATGCACATGCTAAATACAGAGGCCGTATACATAATCCATGAAGAATACGTGTATCGGGATTGGGGAGTGATAGAGGGCCGGAGGGAGGTGGTCGCCGAGGGCTGGGGGAGAGGGGTTCGGTGGGAAACGAACGAAAGAATGAGGGGAATGAAAACTCAAATGCCCTATATTTTCAACTTAGCGACGTCATAATGGTACGTCGGTAAACGTCGCTAATATTAGTGATATTAGCGACGTAAAACTAAATACGTCGGTGAACGTCGCTATTATTAGTCATATTAGAGACGTTCACCGACATATCCGCGACGTACGTTTTTTAATACAAAATGTAGTCGCAATACGTCGCAGAACGTCACTAATAGTGACGTATTGCGATGTTATATAATTACGTCGCTAAATTGATAAATTATAGCGACATTTTTGTTAAGCGTCGCTAATTACGTCGCTAATATGACTTAATCTGGTAGTGTATCAATCAAGTCGGACCGTAGTTGAACCCTGGTCGAACACTGGTCGAACTGGTAAACCGATTTTTGTAATATTTTTTTATTACTATGAAGAAGAAGAAAAACTTAGCTCTTCTTAAAATGTAAAGTGCTTGGCTATAAACACATTTACTTGCCTAAATTGACATGCAAAAGAATATGCATGGCTGGTTGTAAATATTATTGACCACAATCTACTAGAAAATTAAATATTCAATGCTCTTTTATGAATCCCTCCATCTAATGCTTACTATGGTTGTAGATTGGAAAAAAAAGAAGTAATGCACATGCTCTTTTATTTTGGCGTTTGAGTTTACAAGGAAAACATTTATTAAATACTCAATACATTTATTAGAGCGCTCATATTTTTCCTATGAATAATGAGACTGGACCGGTTTTTTTAAATTACCATAAATGCATGGGTTAATATTAGTTAATGAGTTGAACCAGTTCGGTTCACACCTAACGGTTCATGCATTTTTTGACAGTTGGACCCTTTTTTTCTAAAAAAATCGTCGGTTCTTAAAAAATGACAGTTCAATTTGAACCTAACCGAAAAATTTCACTATCCCAGTTGGACCCGGTTGAGCCACCGGTCCGGTCCGGTTTTAATAACATTGATCCAGATAGAAGAGACACCTTCATATCTGAGAGCATCTCCAACCCTAATGTCTTGTAATGTGATGTGACTTCTATGTGGCATGAGATAAAGACAATATCTTTTCTAGGTGACAAGATTATATTCACATAGAACTCAGAAAAAAGATTATATTCACACAAGACAATGAATTAGAAAAATCTTCTCCAATGCAAAAATATTGAAAAGATAATGAAATCTACTTTTTTCAACTTCCAAGACAATTTCTTCCTTTCTTTCTATTTTTATTATTATTCATAATTGATGATGTGGAGGTAAAGATATTGTGAAGTGCATTGTCTAAAACTAGACAACCAACTTCACAATTTTTTGCCATGTCATGCTATGTCAACTTCATAATTTTTTTGACATTTGCATTGGAGAAAGATTTTTTTTTTTTTTAAATTCTAAACTCACACTTGCATTGGAGGTGTTCTGACTCAATTCCGCTAATCTGGAATTTCATATTTCCTCTCCCCTTTAGATTAAGCGCATAATCCTCAAGTAAGGCAGTATGTATCCCTTATTGTCCAGGGTGTTGACTTCTAATGACGATATTGTCTGGTCGTCATAGTTTGCTTGACACCTGAGTATTGGAAAATGCTCAGCAAGTACCCTCAGTGATCGGAAACCGCTCAATTGACTTCCTTAAAATTCCAAAAAAGCCACTCTTGATTTCAGCCACTCAAGATCCATGACGTAGCACGTGGGGTAAAGATTAATAATAAAAAAACCCTTATTTATTAATATTATTATAATAATATAAAAATAATTTAATTTTAGGATCCTTTATAATATTGAAATTTGTGTTTAGATCTTCATACTTTCATACTGTTTGGATCTCGTACTAATCAGTGTTGTCAGAACCGGACCGGACCGGCGGTCCGACCGGGTCCGACCGGTCTTGACAAAAATTTCGGTCCGGTCTGATGTGAACCGAGATTTTTTAAAGAACCGCCGGTTTTTTCACAGAACCGGGTTTAACCGGTGAACCTGCCGAACCGGTTCGCAATTGAACCAAAAATTTTGGTTTTTTTTTTTCAAAAAAAAATCCACAAAAAATTATTGTGTGAGATTTGGACCATTTGGTCCTTGGTTTGGTTTTGAGAGACCTTATAGTTGTAAATTAAACTAAACCAAACATGCTAAGAACCAACCCAAGAAGTAAATGTGGATATGTTATCTGTTTGAACCAAACCAAACCAAGTCTATTTGAACTCCGGTTGAACCCCGGTCCGACCAACACAAAAAAAAATCGGTTCAATCTTCGGTCCGGTTTTTAAAACATTGGTACTAATGGTTGAATTGGAACAGTTCAAAATGGAGTTCAAAATGGAGAACTAAACGTAAATTTGAAATATTATTTAAGATCCTAAAATTGGAAAAAAAAAAATATATATGAGGATTGTATGAGTTGGATTATTTAGTTTTGAAGGACGAGGTTTCTGTGATTTGAATTTGTCAGTTATTTCATGAGAAATTGAAAATGAAATCTGTGAGACTGTTGTTTGATAAGTTGAGTGTGGGGCTCAGACGGTAGAAAATTCGCAGAAGTATGTACAACTATGGTTCTTTAGTCCATGCTAAGGTTGTGGAAATGAGTTCGATAAGGTCAATTAAGGCGGCTCTTGTTCAGAATATATAGAGGGAGTAACAACAGTATCTATGTGTATCTATGTGCAACTAGCACTAATCCTACTGGAAGCAATGTTCTTAGTCTTAATTCCTACATCACAACTGCAGCAGCTCTTAACTAATGTTCTACTTCCTTTCATTGCAGTAGTCTTCTTACTGTACCACCACCACCATGTGAGAGCAGCCATGATCTTACTACCCAAACACAACAATGCCACCGATCGATCTTCTCTCCTCGTCTTCAAGTCTGCATTAACCAGCTATCCGCATCGAGTCTTGGATCAGTGGAACGACAGTGTCCATTTCTGCGAGTGGCAGGGCATCACTTGCGGCGGCCCTCGGCATCCGGAGAGGGTCGTGGCCTTGCAACTGTCATCCCTCGACTTGGTCGGGATCGTATCGCCAGACTTGGGCAACCTCACCTTCCTTAGGACCATCGACCTCTCCTCCAACCATTTGCACGGTCACATACCGCAAGAGCTGTCCAACCTGCCTCGGATACAGATCATAAACCTTGGCAGCAATTCGCTCAGCGGTGCAATACCGCCACAGCTCGGTAACTGTCGGAACCTCAACACCATCGACCTGTCTCACAACTCGCTCCAGGGGCCTGTCCCTAGTGAGTTTGGCTCTTTTCGATCCTTGCATACTCTCAACCTAAACAGCAATAGTGTTACCGGGCAAATACCACCTTCATTGGCCAATGTTTCATCCTTGGCCTACCTAGATCTGAGACACAACCTGCTTTCGGGAGGTATACCACCATCCTTGGGCAAGCTCTCCAACCTCATATACCTCTATTTGGGATTCAATAATTTGGGGGGCACCATCCCGCCCTCGCTTTGGAACCTCACTTCACTACAACAAGTTTCGTTGGACGCCAACGGACTACACGGGTCGCTTCCACCAGATGTAGGCCGAGCACTTCCGCAACTTACATTTCTATCCATTTTCGTTAACCATATGCATGGCCCCATACCAATATCCTTGTCCAATGCTTCTGATCTTAATTTTATTCAGCTCTTTGAGAACAACTTTAGTGGCACGATTCCACGAAACCTTGGAAGCTTACGAAATTTACAGGTCCTGGAATTGACTTTTAATCAGTTGGAAGCACGGGAGCCTGATGACTGGAACTTCTTCACTGCTTTGAGCAATTGTACCGTCTTATCTGTGTTGGGTCTTGGTTATAACAACCTTGGAGGCTTTCTTCCAAGCTCACTTGTAAACCTCTCCAGTTCTAGTCTCCAACTCCTACACATGGGGGGAAATTACATACAAGGAAGCATTCCCACACAGATGGGGAACCTCGTTGGCCTAACATCGCTCGATTTGGGTCCAAACTTGCTTACAGGTTCTATTCCAGACTCCATTGGGATGCTACTGAATTTGCATCAAATAGACTTGAATACCAACAATTTTTCTGGGGACATACCATCCGCAATCGGAAACCTCTCGCAACTTACCCAGCTTTACCTTGACTTCAACGGATTTAGCGGAATAATCCCATCCAGCCTTGGCAATTGCACTTCTCTGGAATTTTTGAACCTTGGATACAATAAACTCACAGGTACCATACCCAAAGAAATCCTTACCATCTCCACCCTCTCACGACTTCTGTCGGTACAAGAAAATTTACTAACAGGCACGATACCTCCGGAAGTGGGTAGCTTGGTAAACCTGGGTAAGCTTAGGTTGACTGGAAACAAATTGTCCGGAGAAATACCTACAAGTCTTGGTAAATGTGTGGTTCTCCAGTTCCTTTACCTCGGACGGAACTTGCTTCATGGAAGTATTCCTGCATCCTTACGCACATTAAGAGGTCTTCAAGAGCTAGATCTTTCACAAAACAATTTGTCTGGATCAATACCGTCTTTCCTAAAGGACTTTGATTACCTAACTTCTTTGAACTTATCTTTCAATGACTTTGAGGGCGAATTGCCAACAAAAGGGGTCTTTGCAAACGCGAGTGCACTCTCAGTTCTTGGAAACAAAAAGCTATGCGGAGGGATCCCGATACTGCATTTGGCACCTTGTCCATTTCAGGCTCCTAAGAAGAAACACAAGTCTCCTACGCCAGTAGTGATCATTTCAGTTGCCAGTGCCCTCGTATGCTCGTTAATACTCTTCCTTTTGGTTGCTGCCTGTTATTGGACACGACACAAGTCGAGAAGAAAGCACATACAAAACAGTACCGCCAAGGAACAATATATAAATGTCTCATATGCAGAACTTGCCAAAGCAACAGACGGTTTCTCTGAAGCAAACCTAATTGGTTCGGGAGAATTTGGTTCTGTATATCGAGGAAAACTAGATGGTGGAAAAGTTGTTGCCGTGAAGGTGTTCAACCTACAAAATCTTGGAGCTTTGAAGAGTTTCGTAGCAGAGTGTGATGCCTTCAGAAATATCAGGCATCGAAATCTTATCAAGATACTAACTGCATGCTCAAGTGTGGATTTTAATGGCAATGACTTCAAGGCAATGGTCTTCCCACTCATGGCTAATGGCAGTTTAGAGAGCTGGTTGCATCCAAAAACAAATGATCGACCAAAGAATTTGAATATTATACAGAGGATGAATATAGCTATTGATGTGGCTTCTGCAGTGGAGTATCTCCATCACCATGGCCAGACTCCTATAATTCATTGTGATTTGAAGCCCAGCAACATTCTACTAGACGATGACATGACGGCCATTGTTTGCGACTTCGGACTAGTCAGATTTATGAAGGAATCCACCACAACTCATACCAGCTCAGGAGTGAAAGGAACGATTGGATATATTGCTCCAGGTGAGAACTAATTCTTGAATAAAATTTAATAAGGAATGAACATTTTATGATACTAATTACATTGCCTTCATTATTTAGCTAATTGTCCTCGACAGCTAAAACTCAAGTAATAGAAGCTTTCCATGTAGACAAAATTAATTGTAGTTCATCAGTAAGACATATATAAATAATCATATAGGAATTTAGTACATTGTGTAAGAATTGTTGGATATATATAGCTCCAGGTGAGACCTTGTTTCTTTTTTTTTTAGAAATAAAAACAATCTATGCTTCTACTATTTCATGTTGGTACATTAGATTACCCTCTCTTTTTTCCTTGACATAACAGAATTTGAGTAGGCTTGTTTGAATTCAAAGACATTATCACTTTTTTTGCGGACTGATACCATAATGTATTTTTATTAGCAGACAGATACCCTGAACTTTTGTATACTTCAACGTAACGACGCTCTGTCCATTGTCCGAGTTAACTTCTGCACTAATATTTTCTCCTATTCTTGTCAATGAGGTTTTGAGGAAGAAGGAGATGAGAAAATTGATTTATTTTTTTTTCCTCCTTTTTTTTTTTCCCTTTACGGTGTCATGGTAGCAAACTAACCATTTAAGTAACAGTAGTATGCCATGTAAGGAAGAGTTAATCAAGAGTCACGGCACAAGATTTCCAAGGATATTTTTTTCGCTAAAAATATAATTTTTTTTTTTTTTTTTGCAAGAAGCAGTTTAGTTTCATTTAAAAATCTACTGAGTGAATATTGGCCATATCATGAGGAATATAAACCAATGTACATGATGGTAGTACTTCTTACAACCAAAACGAGGCATATTGATTATAAAACAGTGATTGGACTGCCAATGAATGCGCAGCCATATTAGCACTCCTAGGAATGTAACGGAACAAAGTGCCGGTGATGAGATTAAACGCTGCTTGTCCTTCTTCAATGGCGTGTCGAGCTCGCCACAGAATGTCCAACTAGTTGTGAAGAATAACATCAATAAGTACTTTGCAGTCACCTTCAATAATTATGTTGGCTTTCTGTTTTCTCCTACAGAGCACAAGAGCCTGCCAACATAATGCTGGACCAAATACAAGGGAAAGATGAGGTAGACCGAATGGTCCAAAAGTTTGTTGGAAAAGAAGCGCGGAAACCTTTTTCCAAACCGGAGAGTACCTGCAAGAGAACCGAACGATACAACGCACGAACCCAAAAACACCAAACAAAACAATCCACGCAGACACAGAGAATTTTTGACGTGAAAAACCCTTGCGAAAAAAACCACGGGACGATCGGAGTCCAACCCTGAGAAGCCTCCACTAATGGAATAGAAGAATTACACCCTCTACAAACTCCTCCCGATCCAAATCGGATCCCCACAACACTCAGAAGTAAGAACAATGATTACAAGGCTACAAAGAGCGAGAACGACGAGTAGAGATTACCCGTACGCGATCTCCTTCGAAAAACGGCCTTCAATCCTCCGTCTTCTCTTCCGAAGTTGTACTGGCACTCTTGCCTCCTTCCTCTCTCTCTTCTCGTTGTGTGCTACAATTGTGTTACTTTCTGATTAGGGTTTGGAAATTCCAACTTAACTCCCTAATCCCGCAACAAACCTGGACCGTTTGATTAGATCCAATGGTGAAAAATCACCCAGATTTCCGCCTCAGCCCCGACGACACAGAGTTCGGCCAGAACTCTGTGTCGGGCAAACAGAACCTACCAGCAACATTCTGGAATGGCCAGACCGAGTTCGGCCAGAACTCGGCCTGGGACCGAGTTCGGCCCGAACTCGGTGGCCCAGTTCCAGAAGCTCCCCTTGGGAGCAGCAACAGCAGTAGCAACTCCTCGTTGCCTACTTCTCGAGCTTCTTCGACATCGAACGGCGCTCGTCGCACTCCGGGATCTTCTCCACATAGGTTGGGAACCCCAACCACTCCAACAAATCTCCCCCTTCACAACTATGGAGAGGATATCGTCATCCTGACGATCTGCCTGCAGTACTCAAACTTCCCCCTTGGTAGAATCTTCGTGAACATATCAGCTCAGTTGTCATCTGTATGAACCTTCTCAAGCTCCGCGTCCTTCTTCTCCACCACATCCCGTATCCAATGATACCGAGTCTCGATGTGTTTGGACCGACTATGAAACGTCTGATTCTTCACAAGGTGAATAGCACTCTGACTGTCGCAAAGCAAAGTATACTGCTCTTACTTCAGTGCCATTTTATGCAGCAGCTTCTTTATCCACAACAGCTCCTTGTAAGCCTCTGTCGCCGCAATGTACTCTGCCTCTGTCGTCGACAAGGCAACACACTTCTGTAACCGCGACTGCCATGACACCGCTCCTCCCGCAAACATCATCACGTAGCCCGAAGTCGATCGCCTCGTGTCTACATCTCCAGCCATATCAGCGTCGGTATACCCAACCAGCTTCGGCTCGTCACCACCATAGGAAAGTTTCCAACCAGCAGTGCCCTGAAGATATCGTAGAATCCACTTGACCGCACTCCAATGTACCCTTCCAGGATTTGAAAGATACATGCTAACCGTACCAACTGCATGAGCAATATCTGGCCTCGTACACACCATGACATACATAAGGCTTCCCACAGCCGAGGCATATGGAACCCGCTCCATATCTTCCTTTTCGTCCTCGGTAGATGGACACTGCTCCTCAGTGAGCCGCAAGAGGGGAACTCACTTTTTTCGATCCGTCCATCCCGAAACGCTGAAGTACCCGGTGAATATACTTCGTTTAGGACAAGTGTAGCAGCTTGGACTCTCTCTCTCGGCTGATCTCCATCCCAATAATAGTCTTCGCTGCGCCCAAATCCTTCATAGAGAAGGCCGCGCCCAGTTGGCGCTTCAACTCCGCTATCCTAGTGGCATTCCGACCCACTAATAGCATATCATCAACATAGAGCAATAAAATGGTGAAATCATCATCGGCAAAATACCTCACAAATACACAGTGGTCTGACGTCGTCCGTGCATAACCATGCTTCCCCATAAACGACTCGAACTTCCTGTACCACTGCCTCGGAGCCTGCTTCAGACCATACAAGCTCTTCCTCAACCGGCAGACCAAATGTGACTTGCCCTTCTCACAGAATCCCTCTGGCTGCTCCTTGTATAACTCCTCCTTAAGATCACCGTGGAGGAATGTCGTCTTCACGTCCATCTGCTCGACCTCCAAGTCGAGACTGGCTGCTAATGCTAGCACCACCCGAATAGACGAATGCTTGACGACAGGCGAAAAGATCTCATCATAATCCACGCCTTTCCGCTGACCGTAGCCTTTAACTACCAGCCTCGCTTTGTATCGAGGGCGAGTAGCATCATCCGTCTGCTTTACTCTGAACACCCATCGATTCTTCAAAGCCTTCTTGCCCTTTGGCAACTGCACCAGATCATAAGTGGAATTGGTGTGCAAGGAACTCATCTCCTTCTGCATAGCCTCCATCCACTCCTGCCTGTGTTCGTCTTCCATAGCCTCTGCAAAACTTTCGGGCTCTCCTCCGTCAGTCAATAGCACATACTCATCTGGTGAGTATCTCGTAGATGGTCGACGATCCCTGTCACTCATCCTCAAAGGAACCACTGGTGCTGGCTGTATACCGACAGCCTCCTCCCATTCAGGAACTGCCTCTCCGGCATGCTCATCCTCCTGAGGGACACCCTGACCATCATCAGCAGGCTGATGATCAAGGTTGGGAGCTACTCCATGTACTGGCTCCCCCATAACTGGATCCTCTGCGATGTCCTCTAGAAACTACTCAAAGCTAAATGATTCTAACTCAGGAAATTCCTCAGCCTCAGAAGGCGTCTCGGAATCCTGAGTGTTGGTCATGGTCTGATCCTCGACGAACACCACGTCCCTGCTTCTGCAGAGCTTTCTTCCCACCGGGTCGTACAGTCTATAGCCAAACTTATCCCGACCGTAGCCGACAAAGACGCATCGCCTCGTCTTCGGCTCAAGTTTGGTCCTTTCGTCCTTCGGTACATGCACGAAGGCCTTACAGCCAAACACTCGCAGGTGATTGTATGACGGCTCTTTGCCGTACCATACTTTGTCAGGCATATCACCCTGCAAAGGAGCACTAGGAGACAAATTAATAACATAAGCAGCTGTGAGAAGAGCCTTACCCCAATAACTGCCCGACAAGTTTGCTTCTGACAGCAAATATCGCACCCTCTCCATCAGTGTCCTGTCCATGCGCTCCGCTACACCATTGAGCTGAGGTGTCTTGGGCGGAGTCTTCTGGTGTCGTATCCCTTGCACTCTGCAATACGCATCAAAGGGACCAATGTATTCGCCGCCATTGTCGGACCGAACACACGACAACTTCTTGCCCGTCTCCCTTTCAACAAAGGCCTGAAACTCCTTGAAAGTAGGCAGCACCTGATCCTTGGTCTTTAAGGCATAGACCCAAACATTCCTGGAACAGTCATCAATAAAGGTTACAAAGTAAGAAGCAGCACCAAGAGATTTTACCTTCATAGGACCGCAGACATCCGAGTGAATCAACTCGAGCAACGCCGGCTTACTCGAACTTGGGTGACTTTGGAAAGACACCCTATTTTGCTTTCCAGCTAAACAGTACGTGCATTTCTCCAACTTTGTAGACTTGAGCCCCGGAATCACCTTCCTGTTCACCAAGTAGCTCATCCCCTTCTCGCTGATATGGCCGAGCCGCCTGTGCCACAACTCGGTAGATGCATCACTGACTGCATTCACCTCCTGTGCCCCCTGTGCGCTCCCCTCTATATAGTAGAGACCGGACTTCTTGCTTCCTCTGGCAATCACCATCGAACCCCTGGAAAGCTTCCACTGACTGTTCCCGAAGAGACTGAAGAATCCCTCGTCATCCAACCTTCCAACCGACACCAGGTTGAAACGGATATCAGGGACATGATGAACATCCTTGAGAACAAGAACCGCACCCGTCTTCGTTCTCAAATGCACATCTCCAACGGCAACCGCCTTCGACACATCTCCGTTGCCCATCTTCAACACTCCACAGTCGCCTGTAGTGTAAGTGACAAACAGTGCCCTGTTGTGAGATACATGTGCTGAAGCCCCTGAGTCCACCAGCCAAGAATTGTCATCGCAGGCGAGGTTTGTAATGACCTTATCACCTACAACGATCACATCGCCTCCATGCATCGAGGCCGCCGCTGTAGTGTTCTGTTCTTGCTTTCCCTTATCGCCCTTCTTCTCTCTCTTCCAAGCGAAACAGTTCCGCTTGATGTGGCCCTTCTTACCATAATGGTAACACTCTGAGTCCTCGTAACGACCCTTGGACTTTCCCCTGCTCTTGTCTCTGCCACCACCTGGACCCCTGCTTTTGCCCCTTCCGCGGCTCTCTGAAACAAGTGCCTCTGAGTGGTGGGATGTGGATGAAGTGCCCTGAGAACGTCTCCGCATCTCTTCATTCAACACCCCGCTCTTGGCAAACACCAGACTGACCACGCCCTCTGGAGCAGAAGCGATCATAGATACTCGTACGGTCTCCCACGAGTCTGGCAAAGTACACAGCAACCACAGTCCCTGAACTTCGTCGTCGAACTTGACTCCCATAGAAGATAGCTGGTCAACCACGCCCTGGAACTCACTCAAGTGGTCCGAAATAGACGCCCCATCCTTGTATCGCAGATCCATCATCGTTCGGATCAGGAACAATTTGTTTACCCCGGTCTTCTTCGCATACAAGGATTCCAGCTTATCCCACAACGTCTTCGCGTGCTCAATATTGGCAACGTGGTTGTACACGTTCTCGTCTACAAACTGTCGTATGTACCCACACACTTGTATATGCTCGAATGTCCAGTCCTCCTCGAATTTATCACTGGGCTTCTCGGATGCAAACACGGGTAGATGCAGCTTCTTGATAAACAGCAAATCCTTCATCTTGCTCCGCCAATAATGATAGTTTGTGCCATTAAGATTCACCATGTGCACCGGCTTCGCGTCTATCTCTCCTCTCTGATTTCTGTCAACTCCTGACACCCTTCTTAATTCCAGAACCTGGCTCTGATATCACTCTGTTGGGAAAGAAGCACGGAAACCTTTCCCCAAACCGGAGAGTACCTGCGAGAGGACCGAACGATACAACGCACGAACCCAAAAACACCAAACAAAACAATTCACGCAGACACAGAGAATTTTTGACGTGGAAAACCCTTGCGGAAAAAACCACGGGACGATCGGAGTCCAACCCTGAGAAGCCTCCACTAATGGAATAGAAGAATTACACCCTCTACAAACTCCTCCCGATCCAAATCGGATCCCCACAACACTCAAAAGTAAGAACAATGATTACAAGGCTACGAAGAGCGAGAACGACGAGTAGAGATTACCTGTACGCGATCTTCTTCGAAAAAACGACCTTCAATCCTCCGTCTTCTCTTCCGAAGTTGTAATGGCACTCTTGCCTCCTTCCTCTCTCTCTTTTCGTTGTGTGCTACAATTGTGTTACTTTCTGATTAGGGTTTGGAAATCCCAACTTAACTTCCTAATCCCGCAACAAACCGGGACCGTTTGATTAGATCCAATGGTGAAAAATCACCCAGATTTCTGCCTCAGCCTCGACGACACATAGTTCGGCCAGAACTCTGTGTCGGGCAAACAGAATCTACCAGCAACATTCTGGAATGGCCAGACCGAGTTCGGCCAGAACTCGGCCTGGGACCGAGTTCGGCCCGAACTCGGTGACCCAGTTCCAGAAGCTCCCCTTGGGAGCAGCAACAGCAGTAGCAACTCCTCGTTGCCTACTTCCCGAGCTTCTTCGACATCGAACGGCGCTCGTCGCACTCCGGGATCTTCTCCACATAGGTTGGGAACCCCACCCACTCCAACAAAGTTTGCCTTGGTAAGGTATCTCCTCTCAAGAGCTTTACTCATTCTGAACTAGTACTTGTTAGGAACCTCCATGCCAGTTTTGTGATCAGAGCCATGATAGTAATCTCGGGATCTCTTATTCCTAACCCCCTTGAGATTTTGGTTTAGTGAGGATCAACCATACTAAAATACTAAAATGTACCTTTTTGTTAGCTTCAGAACCTTCCCACCATAATTGCCTTCGATGTTGGGAGAGATTTTTGGTAACTTCCTTGGGCAGCAAATAGGAAGAAAGATAATAGGTATGGAGTGAAGAAAGGGTGAATTTGATAAGTGTGGTCCAATTCCTGCGGCGTGCGATAGACATTTACCCTCCCATCCTATCAGCTTTGAGGTACTGGAAGCAATGAGTCTGGAGTGTGTGGAGGCTTGTTTTTTAGGTAGCCGAAGGAGGTGCCTAAGATACTTGTCATTAGAACTCATGAGTTTCATACTGAGGATGTAAATGAAGATTTGGCACATATAATCGTCTAGTTTGCGAGAAAAGAAGATACAAGATTTTTCAAAATTTACTTGTTGACCCAACCATAACTCATGATTTTGAATAGATTTTGATGTGGAGGATGTTTGAATAGAACAATAACCAAATAGGAGAAGGTCATCAGCAAAGAACAGATGTGAATATGTAGTGGAGTTGTAGTTAATTTTTATACTGGTGTAAAGATTACCTCTCCATACTTGTGATCTATTTGGAAAGGATTTCCCCACACATACTTGTAGGCCTTGAAAGCAACTCAAAGGGGAGGGGGGGGGGGAAGAGAATAGAGTTTTTACAATAACTCTAATAAAAATCCAATCCAAATAATAATGAACAATATAAAATCTAGGAAGTAAATGGGATATAAGTGAAGGAAAAAAAATCACAAACGCAAACACCGCAATGTATACTGGTTTTTCTCGTGGAGGACTAATCCAGTCCCGAGAAGTCTTGCTCGGAGTTAATCCACTATTCAGCAATAGTGGTACACCATGTGCTTTGATCCGAAGGGTACGCCAACTTCTTACAAGCACAAGCTTTGATCCGAAGAGCTTGCTGACTTCTTACAAACATGTGCTTTGATCCGAAGAGCACGACGACTTCACTCTCTGAAGTAGAGCTTGAATTTCTAAGCTTACAACTCTTCTAAAACTTCTAACCAAGATCACACTAGGCACTAGAAAGATTACGAGAGCTTCTTGGGAATAGGAAGATTAAGACTCTGGAAATATAAGATTTTGAATAGAGAAAAGATGGAAGAATGAGTTGATGTGTTTCAAGTGAAGAATTCATGGTCTATTTATAAGCTAGCAGGGGGTCCGAGTTCGGGCATAGTTCAGTCCCCAAATGTTCTTAATTTTGAACGTTGGAACTCTATTCTCCTGGAGGAACGAGAAATTAGGGTTACTGGATCACAGGGACCTCATTCGGTCCGAGTTCGACCAGGGACCGAGTTCCGTCACCATAGGTCAGTTTTGGTTTTGGTTTTGGTTTTGAGTCCAGGCTGTTTTGAGTGGACTTGAGTTTATGAATTGGGTTAGGGTTTAAGCTTCCTAGTGCCAATTACGCGAGTTGACCTACATAAGTTCTAGACAAATAAATGTAAAAAACCATAATAAAACATAAGACCCAGACGACCTTGTAGCACGAGAATTTGAGAAGCTGTTGTGCTGACTCCACTTTGCTAACTTCGTCTATGTCATATCAAGTCATAGTTCGATCAATATCAAAATCAAGTTGACCAATAACCATCAGGGCCAAAAATACTAAATAGATAAGGGGAGAGGGGACATCCCTGTATGATACCACGACTAGGGTTGAAGGTGCAAGATGGAGAACCGCTTATCAGGATAGCAAATGAAACAATTGTGATACATTGCATAATAAGATCATGAGTTTTTTCAATCAGCCCAAAACCATGAAGTACCTGACTAATAACTTCCCAACTCAACCTATTATAGGCTTTTGACATGTCAATTTTGAGGGCAAACGAACCGTTATTCCGATTGAACTTTGCTAAAGAGTGAAAAATCTCTTGTGCAACAATGACATCGTCACATATTTGTTTACCAGGGACAAAAGTATTTTGGAAAGGGTTGATGAGTTTATGAAGAATAGGTCGGATCCTATTGGCCAAAATTTTAGAGATGACTTTATATAACTCATACATTGCAGAGAGATATAGGTCGAAAATCAGCTGGAGTAATTGGATTAGAAACTTTAGGAATAAGTGCAATAAATGTGTGGTTCAGTAATAGAGGCATAGAACTGCATGAAAAGAAGTCCTGGATGAGTGTTATTACCTCTTCTCCAACTGTATCCCAGCAATTCTGATTGAACAGAGCAGGGAATCCGATTTGCATGGACTCATGTCTTTGGTAGTTACTCTGATCATTTCCAGTGTAGGAATGATGCAAATGAATTCATTCTCTTGTGCATCAATCTTATGAAGTTCTTCGAGGATGGTAGGAGAACCGGAGGTGTATTATAGTAGCTCAAAAAAGAAGTCTGAAATGTTCCACCAATTTGTTGGATATTTCCTCACGGTCAAATGTCTGCTCCCCATTCTCCTCCTTCAGACCAGAGAGAGTGTTTT
Source organism: Iris pallida (assembly GCA_029216955.1). Taxonomy (NCBI): domain Eukaryota; kingdom Viridiplantae; phylum Streptophyta; class Magnoliopsida; order Asparagales; family Iridaceae; genus Iris; species Iris pallida. Next base: position 8,609,605 of record JANAVB010033820.1, on the reverse strand, counting down.
TCCTCTTCCTGTTTAGAGCCATCATGTAGAAGAACTTAGTGTTCTCCACGTCGTATCCGCAAGAGCTCTGTCCAGTCTTTCCGCCGCATTAAGGTTGGCCGATCGACGGTTACTCTAGGTGAAAGCAGGACCAGAGTAGCCAAGATCCATTGCAACGGAATGATTAAACCAATTGATCAAGTATTTATGGTGGTGATAATTGAATCCATTCCCGCCATATTTCTCCGCTGCAGTTAGGATAGATTTGCAACCACCGATGCAAACCCTGGATATCAGATTGCCATAGTACAGAAGAGGAAGCTGACAGAGCAGCTAGAAGGGATGTGAATGTGTTACAGATGGTAAAGGAAGATCGACAGAATGATCATGTTCTTCGAACGAGGTATGAACGACTGTGGGGTGGGGGGAGAGAATGATTTAAATGAGTGACGTCAGAATTTGGAAGTTCTATAATTGAGTGTTGGGGAATGGATAACCGAACTCGAGCGGCTTTTATGGTTACCGAGGAGAGGTATAAGATAAGATCCTGACTGGGTGGCGGAAGAACATTCAATGCAGTGTGCACAAAAGTCCGTGCGTATCGCCGGGCATCCAAATTTTTTTTTTTTTTGATATGGTTGATGTGGCCTGGGTAGTCATGGCTGGGAGATCATCGGAAACTGTCGCCGGAGTGTGGGTGATCTTGTGAGCACTAATTTCCAAGGATATTAGGAGGGGAAAAAAGAAAAACAAATAAATGACCCACACAATGTAGTAACAAATTTCAACTTGAACCCATACACCATGCAGTGAACTAATTTCAAATTTCTTTGGTTGGGATCTCCTTGATCCCATCCTTTGTCTGAGGGATTTTTTTTTTTTTAAAAACTTCAGTATGTACTTGTACAACTTACTATAGTGGCTCATCTTCACAGTATTTGTAGTTAATATTTTCTAGGATGGAACTGAAACAAAAGGAATGATCAGTTCATGTCAACTTAATTTAGTATATATTCAACGTAGTTAACATGATCCTCTGTTTGTAGATAGTATTAATTATTTTGACCTTAACATTACCATTTGCTGTAACATGTTTAGTTTAACATTTACTTGTAGCTCATATGAGTTATTTGTTCTAAATATAATCATCTCAATCAATCAAGATGAGATGAGATGGAACTTTTCATAGAATAGTAACCCGGCCTTTTTTCTTACTGGAAATGTAGAGTATGGGATGTCCAACAGAGTTTCTACTCAAGGAGATGTATATAGCTATGGAATACTTCTGTTGGAGTTGTTTACTGGCAAGAGGCCTACTGACCACTCTTTCAAGGAAGACCTTAGCCTTCGTACATTCGTAGAGACAGCTCTTCCTGATCGAGTCATGGACATTTTGGATGTGCGCATGCTGATGGAAGAGGAGAATAGTTCTAGTGACGATGATGCTCCAGAGATAAAAGGTGCAAGAATTCTAAGTTGTGCTTCTTCGGTGCTTAGAATTGGCCTCCTGTGCATCAACGACTTGCCAATGGAGCGAATGGATATGAAAACCATCACCAATGAACTGCATGCCGTTAGGAACGTATTCATCAGTAATTCATCCACCCGACACAAGTCGTATGTACCAACAGCAGCAATGTGAGCTTCCATGATCAATTGACGTGCGTAGTATACTATTTTGATGTCCTCTGTTGATGCAATCGCCTACTCCATATCGACATGTTTAGGATTTTTGAGTGTCTGTTAGTTGTTACTGTCTACACTGTATGATGTTCGTGATAGTATGATGATGAATGGAACTTATGAAGATTATGTTCGCTTCTGTTGATGTATTGTGAATCTTATATATATAGACTGTAATTTTTATTGGAGTATTTTTATTGTAGGGAGAGTAAGAAACATGGGTCTAATGGGTGCAAGCTTAATATATCTTTTTTTTTTCTTCCAAACGAGCTATAATAACTTAAAACAAGAAAACAAAAACTTAGAAGAACTTGGCTACTAGGCTATATAGTTTCTCGTCCTCTCGAGTCCCTCAGACCCCTTAGTGGATAGTGGATGTAAGATACATGATTCGGATATAATGATCCAATTAACGTTGGTGAATTGTTACCACCAACGGTAACACGTTTGGATTCTGTGTATCGATAAGTCCTACAAGTCTAAATTATGTTTGTATAAAGCGTGTGTTGGAGTCCAGTCTGATTTGATAAGAGTATATTTATGGAGTCCAAATTTGATTAAATATTTAATTTAATTTGATTTGGATGTCCATAATTAGTGCTGGACTATTTTAGATATAATAGGATTCTATGAGAATGGAAAACTGGAGCATTTTCTGCATCGGTGGATGAAGAATCACGAACATAAGAATTTCTGGTTTACCATGTTCCCGAAAAAAAGATACTATTTTTCCATTCGAGAAAAACAAATTCAATAGAATTTTTTTTTTGAACTCAGATTTTTTCTTAATGTGTCTCACAATCCTAATTTTTTCGAAGGAGTGGCTTTTTTGGATCGGGGAAATGCCACATGTACCAAACGAAGGAAAGTTTCCATATCAGATTGACAGTGCAGACCCCGCTTCGCTGCTCTTGTCTCTGTCACCAGCTTTTCAGATCTCTATTGCCATGAAGGAACATCTCTACCTTGACCTTAGCACGAGAGCGGCATATCGCTGGTCAAAGACCTTTGGTCCCTGTCCGTTGAGGAGTGGGCTGTCGCCCTTGCCGTCCTCGATACTCCTTTCAGCACTCATTCTTGCTCTTTCCTGAAGATCTTGAAGATCGTCTATTTTCTCATTTCGTATTTCCAGAACGAATGTTAAGAATAAGTCTTCCATCATTGAACCTTAATCGAATGGCCAAGCTAAGAAGAATCGAATCATCGCCCGAAAGAAAGGGCCTTAATTAGGGCTTTCTTTCCTAGATGGAGAGAATCCGCAAGTAGATCGAAGTATGAAGGTAAGAATAAATACAATAATGATGAATGGAAAAAAGAAAATCCTTTAGCTAGATAAGGGGCGGATGTAATTTGAGGGTTTCCTATTTAAGATATCCTATTATAATCTAAAATAAGATGTTGATGGGCTATTTTAGCTGTAGTAGGATTCTTATTTGACAGCTTCCTATTTAAGAATCCTATTATGACCTAAAATAGGTTTTTCTCATCCTATATATATGGGGTGAGGGTGGAGGCACAAAGCACAGGGATATTTGAGGTGCTCGTCCACAGGAAATCTAAGAGAAAGTTTCGTACTTTGCTCTTAGGACTTCGCCATCCAAGACAGAAGGAAGAAGAGATCTAATCGAGGGGTCGTCAACTTCGGTTAGGGAGATTGCTACGGGTTGGTGAGCGATTTCAATTGTAATCTCTTTCTTTTCTTCTTGAGTGTGGTGAGGGGGTTGAACTTATTAGGGCAAAGGGTTCAACATTAGTTTTTGTCAATCTTGTAATTTCATCTGAGTTATAGAGATTGGAATTTGTCCAGGTGACGTAGTCACCGCCATATACTTGTCTTTATCTGTGCTTGGTGTCCGTTAGACGGGGTTGGTTATTTCAGGCGGGTTGAACTAAGTTTCGCTGCGGCAACATCTCAGACACGGTATCGGAGCGCAAGAGGGCGTATCCGATTCCCAACATCTGGTATCAAGCTTTGGAGGTTCTGGCAACCATGTCTACGTAGTAGATGAACACTCGTATGATCACCCGTACAGGGGAAAACTGGGCGATTTAGAAACCAAGATGAAGGATCTACTCTGGTGCAAGGACTTGCATGGTCTGTTGGAGGGCGACAACGCAAAGCCAATGGACAAAGCTGCTGAAGACTGAAAACGACTGGATCGGAAGGCAGTTGGATTCACCTGCCAATGGTTGGATGATTCGGTGTTTCACCACGTGTCCATGGAGAGTTCAGCAAAAGCATTATGTGTAACTCCACTTCCCAAAAATTATTTCTTATTATATTTTTATAATTATTTTTTATACTGTTTCTTTATTTAATGAAATGATTTATTCTTCATATTGTTTTTTTTTTTTCTTTGGGCCTTTACATAGCCCGGCCCATAGGTTATTTCAGTAACCTATTTGAACTATGTATTGAACTGTGAGAAGAGAAGTATTCTTCTCATTCACTATTTGAGTTGTTGCTCGATTTTGAAATTCTCTAACCGTTTCTGAAAAATCAGGAACGAGGAATTCCTTTTCCCGCTATTTTTTCCTTCTCCCTTAGCCTACAATCATCGCAACCCTCTATAAATTCCCATTTCCGCCTACACTTTCAATCTCAGAGAGCAGTCTTCTTCCCCAATTTCATGTTCTCCACAGAAACTTCTAAATCTTAATTTCCTATTCTTCGAAGAAGAGCAATAGATGATGATGATGGTGAGCTTCTCCTCAGACGACTAGGTGGCAACGATGGTGACCACGACGACTTGATCGCCGCGAAGGACCCCCATTCCGTGATGTTCTCTCCATCGATGTCCTCATTTGCTTCGTAAGTAAACATCATATTTGCTTTTATAGGAATTTGTCCAAATTCCTAATCCTTTCCATTTTGTTGGACTTCTGAATTCAGATCTCTAGTTTTCCCTGAATTATTGATCGGCCTCATCGAACGAGAGATCGTTCTAATTATTTGAAACTGGTAAGCATCGATTCCTTGGTCGATTTATTCTGGTGAGCTTTCATTCTTGAAACTCTTGTCCTGTGTTCTTGTGTTGAAGATCGGAATCAGGATTGGGTCGATCTAATCAACAATCGAGATCTGCAATTTGAAATTGGTAAGTCCCAACCTCCTTGACTGATTTTGATCTAAGTAATTGTGTTGTATGCGTGTGTGGATGGATCTTGATTGTGTTCCCCTATTTTGAGGAGATCTCGAGTAAACGACAGATCTGTGACTGAAGGATTGGATGAGTGAAGACTGAGTCAGACACGAAGTATCCGATCTTGTGAGAGTACTGACAGCACTAGTAGATTCAATCTCTGAAGGTACTTCGATCGTTCCTTGATTTTACTACTTATTTTTGTATACCAGTATGCATCCGAATGTTTCAGTGTTCCTTGAGTTGATGATTCTTCTAAATCAATTACACTCAATTGAGTTATATTGCATCCTGAGAGTTTGGGCATGTTGTGACTATTAGTATTAGATTTGGTATTCTATTCTAGAATAATAATCGAGTAAGGGTCTGTTGTATCAGTTTTTGCCAATCCTTATGATACTCTACTTGTTTGGGATACTCTACATTATTTTGGTTTAGTGTTGTGGTTGTGCTCAATTGTTAAACTCGGTCGATTGGAATAGGATACTTTGTCCTAGCTGGAAAGGATTATCAGGTATCACAGAGTGAGAGAATGGAGTTGGAAATCTGGAGAACAACTGGATAGTTACTTAGGATATAGAGTGTCCATCTTTATAGAAATTTGTATACTGTTAGATAGGTAATCTGAGACCACATCTTGATTCTCAGGTCCCTACTTATTTGACAGTGTTCAAATGTCTATTTATTAGTGATTTTGCTAAGTGATAGATAGGTAAATTCCTTGGGAATGTTGGATGTACAGTGGGTGTTCTGTTCGATGAACTGAACCACTGTGCTGATCCTGAGCAGGTATGAGTTGAACTTTGATTAGAGGATTGACTGATTTGAGCTGATCTTAATGCCAATAGTTTAATCCTAAACCTATTGCCTGCCCTACTGTTCAGTCTATGTCAACTTGTTTTGAGCCAATTTTGTTAAACAGCTAATTCATTTTATATGGGGACTGTCAAGTTCAGATATTGATATCAGTTCTTGAACAGGACTGATAATAGTGAATCCTGATAAGGATTGGTTGTAAGCTTATTCAAGACTGATTTTATAGTAGGATATGGAGTTGTGACATTGTCTCTTGGAGTTTAGAGCAGGCCTGTCACCTGTAAACCACTATTTTCATAGGTTGAAGCCAATTTTACACCTAAGAGTTGCAACCAATATTTGGATTCATGAAACAGGTTCATATCCATGATATTGCTGATAGGTATGTCATTACGTGCAAATTGAGATAGTACTATAATAGAGCCATAGAATGGGTGATTGGTCTTTGTGAAGCCTGGGAATAGGACTTGAGTATGGTAGTGAGTTCAGTAACTTAGTATAGACTGGCACCTTGCTGTTGCTGAATTGGTAACAATCTAAGTTTTTGGATGGCTTATTTAGTTTCTAAAAACCTGGTGTTAACCCTGTTACTGCCATAGAGTAAGGGGCAGATGTATGTCAGGCTTTAGAGTTAGCTGGAGCTCATAGCAGTGGAGTGTCATGTCCAGGATTAAAGTTCAGCACCTTAACTGGAATGAACTTTAATCAGTGCCCTGTTAGGGGCTGATTTGTAGCAGTGTCCTATTTAAGGGCTGAACCCACCTGGACTTGATAGGGAGTCTAGACTTTGTTACTGGAATTTAATCAGGACCAGTTACTGGTAAACCAGTGTATTACCTGTTTTCATATTATGAAACCAATGTTGTACATGGGAGTTTGGGTGCTTCTTATTGGTAATGAGGAAGGCTGTTGGTACAGCTAGGACAAGTGTCCGTGTAATGCACATTTGTGAGCACTATTGAGTAGCAGTCCTGTGCAGGACTGAGATCCTTGTGGACTGTCAACTCCTGGTTAGCTAGGTATCTATGTATATAGTACATATTAGAGTATGGATACCTCTATATCTTGATCATTTTATTACTTTTATCGACTACCTTTGTTTATGTAATATTCAGTGCTATCCTATGACTATTTGCATTGTATATTAATGTTTTAAGTGGACAGATAGACTCTGAACTTGTGAATTGAACCAATTGAACTTGGGTTTCAATTTTACTGTCTTAGTATACTTAAAATATTAATAAAGTGCAAATGTAGGAATGGTGATAGATTGCTTCATGATTTAGATTATGTATAGATATTATGTTACTTCATATATAAAGGTAGGTTTAGTGTTAGCTAGTTTAAAAACAGGGATTATGTTTAGTGACCTTTTCTAGACTAGAAATATCTACCTCAAATTGTCAACTTATCAAATTGTAAATTATAAACAGGAGGATATCCAGCTGTATATCTCACACATCACCTTGAGCAAGGCAAGTATACTCCTCGGACTTGTCCATTTCTTCATGTCTTGTATATTCATTATTGTATCTCCTTGTTGACACGATATATCACGGGATTGTCTTGTATCATGTTACTTGAGTTTACTTGTGTCTGGGAGGGGAAATACTACAGATGTGTGATCAAACCCGAGTTACTATTCATGTGAATAGCTTAGGCCCCACATCGTGCATGCGGGACCAAAGCCGTACCATTTCATGTTCCCTGAATCTACCCAAGCCGATCACACACTCTGGATGTATTTCGATATATTGCACACTTCAGGATTCATGTTGTATTTCATGTTCAGGACTCATTTCATGTTCCCTGTATTTACTTTCAATATTCATGTTCAGGTTTCATATCTTGTTCTCATTTCTCGTACTTTATATATATTTCCTGTGATCTTGTTCATACCATAATGTTCATGTTCATTTTCTTGGATATACTTAGCTCCGCTTCTGACTAGGATATGTTGCAGGTGAGTTGGAGGCTATCTGTGACACTTATTATGGACAGGAGCCTGGAGGCACCTATGAGCCACTTGATGTTGCCTAGGACTTAGAGGCTGAGGAAGCCTAGTATTTTCCTTTTTAGTTTTATCTGGACTTGTATTAGAGACATCAGTATATTTTTCATTTGCTGGAATTGTAATAACTCTTAGACTTGTATTTGAGATTCTGGGAATCGATATTAGATGGTGTGATTTACATTCATTCTTATCTGGATTTATAGTTTTCCCTAGATATTGGTACAACTTACTTCATCGTGTCTAACGACGAAGGCTGGGCGTGTCCGACTCGTGTCCGATTATTCGGGAGCGAGTCGTGGCATATTTTTAGTGGTGGCCCATGCAGGTCTATCCTAATGGTACCTAGGTATTAGTGTACTATTGGGGGACTTGATTAAGCTAGGGAAACTTGATCACAGCATAGAAAATCGGATATCAGGTATATTGATATCAATAAACACTTGTTGTTTTAGGATTAGGACATTTTAACAGTTTTCTGTTTTTCAGATAGTTCAAGCACGCAACACCGAAACAGTCGATCCATCTACACTTGAAGGTTTCGAGCTCTCACTACCTTCTATTACTCTACTATCCCCAGGTAGTACGCAGTTGACGGAGATGTTTGAAGAGTCCCTTGATGTCCAGAGGGAGCATGCCATCCTTTTTCAAGCCAGACTTGTGGATACACTCTCCGAACCAGGAAGGATTTCTGATCATTGGATTTTCCCGACACCGAGCGCATATTTTGCACCGAGGAGCAGATCGAGAACCTGGAGCCGCCACTGAAGATCATCCAAGTCAATGAGGACCCAACTTCTCTAAAGATTGGAGTCACTAACCGGGAGATCCAGCTCGTAGCATATACAACAAGATGGAAAGCTGAAGCCCAGGAGAGACATGAAGACTTATGACGGAGACAGCAACCACCCTGGACCCACAAAGCGTTGTAATACTTGGATAGTGCTTATTCAGTCACATCATTAGCTGCATCATCAGAGGCAGATTGAGGCCACATTCATTGTGTGTTCTGCAAGAGGACGGGACATCATGATTGACAAGTGTCGTAAGAGACCGAGGTTATGCTTGTTCTACGGATCGCCTGCCCATCAAGTCAAAGGATTGCCCGGAGGTCGTTGATCGTACTGCCCAAGGACGAGCACAAGGAGCACTAGTACCACAGAAGAAGGACCCGCCTCTTCAGATTCAGCAACAACATGGAACACTGCCGCAAGGACCAGCCTATGTTAGGACAGCTGAAGAAATTGAAGTGATTCCAGTCCCGGAGGAATACCGAAGATAGATTGAAGACAGAAGGCTTCTTTTACATGGTTGGGAAAACCATGTATCGTGATTCACAATCCAGTCTTCTTTTAAATTTCTCTTAGCACCTAGATCATTTTTTGAAACTTCTTGTTTTCTATTTTAAAACCTTGATTGATATTCAAAATTTATTTCGAGATATTGTTTCATATTCGGTAAACTTGTTTCAGATCCACAATTCGATAATTATTTGAAATCCACTATTCGGTACTATTTGCATATTCATTATTTCATGATTTTGCTTCCTAGTGTTGGCTCATAATTGGAAATTTTGTTTCCTCATCAAACTTCGTATATTTGAGATTTTAATTCTTATTCGAGATTTTATTTCAAAATCCTGTTCCTCATTTGAAACCTTGTTTGAACTTCATCTTATTTAGGACATTGTTGAAGATTCCTTTGAAGGTTTTGAAGATTTTGTTTTCTATTCATGGCTTGTTTCCTATTTGAGAGATTGTTCTGCTCACGACCTGTTTCAATATTATTTTTAATTTGAGATTCACGATTCGATACATGTTTCCTATTCACTAATTGATATTGTTTTCTCCTCACTATTCGTGACATTGCTTCCTGATCGAGATGTTCTATTCGAGATATTCTCTTATCCAAGATTTTGCTTATTTTATGGATACTTGTCCTACTCGTTTATTGATATCCTGTCCGCTAATCAAACTTGTACTACTCGAGATTTTATTCCTACTTGAAAATTCATTTTTAAACTTTGTTCCCAATCGAAACATTGTTTGAACCTTCGCTTCTATTTGACGTTGTTGAGATTCAGTCCCTATTCGAGACATTGTTTAAAAACTTCATTTTAAATCTGAGGTTTTGACGTGTTCCCTATATGAGATTTGGCTTCCTATTCATGACTTGTTCCTATTCAAGAATTTGTTTCTGTTCACGACCTTGTTTGACCTCGTTTCCAAATCGAGATTCCGTTTGCTTCATATCCACAATTTGATGCTTGTTTCCTATTCACTAATTGATACTCTATTTTCTATTCACTATCCATAGTCTTGCTTCTCGTTCGATTTTCTATCTGGAAAGTACTTTTCATCTACAAGTTGGAATTTTATTCAAAATTTCGTTCCCATTCGGGATCTGTTTGAGATTTCGTTGTTATTTGAGACTTTGTTGAACTCTGTTTTCGATACGAGGATTGCTACTTACTTTGAAATTTTTGTTTCTATTTTGTACTCTGTTTTCTGATCACCACTCCGAGACTTTATTATCTATTCGAGATTTGTTCCCTATATGGGTTGGTTGCCATTTGAGATTTCGGTTACTATTTGAAACTTCGTTCCTTGTTCAAGATTTAAAAACCTCCTTGTTTGCCCCTTTTTAGCACTCATTGTTCCTTGATTGGATCCCTTATTGCCCCTTAGTACCTAATAACCTTGTATTCTAACAGCAAATACATCATCTTTATTGTGACTTGGACTATCGAAACTCATTTGAATTTCTTGAAAATTCTTTAAATTCTTATGGATTGAGAGATTAGGAGAGTCGCGCTGCTGCCCTAGATTACGGAGACTAAGGTTCACTGCAGCCAGCAGCGTACTGGCGAGGTAGGAACTCTAAGTTGAAGTGATTTCAGACATTCACAGGTTACTAGTATTATTGAGACTTTATCATATTCTTCATATCTTGATCTCTTGCGTTGCTTCGTCAATGATTGTTGGAAAATAGATAAGCTTGACAGATTATTCGGTGACATATTATTATTTGAGTCACGGAGCCGAAAGTCCACTACAGTCAGATATATACTGGCGGGATAGGGATTCTAGGCAAAGTGATTTCAAATGGCTATATGTTCCCGGACACCATGGAAACTATATCCCTTTTCATATGATTATTGATATTTCAAAAATCATAAATCCTTGCACGTTGACCTTAACTTAATACTAATACCTCCCGGGTATCTCCATACAATTTTTTTCAATCAACCCTTGCTAATTTCCCTTCTAGCATTTTATCGTTAGATCATTGATTTTCTCAAAATTATATATTGCCAGATTTTGATTCCATACTTGTTTGTGTCTTGTCTAAACTTCAATTTTAAATCATGTCTATTTGACCATGATTTTTCTATCTTATCCTAGTCCACTTGTGTTAAACTATCGATTTTTGATCGTACTTAATAGTTTGTGTCTTCATAATTTTGCTCCTCTAAGTTGTAATCGAAACTTCATTCCATCTCGTGCCTATTTGATTCTTGATCATTGATTAGATCGTGTTATTTCAACCTCTTGTGTGTAATTATCGTATTTGATCTCAAGGCTCAGGGCGTCGCAGAGTTGCACGGAATCGGCAGAAGTACTGGGCAGACAGTAGCAGACGACCGTTAGAGTTCGCAATTGGAGACATGGTGTTCATGAAGATCCCACCAACCAGAAGCACCATTCGTTTTGGCAGAGGCGGGAAACTCAGCCCAGATGCATTGAGTCCTTCGAAGTGACGGCGCTCATTGGCGAGGTGGCATACCGACTTGCACTTTCTGCTAGTTTGGAGGGAGTACATGACGTCTTTCACGTGCCCCAGCTTCGATGCTACATTCTAGATCCCAGCCATATTGTTGATCACTCAAGGCTAGAGGTGGGTCCGAGCTTGACCTACGTAGAGCAGCCGGTTGAGGTCCTTGATCGGAGGGAGAAACAACTGCGAAATCAGACCATACCGCTTGTCCGAGTCATGTGGAAACCATTCTCCGGGAGAGTCCACATGGGAGCGCAAGGATGAGATACGGAAAAGCTATCCCAGTTTGTTTGCATGATTGTACTTTTGTTTAGAATATTAAATACAATAAATAACTTGATAATTGTTAAGAATTAATTTGTATTTTTTGTCAAGTTTTGGTTGTCTTTCGAATTTCGAGGACGAAATTTTTCAAGGAGGAGAGATTTGTAACTCCACTTCCCAAAAATTATTTCTTATTATTTTTATAATTATTTTTTCTACTATTTCTTTATTTAATGAAATGATTTATTCTTCATATTCTTTTTTTATTTTCTTTTGGGCCTTTACATAGCCCGGCCTATAGGTTATTTCATTAACCAATTTGAACTGTGTATTGAACCGTGAGAAGAGAAGTATTCTTCTCATTCTCTATTTGAGCTGTTGCTCGATTTTGAAATTCTCTAACCGTTTCTGACAAATCAGGAACGAGGAATTCCTTTTCCCACTAATTTTTTCTTCTCTCTCAGCCTACAATCATCGCAACCCTCTATAAATTCCCATTTCCACCTACACTTTCAATCTCAGAGCAGCTTCTTCCCCAATTTCATGTTCTCCACAGAAACTTCTAAATCTTAATTTCCTATTCTTCGAAGAAGAGCAGTAGATGATGATGATGATGGTGAGCTTCTCCTCAGACGACTAGGCGGCAACGATGGTGACCACGACGACTTGATCGCCGCGAAGGATCCCCATTCCATGATGTTCTCTCCATCGATTTCCTCATTTGCTTCGTAAGTAAACATCATATTTGCTTTTGCAGGAATTTATCCAAATTCCTAATCCTTTCCATTTTGTTGGACTTCTGAATTCAGACCTCTAGTTTTCCCTGAATTATTGATCGACCTCATCGAACGAGAGATCGTTCTAATTATTTGAAACTGGTAAGCATCGATTCCTTGGTCGATTTATTCTGGTGAGCTTTCATTCTTGAAATTCATGTCCTGTGTTCTTGTGTTAAAGATCGGGATCAGGATTGGGTCGATCTAATCAACAATCGAGATCTGCAATTTGAAATTGGTAAGTCCCAACCTCCTTGACTGATTTTGATCTAAGTAATTGTGTTGTATGCGTGTGTGGATGGATCTTGATTGTGTTCCCCTATTTTGAGGAGATCTCGAGTAAATAACAGATCTGTGACTGAAGGATTGGATGAGTGAAGACTGAGTCAGACACGAAGTATCCGATCTTGTGAGAGTACTGACAGCACTAGTAGATTCAATCTCTGAAGGTACTTCGATCATTCCTTGATTTCACTACTTATTTTGTATACCAGTATGCATCCAAATGTATCAGTGTTCCTTGAGTTGATGATTCTTCTAAATCAATTACACTCAATTGAGTTATATTGCATCCTGAGAGTTTGGGCATATTGTGACTATTAGTATGAGATGTGGTATTCTATTCTAGAATAATAATCGAGTAAGGGTCTGTTGTATCAGTGTTTGCCAATCCTTATGATACTCTACTTGTTTGGGATACTCTACATTATTTTGGTTTAGTGTTGTGGTTGTGCTCAATTGTTAAACTCAGTCGATTGGAATAGGATACTTTGTCCTAGGTGAAAGGATTATCAGGTATCACAGAGTGAGAGAAGGGAGTTGGAAATCTGGAGAACAACTGGATAGTTACTTAGGATATAGAGTGTCCATCTTCATAGAAATTTGTATACTATTAGATAGGTAATCTGAGACCACATCTTGATTCTCAGGTCCCTACTTATTTGACAGTGTTCAAATGTCTATTTATTAGTGATTTTGCTAAGTGATAGATAGGTAAATTCCTTGGGGAATGTTGGATGTACAGTGGGTATTCTGTTCGAATGATGAACTGAACCACTGTGCTAATCCTGAGCAGGTATGAGTTGAACTTTGATTAGAGGATTGACTGATTTGAGCTGATCTTAATGCCAATAGTTTAATCCTAAACCTATTGCATGCCCTACTGTTCAGTCTATGTCAACTTGTTTTGAGCCAATTTTGTTAAACAGCTAATTCATTTTATATGGGGACTGTCAAGTTCAGATATTGATATCAGTTCTTGAACATGACTGATAATGGTGAATCCTGATAAGGATTGGTTGTAAGCTTATTCAAGACTGATTTTATATCTCACATGAGAGTAGGATATGGAGTTGTGACATTGTCTCTTGGAGTTTAGAGCAGGCCTGTCACCTGTAAACTACTGTTTTATAGGTTGAAGCCAATTTTACACCTGAGAGTTGCAACCAATATTGGATTCATGAAACAGGTTCATATCCAGATATTGCTGATAGGTATGTCATTACCTGCATATTGAGATAGTACTATAATAGAGCCATTGAATGGGTGATTGGTCTTTGTGAAGCCTGGGAATGGGACTTGAGTATGGTAGTGAGTTCAGTAACTTAGTATAGCCTGGCACCTTGCTATTTCTGAATTGGTAATAGTCTAAGTTTTTGGATGGCTTATTTAGTTTCTAAAAACCTGGTGTTAACCCTGTTACTGCCTTAGAGTAAGGGACAGATGTATGTCAGGCTTTAGAGTTAGCTGGAGCTCGTAGCAGTGGACTGTCATGTCCAGGATTAAAGTTCAGCACCTTAATTGGACTGAACTTTAATCAGTACCCTGTTAGGGGCTAATTTGTAGCAGTGTCCTATTTAAGGACTGAACCCACCTGGACTTGATAGGGTCTGTGACTTTGTCACTGGAATTTAAGTCAGGACCAGTTACTGGTAAACCAGTGTATTACCTGTTTTCATATTATGAAACCAATGTTGTACATGGAGTTTGGGTACTTCTTATTGGTAATAAGGAAGGCTGTGGTACAGCTAGGACAAGTGTCCTGTGCAATGCACATTTGTGAGGACTATTGAGTAGCAGTCCTGTGCAGGACTGAGATCCTTGTGGACCGTCAACTCCTGTTAGCTAGGTATCTATGTATATAGTACATATTAGAGTATGGATACCTCTATATCTTGCTCAGTTTATTACTTTTCTAGACTACCTTTGTTTATGTAATATTCAGTGCTATCCTATGACTATTTGCATTGTATATTAATGTTTTAAGTGGACATGATAGACTCTGAACTTGTGAAATAAACCAATTGAACTTGGGTTTCAAGTTCACTGTCTTAGTATACTTAAAATATTAATAAAGTGCAAATGTAGGAATGGTGATAAATTGCTTCATGATTTAGGTTATGTATAGATATTATGTTACTTCATATATAAAGGTAGGTTTAGTGTTAGCTAGTTTAAAAACATGGATTATGTTTAGTGACCTTTTCTAGACTAGAAATATCTACCTCAAATTGTCAACTTATCAAATTGTAAATTATAAACAGGAGGATATCCAGCTGTACATCCCACACTTGATCACCCTGAGCAAGACAAGTATACACCTTGGACTTGTCCATTTCTTCATGTCTTGTATATTCATTCTTGTATCTCCTTATTGACACGATATATCACGGAATTGTCTTGTATTATGTTTCCTTGAGTTTACTTGTGTCTGGGAGGGAAAATACTACAGATGTGTGATCAAACCCGAGTTACTATTCATGTGAATAGCTTAGGTCCCGTATCGTGCACGCGACCGAAGCTGTACCATTTCATGTTCCCTGAATCTACCCAAGTCGATCACACACTTTGGATGTATTTCGATATATTGCACACTTCAGGATTCATGTTGTATTTCATGTTCATGACTCATTTCATATTTCCTGTATTTACTTTCAGTATTCATGTTCAGGTTGCATGTCTTGTTCTCATTTCTCGTACTTTATATATATTTCCTGTGATCTTGTTCATACCATGATGTTCATGTTCATTTTCTTGGATATACTTAGCTCCGCTCCTGACTAGGATATGTTGCAGGTGAGTTGGAGGCTATCTGTGACACTTATTATGGGCAGGATCCTGGAGGCTCCTATGAGCCAGTTGATGTTTCCCAGGACTTAGAGGCTGAGGAAGACTAGTATTTTCCTTTTTAGTTTTATCTGGACTTGTATTAGAGACATCAGTATATTTTTCATTTGCTGGAATTGTAATAACTCTTAGACTTGTATTTGAGATTCTGGGATTCGATATTAGATGCTGTGATTTACATTCATTTTTATCCGGATTTATAGTTTTCCCTATATATTGGTACAGCCTACTTCATCGTGTCTAACGACGAAGCCTGGGCATGTCCGACTCGTGTCCGATTATTCGGGAGCGGGTCGTGACATTATGGGAGAAGTTACATTCGATGTATGAAAAGAAGACGGTTGGCAACAAGGCGTTTCTTATTCGCCAACTCGTCAACTCGAAGTACACGGAGGGTGCCCCAGTGGCACAACATCTGAACGAGGTTCAGGATATCATCAATCAGCTGTTTGCGATAAAGATGGTGATTTATGATGAGCTTCAGGCCCTACTGCTCTTGAGTTCTTTGCCGAAAGCTGGGAGACGTTGTTGGTGTCGGTGAGCAACTCTGTCACGACCCGCTCCCGAATAATCGGACACCAGTCGGACACGCCCAGCCTTCGTTAGACACGACGAAGTAAGCTGTACCAAACTAGGGAAATCTAACAGATAAACATGAAAGTATACAATCACACATCTAAAACGTATCCCAGAATGATCACCATAATCCACAATTATATATATAAATGTATGAGTCATCAAGAATGAAATGTACTATGAATTCTAAATCAATATCTAAGAGTAAAGCTAACAGTCTAAACCTGAAACCTCAAGCTGTCATGACCCATCCTGCTCAGCTAAGATCTCGGGCTCTGGCCCATAAGGTAGAATGATATCCTGCAAGTATACCTGCAACTTATCCAGTCAGGAGCGGAGCAAAGTGCAATTCTAGGTAATGAACAAGACATCATGATATGAAAGTACAAGGGAACATGGTATGTAAAGTACAGGAAGAACATGGTGTATAAAGTACATGAAAGAACATGGTATATAAGAACATGAAAGAAGATGAAATGTAAGAACATGAAAGAACATGGTATCTCAGGAATACAGGAACTAAGTACATGATATATCTCCTGAACATGTGTGTACAATATTTGAAATATAACTAAGTATGTGACCGGCTAGGGGTAAGCACATGAAAGTACATGAAGCATACATGAATGGTACGGCTTAGGATCCGCGTGCACGATACGGGGTCTAAGCTAAACACACCTGAGTTGGTTTCTTGGGTTGGTCACATAAATATATATTCCCCCCCAGGTACAAGTATAAGAACAAGGAACATGAGCACCAGAAAATACATGTCGTGTTGCAGCAGCGTGTCAATCAAGAAGCACAGGATATAATGAAATGCACAAGACCATAGAATGTACTTGCCTTTGCTCTGGGAAGATCGGGAATAGGGAGATAGTAGTCTCTATGTTCACCTGAATTTTAGTACAAGTTGGTTAATGTCTAAATAAGACTTTTAGCTAACTAACTATTCCTAGAATTTAGAATACACTCAATAGACTTAAACTGAACTCATTAACTTGCACTTAAATTAAAGTCCAAAACTTAATCTACTCAATACCCCCTAACCATGACTGTTCCTATAGGTTGTCATAAGCTATATTTAGGTATTTAGGAATTCTCTATTAATAATCAACATTTGGCCAGACCATAATTCCTTTAGGTAGAATTTAATAAAAACATTTATTAAATTGAACACTCAAAAATCTTATTGAAAATATAGAGTCGATTAGGAGATAATATTATCTTTAAGGTAGTTTATTTTATAAACTATCTCAAGTATAACTATATTTCCATCCAGCATCCTTTAAAATTAACATAAAGTCCAACTTAAAGTTAAAAGTAGCTCAGCTCTATCAAACTTTTAACTCAAAACAAATGTACTTGATAAAGTACAACCAATGATTCATATGGAAACGAATGGTTGGTGCTAAAATAGAAAATGCAAAAGGGTTTGGATTTAAAGATCACTTACCATAAATCCAATTCTTAAAATTTCTACTCAGCAAAACATTCTAACTACAACCAAATTATTTGGACAACAACTATTCAGTTGAAGTTAAGCTCAAAAAGTTTGGAAGAAAAACTACAGATTATTCATGTGGAATTTAGAGGTTCGGTAACTGGCATATAGTCAATGGTGTGCGCCTCCGGAGAAGATCAGCACTCGCCGAGGCTCGTGCCCGGAACTGTCTGAGGGATGAAGTCGCCTCTCATCGAGAAGCTCGGCCTCATCGCCGGAAGGATGGCTCGACACGTCGCTGCCATCACCATGCTCGCCGTACGCCGAGATCTAGCACCGCCGAGTGATGGTCCCACCACAATAACTCCGATGGTCGGAAGAGAAGCTCGTCACCGCCGCCGTGAGCTCGCTGTCGCTACTGAGGAGAGGGTCCTCGCCACCACCGCTGCTGGGAGAAGGGATTGGACATCGACACCGGCGATGGTCGCCATGGTCGGTTCAGTCATCACTTCGGTTGTCGTCGTCGCTACTCTCGTCGAGAAGTGGTCATCGCCTAGCTAGGGTTCTCGAAATTTGGAGAAAACGAGGCTCAGAGAAAATATTAAGGGAGAAAGAGTAGTAAATGCTCTGCTTCTCTCTCTCCTTAATTAAAAAGATGGTTGCAACATTTACAACCAGCCCCCTCCGGTTTGGCGAATATGCGGAAAAGCCCCTCCACCAAATGGCTCTTTAACAACCTAGCCCTCACCCTTTTCATAAATTACAGTAACTGTTGAAAACAGTTAAAAACTTTTATTATAATTATTATTATTTTAAAACAAAGGTGAGGGACCACTAAATTGGTTGTAACCATTTTTAAAATTAAAAATTGCTCCCAATTTAAATTCCTCCAAAATAGATCATCAAAATTATTAGTTAAATAACATATTAACCTTTTATTTGAAACCTAAATCAATAGTAATTATTTTTAGAAATCAATTTTTCTCAAAAATCGGGAAGTGGAGTTATAAAATCCGTGTCTGATGGAGTTGTCACGATGGAGGCAGTCAAAAGTAGCTTGTTGAATGAGGAGGTTCGACGCAAGCAAGTGGAATCGTCGCAGGAGTCCACTCTGTAACTTTATACGGGAAGGAAAGACCCAATTCACAGGCAGGACAGGGGAGAGTTCTCGGAATCTTGCGATTGTGACCGCAAAGAGGGCTGCTATCACTGTGGCAAAAGGGGTCATATCAAAAGGAACTGCATGAAGCTCAAAGCTGAAAGGCAAAATGTAAGGACGATTAGGAGGATCTCACAGCAATGGAAGATATCATCATCGCAGCAACCGACGCAGAAAAACCTTGTGGCATTGTCATGACGGCGACTGGGTTATGGACACGGGGGCATCGTATCACGCCAATCCATATAGGAGGATCTTCACATCATACTGCGACGGCAGGTTTGGACATGTAAAGATGGGCGACAAGGGGACAACTGAGTTGTAGGCATCGGTAATGTGCACTTACAACGGAGCTCGGTAAGAAGCTCGCTCTCAAGGGTGTGCGACATGTACCGAGTTTGCACTATAACTTGGTTTCGGTAGGGAGGCTGGCAGATGATGGCTGTCGCAGTCTTTTTGGGGACAAAGATTGGATGCTTGCGAAGGGTTCCCAACAGCTGGCTTGGGGAGATTTGTGTTGTGGCATGTACAGGCTCAAGCCGCTGAGCTGTACAGTAGGCCACAGACACAGGATGGAGACTCGAGAGGTGCTCGACAGGAGGTGGATCATCGAGAACTTGCTGATGAGGGGCTTCTAGGTGCTTTGAGGGATACAGAGGATTCGGTTCGTCGAGACAAAGCGACGGATGGTGGTGAGTCAAAGATTGAGGGTCAGTCTGTCGGTCCCATGACAGCTGGTCGGTCTCCAGGTGGGGGTTGCTCTACGGATCCGGTTTTGACGACGGGTGGTTTGCCAAAGCTTCACAGAGCGACATCGGTTTCAGCAGTTTGAAGCCAGAAAGGGAATCAAGGTTTGCAGCAAACTCAATCTGAGACGGGAGCATCATCATTCACACAGTTCAGGAGAGTGTGGGTCATCGACGACATGTACAGTACGTGATATTCTGCTCGAGGACGCATGTGTATGAGGGGCTTCAAGTTCAGACACGAAGGTGGACAGGTTCAGGAGTTCGAATCTCAGGAGGACCGCACCATCCGCTTGGTTGGGCCAGCCAAGGATGAAGAAGCTCGTCGGAACGTTAACACTTTGCGTGTCATGCCCGATTCGTAGAGTCATTTGTTCACATATTTTATCCCTTGGAATCGATCGTTCTCGCTTGGGCGTGATGCCATACAAGTCTGGTATTACACTTGTACACGACAAAGATGGTACATAATTGATTATCTTCAAATATGAACACATCGCAGTGGCAGAAGCAGATAAATTGAAGTTTATGAGGACAATCTTTCTCATTGAATAGAAATACATCACTTCTTAATAACAGCGGAAATAAAAGGATGACTTGAAGTCACACAGAGATATATAACTTTATTCTCTTTATTGATAATTGAAGAAGAGTACAAGACTTGTATTGAAGTACAATATTTATAACAAATCTCACTTTACATTTAAAGCCAACCGAATGATGCTATAAAGCTTATATTACTTGGATACATTGGATTACAACTCGATATACCGACTTGGCTTACAACTCACTGGTACAACTGGTTATAATGTTCCATACATTATGTCCTTTATAAATAGAAGACATCATCTTGTACAAGGAGAGCTTCTGTATGCCTAACAATCTTCGATGCTGCAGGACCAATCAAGCCAATCATCGTATGCAGAACATCCCAAGCACGAGCACCTACCCACAAAACGTGGGTCAGCTCATCATCTATGTACTGGCGAGCAGAATCCAACCCACTCGCCTAAACCAATTTATGAAATCATTTAAGCAGCATACATTAGAATGATCTTTCTATTTGGACCTAGCTTCAGTTTACAGTTCATAATATTCATAGTGAAACATGTAAACATATTCTTAGCAATATTCATGTGGACGTATCGTTGTAGCATTCTTGGTGTTATCATGCAAAGACATCATTGAGGCATCGTTAATATTAACATCTTAAACATGTTATGACAATTCTCACTTCGAGCATCACTTAGCATGTATGCATGTTTGAGCAATGTTATAGAGTTTCTCATTTTAAAGGCAACAACACATCATCATTTTATTTAGCACGTTAAGCAGGAATTTGAACCAACATAAATAATATCACAATTATGTGATTCCTTACCGATAGCCGATTTCTCATACCTGTATCAAATACAGGTTATCATATATACTTACTCTGCCTGCACAAAAAATTCATTTGCGTGCATCCTGACTACATGGTCACTGGCATTGTTAAACCATATGGACTCTTTTTATTTTATTTTACTTCAAGATAATACGGTCAGCATAGTAGGTGGCGAGCCTCTATGCCACCCCGCCTTATCCGTGCTTCCACAACACTCATCATTATTTCCTCCTAGACCGAATCAGTCCCGGTACCCTGGTACCGTTCGAGGAAATTAAAACTCAAATCTTGTATACAAGTTGTCCATGACCATACGAATGCGTGTCCGACTCGATTGTGAACATAATCGTATGGTAGAATATATTAAAGAAAGTAAAAGCAACAGTGCATCATTAGTCATATTCAATGACTTATTCATTTCATCATTACAATTATTTCATTTGGTGATTTCGACGATCCCATGCTTTATCATTTCTCATTCATTGCTTCATTGCAATGTTTCTCATATCGTTCCTTTCGACAAGGAATACAACATTCATTCATTTCATGGGATATTTATTCATTCTTTCATTGCTTATAAGGGATAGACAATATTTATATTCTCGCAACAGTTATACAGAAAGTACATGATTCTAGTGTTTCATTCAGTTCATTGGGTCGATAGCATAGCCAGTTCATTTCTTATTCTATCATTCATAAGGCATCTCATTATTCAAGTGTTCTACTTGTTCCAGCAGTGTTAAGCATAAGGGGCAATGTTATCAATTCATTCTCAGGCATCAAGTCATTAGCAGTTTAAGGGTGATTCATTCAGCAGTTTAATGATCATGTGTTGTATATTTCAATAATTCTCATCATAAGCATCTCCATTATTAGCAACTAAAACATGGATACTTAGGGACAATTCATAGCATTACGTTATTCCATTTATTAAGCGTGCAGGAATAAGGAGGAGGAGGACAGTTCCACTTGCCTTGCATAACGGTCTTCCTGCTCCGACACTACCAAAATAAGTCATATCAGCGACGTATTTAGCGACTCCACGGAAGAACGTCGCTATTTTTGGGTGTTTTAGCGACATTTATCCAAGGCGTCGCTGTTTGTCGCTAACAGCGACTAATAGCGACGTCTAGCGGCTGCAATTTGTTAAATGGGAATAGGCGTTGCAAGTTTGTCGGTACACGTCGCTGATATAGCGACGTGTAGCGACGCATATTAAGCAGCGTCGCCATTTCATAAATATCAGCGACGTTTAGCGACGTCCTAAAAGAACGTCGCTAATCTTTTCATATAGCCGGCAAGGGTTTCCTTTTCGATCTTTCACAAATTTCCCCACCAAATTTTCGTGCGCTTCTCCTCCGCGACGCTCCTCCGGCGATTTCCTCCTCCGGCCTCCTCCTCCGCGCGCTCCTCCGGCGATCTCCCTCCTCCTTCTCCTCCTTCTCCTCCTCTTTCCTCAGGTAGCTCCTCCTCAGGTAACTCTCCCCCCGCTTCCCAGTTTTTCTCGTCTTCTAGCTCTCCCTCTCGCTTCTAGTTCGTGTCCACGAGAGCGTGGACTCGCTGCCGGGGATACGAGACTCACAGTGGACTCGCTGCGGGGGACACGAGAGCGTGGACTCACTTCTTGTTCGTGTGACACCTATTTTGTTGGTTTGGACACGTCGTGTCCTACTGTGTGGACACGAGACTCACAGTGTGACACCTATATACTGATACTGGGAGTTTTTTGGGCATATCAACTGTCAATTTGATGTTTTACTTGGATTCGAATTCTAATTTAGGGTTCGAGCCCTATTTATTGATACTGGAAGTTTTTTTGGGCATTTTCAGGGTTTTGAAATGATGAATAAATTGACTAATAATTATTATCGAGCTCTATAAAATTTCAGCTTTGTCACGAAGGATGGATACTAATCCTGTGAATGAGTTTTCTCCTAAGTATTCTCGACAGTTGAGTATGATTTAGCTCACTGACATTACTGAAATATGGAATGATTAGTGTAGGATATGTTGGTCAGGTTTTGGTAGAGTCAGCTATGTCACGAAGGATGGATACTAATCCTGAATACCATATTTTAAATCCTACAGCACTGCTTAGTTGAAAGTCTTAATTAGACTTTTGTTCAGTACCCTTTGACTGCTTAGTTGAAAGTCTTAATTAGACTTTCTGTTCAATACCCTTTGACTAGTTTAATTTGTATAATTATTTGCCATTCGACTGGCGAGACAGAAATTTATGTATGACATTTGCTATAAGGAATTTGCATTAATCTACGGTACAACATCGTGATCAGGACATAGTCCCTGCAGCCATTCGACTGGCGAGGCAGAAACTATGTAGCCGTAGATAATGTTGACTGTCCTCCGACCCCCATCCCTCGGCAATGATGACGACAACCTATCACTACATCTTTTAGTAGTAGATAATGTCTTAGTATTACATTATGTGGGTTCATCTTGATTCTGTTACATCCTTCAGATACTAGATTCGATAAGAACATATACTACACAATATGTACAGAACATAGATGATTCAAACTAATATATGCTAGAATGCATTTTGGGTTGTGTTATGAGCCATTCGTCCCCACACTTGGCAATTATACAGAACCGTTTATGGATATACAATCGTCATCCTGATAATTATTATCTGTGTCAATCTTTGCAGAATTATCTTAAAATGGATATGAATTACTATCTGCGAAACCATTTGTGGATGTACAATCGTCATCCTAATGACATGTGCGGTATGCGGGATGAATTTATACAAGGAGTGCAACAGTTCCTGCAGTTTGCCAAGGCGTTCCCTCAGTACATGGACCGTACAAAAATTAAGTGTCCATGTATGAGATGTCGCAACTTGAAATATCATTCGGAAGTGGATGTGACATATCATTTGTATTCGAGGGTTTCATGCCAAATTATCAGTGGACCGCACACGGAGAACTTGTGTCTTTAGCCTCCGAGCCGGAGCCTTATGTGGAGCCTTATGTAGATGTCCACGAGCATGCTGATTACGACCAAGGGTGGACGAACATGGTTTTGATGCTGCGGGGCCTAGTTTCGATCCGAACAATCAATATGCAGCTGAGGAGGCACCGAATGCCAATGCTGCAAAGTTTATGGAGTTGCTAGAGAATGCAAGGACTCCTTTATATCCTGGTTGTGATGACCATTCACCGTTGGAGGTGGTTACAAGATTGTTGAGCATAAAATCAATTTTAACATGTCTCAAGAATGCTACAACCAAATCCTGGAGTTAATTATAGATATATTGCCGGAGGGTGGCAAGTTACCTAAAGACTTCTACCGATCCAAGAGAATGGTGAGATCGCTCTGGATGGGGTATGAAAAAATTGATGCATGCGCAACGGATGTTGTACTATAAGGACGACAAGGATGAAGACGCCTGCAGATTTTGTGGTGCCGATCGCTTCAAGGCAACTAGTACAACAAGGACTTCTGGTGCACGCAAGCACACAGATGCGATGCACTATTTGCCTTTAACGCCGCGGTTGCAGAGGTTGTTTATGGCAAAGAAGACAACTGATAATATGAGTTGGCACAAGCGGGAACAAATAGATAGAGTACTGGATCATCCATCCACGGGGAAGCATGGAAGCACTTTGATCGAGTGTATCCCGATTTTGCTTCGGAGCCGCATAATGTCAGATTGGGGCTTTCCTCCGACGGTTTTACCACATTTGGACTTTCGGGCTCACAATATTCTTGTTGGCCAGTAATTGTTACTCGTACAACTTGCCGCCTTGGATGTGTATGAAGACTCCTTACATGTTCCTAACTGTTATTATTCCAGGTCCGAAGAACCCGAAGAGGAACATCGATGTGTACTTACAGCCCTTGGTAGATAAGCTGAATCAGTTATGGAAGTAGGTGCAACCACATATGATGTTTCCAGAAAGCAGAAATTTCAGATGAGGCCGCACTAATGTGGACCATCAATGATTTCTCGGCCTATGGAATGTTCTCGGGTTGGAGCACCCATGTTCGTCTCGCATGTCGTATTGCATGGATCGCACTAAGGCTTTTCGTTTGAAACACGGAGGAAAACCGTGCTTCTTTGATTGTCATCGACAGTTCCTGCCAAAGGATCATCCGTACCGGAGGAACAGGAATGCTTTCGTGCTGGCGTGGTAGAGAAGTCCAGTCCACCGCCACGGTGGTCCGGGGACACGATATGGGAAGTTAAAGAATTGTCAAGTACTATTGAAGAGCCTACAGCGGGGTACAAGTGTGATGGATTTGGCCGTGCTCACAACTGGACGAAGAGGAGTATATCTGGGACCTACCATATTGGAGTGACCATCTGCTCAGGCATAACCTGGATGTCATGCATATCGAGAAGAATGTATTTGACAATATAATAAATACTGTGATGGACGTAAAGGGGAAGACGAAAGACAATCCCAAGGCCAGGTTGGACTTAGAAGAAATATGCAGACGTCCAGAGTTGCATTTGATAAAGGAAGGCAGTGGGAAGTATAACAGCCCAGGGCCATTTTTTCACTGGATAAGGAGGACAAAGGTAAATTTGTAGGTGGATCCAGGGCCTAAAATTTTCAGACGGGTACGTATCGAATTTGAGAAGATGTGTTGACCCGAAGGAGAACAAACTACAGGGTATGAAGAGCCACGACTGTCACGTTTTTATGGAGAGGTTAATCCGATTGCATTTCGGGAATTCTTGAGAGGGTGTTCCCTCCTGGATTCTTCGACTCTATGGAGCATTTGGCAATTCATCTTTCATATGAGGCACGTGTTGGTGGCCGTCGGTTATCGGTGGATGTACCCGTTCGAGCGCCATCTAAACCACCTGAAGAGGAAGGTGAAAAATAAGGCACGGGTCGAGGGTTCTATTTGTGAAGCCTATGTCCTTGAGGAGATTACAAACTTCTGTTCAATGTATTTCAAGCCTCATATTGCTACAAATAGAACAAGAGCTCCGAGGAACGACGATGGAGATATAGAATATGATGCATTATTGAAAGTCTTCAATGCTCTTGGAAAGCCTTCAGGAAAACTGAAAAAGAGATATTTGAATGATGAGGAACTAAAGGCTGCCCAGTTTATATATTACTCAACTGCGAGGAGGATGAAGTGGAAAAGCTAGAGTGGTAAGTGAAAATGTTCAACGTTCAAGTCATCTATTTGTTGATTACGTTATTATAATTTAACGAGTATATCCCAATATTTATTGGTTTTCAGCAAATTTAATGATGAGGTGAGGTCAAGTAGACCATACATTGCAGATGAAGTAGAAGAAGAAATGAGACTTCATTTCCCGTCTTGGTTGACTGCATATGTACGTAAGAAGCTAGTTAGAATCTTCCTCCATTCACAACTGCACAAGAAATAACTTAACATTAAACTTAATTTTGTATCTTTTCGTGTTTAGGCCGATCGTCCGGACGTCATTCTTGAGAATAATCTATTAGAACTCTTGCCAAGGGACCAATTTATGCCGTCAAAGTATGGCCAAGTTATTGCGTGAATGGGTTTAAGTTCAAGTCAACAAATGCTCTCATCAGATATAGCTTCCTGGATCTTGATTCCACAAAAAATAGTTGCTTGTGTATCAAATCTACAAACTACAAAGATGTCACTCCAGGCAATATTTCTATGGCGTCTTACGGGAGATCATGGAATTGACGTACAACTATGGCATAGAGCCTGCCAAGATCGTTTTGTTCAAAGTTGATTGGTTCGATCCCATACAAGATCAAGGATGGAAAATTGACAAGCATGGTCTTGTGGATATTAACTACCGTCGTCGATACCAAGGATACGAACCATTTATCCTAGCAAGTCAAGCTCAACTCGTATATTTTACAACATATCCTAGACAGGGAACAACGAGGTACGACTGGTGGGCAGTATGCAAGACTATAGCCAGAAATACCTATGACGTCGATGAAGTGGCTTATCAGGAGGACGAGCTGCCTCTTGTACCTAATACAGTTGATGTCGACTCAGCAGAAGTTTCCCATTCAATATCTACTTGTGTAGAAGAGGTACAAGTATCTGAAAGGGAAGACGAAGGAGATGCTAGTGACGATGAGGAGGAAGAGGAAGAGGATGAGGAGGGAGGAGGAGGCAAACGAAGAAGATGAATTTTCAGAGGATGATTGAGAAACTGTGATTTTGATGTATTCATATTTCTGTAATCTTAAATTATGAACTATGATCATTTTTAAAAACTTAAATTATGAATTCCAATGTATGAAGATATTTCTAAACTGTCATTGTATTTATTTATTTTCAATCATAAACTGTATTTTGATGTATTCATATTTCTGTACTCTTAAATTATGAACTCCAATGTTATTATCAGTAAGGCAGGACGACGCGGAGGCACCTCAGGACGATGCGAAGGTAGGCCAGGACGATCCGTGTCCTTAGGTGGGCAGAGAGCTCCGTTACAGGAGGATGGCTCTGGACCATCGTCTGACCCGAGCACTCCATTGTACCATACGGTCTCAGGTCCGGGTGGCAGTGCACCTATAATGTCCCAAATTCGTGATACGTATTTAGTGTACGTATACGTGTTTTGACCCATATTTTATTTATTCATGGTTAGTTATCTTGTTTATTTTCCATTGGCTTGGTTTTATCGGCATTGATAGTTTAATTGGTTTTAATGGTTCATTGGTTTATTTGGACTTGGTTTATTCCTGGGTTGGTTCGGCTTGGTTTGGTTTGCTTGGTTCATTATGAACCATAGGGTTGAACCCCCTACCTACCACCACTATTTTGTATTTATTACCATTCTTCTTTCTCTCTCTTCATAATCATCTTCTTCTTCCTCATTTACTTCCTTACCTACCAAGAGAGGGAGAGAGAGGTCTAGGCAAGTGCAACTTGCTTCCACAAGAGAACCCATTTTTATTATTCCATTAGCTTCTCCTCATGTTTCTAAGACACATTAGAACTTGTCATTTTCATTTTGAGCTTTAATTTTTGTAGATCTAGAAATTAGTTATTTTCGATTTTGGTGGTTTTGATCTATTAAACTTCTTTGTTTTCAAGTTTTGATGGTTCCATGTTGTAGAGAATTTTATTCTACCCAATTTTGACCTTTGAAAAGTTGGATTTGGACTTGTTTTGACCAAGTTATGGACTTTTGAAGCTTTGGATTCAACCATGAGTTCTTGCTGATTTGGAGAAGACAGTAGCAGTGCACGAGCTTTTTAGCTTGTGCACTGAGTTTGCGCTCTTTAGCGCAGCGCAGTCCTCACACGCTGCCTTTTGGAAGCGTATGTCTTGCATACGTTCTTGACAAGGAGTCGTATGGACCTCATACGCTGCCTTGATGAGGAGTCGTATGGACCTCATACGCTGCCTTGAAGAGGAGTCGTATGGAGTTCATACGCTGCCTTTTGGGAAGCGTATGTCCTGCATACGCTAGCTTGACCTGAGCGTATGCCAACCTGAGCGTATCCTGACCTGAGCGTATGCTAACCTGAGCGTATGCCAACCTGAGCGTATCCTGACCTGAGCGTAGCTTAACCTGAGCGTATGCCAACCTGAGCGTATCCTGACTTGAGCGTAGCCTGGCCTGAGCGTAGCCTGATTACCCTGGATCTTCTATAGCCCTGTATGTTGATATTTATTAGATGTTTAACGTCCATTTTTATATCCTTACGCTTTTGTCCTGAACTTGATAATCATGAATTTACTTGATATATTTGTAATTGATAATTGAGCATGACGTGATAGTGACCCATAGTGGTGCACTCCTGACATGATAACCTGACATGACCTGATAGTAGCCCGTCGTGGCATACTCCTGACAAGTACACTTGGCATGATAACCTGGCATGATTATCACGAATAGCTGTTTGCGACGGCTACCTGACATGACATGACCTGTATATTAATCTGGACACCGTGGGCGATTGTGCTTGTACAATATCCAGTCCTGTCTTGCATCATGTCTAGGAGGGGACTCCTGGGTACCACGGTCAGGAGTACCTACTGAAATGGACTAAGGTTAATGACTAGTATAATTCATTAGACATGAAGAGATGTTCTCCAGTTACAGGCGATCCCGTTATCCCGGCCGCAAATGTTTGGACTTGTAGCCTGCCGACGAGTAGGACACATTTCCAGCCCACTGTTATGTGGGGCACCCGCCATTGTCACTTAAATGATTGAACTCTCTTGTTACTCTAATGCATTGAACTCTCTAAATTGTCACTATAATGATTGCCTGGATAACCTGGATAGCTGCAGGGCCTGTGACTACTTGGAGCATCTCATTGCATCTTGCTAGTAACTAGGATTATGATAACCCTAGTTAGTTAATGTAGAAAGCCGTAGGCAATGATTGGCCGTGATTGCTTGGATGGAGTCTAGTCCAGTATAGTATTGTCTAGAATTGATTGGTTGTAAGATTGTACCAGAATGATTGAATGATTATCACTCCAGATTGTCACTATAATGATTGTCACTCCAGATTGTTACTATAACGATTGTACTCTATTGTCACTCTAGCATATTGCACTCTTCATGGTCACTTTTATCATTGATCTCTCTCCTTTTCACCTTAATGATGGGCACCTTTAGCAATAAATGATCAGAGACTAAGTTCTGTTCAGGCGAAGGGTTACAATCTGGGTCCTTGTTTGGTTTAAGGATTGTAACCTGGCTTCCGAATAGTACCTTCGTTTTCTCTCATATATTGTCCAGCTATGTTTTATTTAGCATGATTCTAGTTCTTTTATGTCAATGATGCCTCACTTAATTATTTTCTCTGATTGGGGTAAGTGCATTGGTAGTGCACAACCTCAATCTGTGTTACTTATTATTTTCTTACATGTTGAATGCTAATGATTTATTGGTTTTAGTTCTTAAGTGAAGCCTCCTTTGTGGCACTTGCTCTTTCTGGGGTCTGATCCAGCTGGTTTTATATGGCCAGATACCAGAGCAGCACCAAAGGATCTCCCTGCTTTTCAGCCCGATGGTGGTCACCAGGCGTAACCAGGGCATCGAGTGGGTTTCTTTTGTTCTCCCACTGTAATATTGTACATTATTCTTTTGAGGCGTTTAGCCGACGAGCAAGTGTTAGCTCGATTGTACTTACTTATTGTCTGCCTACGGACTGTAACATGATTGACAAGCCCGGGGGTTGATCATGTATGACTGAACTCTTGCTAGTCCTCACATTTTGTAACGACTAGCTTCATGATCATTCCGGATGTATAATGTATGGGACGCCTTACTATTGTGTATTTGGTGGTCTGACATCTTGAAATTATTATTAGTTGGTTGAGATTGAGACAATAGGCTATTTGATGACCTTAAGAGACTGATGGATTGTAGTAAAACCCTCACATATCGAGACAGCCGTGACCGTATAGCGGTGTGGATTCCATTCCGTTATACGTAGCTGGCTATGTCCGCCCCCGCTCTCCAGTATTCTGGTTCTGGGGCGTGACATGGTTTAAGTGGTGGCCCATGCAGGTCTTGTAAATCAAGATGTGTGAGGGTTTACCGAATAGATATCTCAATCTATACTCTCCTTTGATCTCCACTCGTATCTTCTTATCTCCCTGAATTCCTGACTTGATAACATGCTTGTATCATTGATCTATCCTGGTCCTTCCTTAATATCCCTGATGTCATTGCTTCAGTGACATCGTTCCTATTGATCAGCCAGAAGGAGCTCAGTCCTCAGCAGCAGCCTCCCGAGCCGTGCCTCCTGGAGAACCAGTACCGCCAGTTCAGCCCGTCCAGCCAGCAGGGTCAGAGGATGGAGGTTTGGTAGGACTCATCCATGAGTTGCTTGCGTCCCAAGATCGTCAGGGAGATGCCCTGCACCAAATAGTACAAGATGCTCTGAATAGAAGTGGTCCCCGAGGGAACAGTGCGGTCAATAGTTTCAAGCGCCTGAACCCTCCCTTCTTCGATGGCAGCGAGGATGCCATTGCTACCGATGCTTGGCTACAGGATATAGAGGTGATTCTCGAAGCCGTAAAGATTCCAGAAGATGAGAAGGTGGCTATGGTGCGTCTACAGTTATTGGATCTAGCCCGCAGTTGGTGGGCCGCACAAGTAGTGGGATTGGCAACACCTGTCTCCTGGGCAGTGTTCAGCGAAAAGTTCCAGACCAAGTATTATGATGCAGTGGCTCGGTATGACTTGCAGACCAGGTTCAGTAATCTTAAGCAGATGGGGAGGACGGTCGACGGTTATGCGGTCGAGTTTTCCAGACTCAGTCGGTTTGCTCCCACCTTGGTGGCAACCGAGTTTGACAGAGCGCAGAGGTTCCAACAGGGACTTCACCTGGAGATTATATTGGCAGTAGAACAGTTCGAGCATCAGACCTATGATGCGGTGTTACGAGCAGCAAGGAGGCACGAGTATACCTCCCAGAGATAGTAGACAGGACCGGAGGTCGAAAGCGGTCCTATAGTCAAATGAATCAGTCTTCAGCCCCAGCCCCGGCAGCCAGGACTTTGACTATTGGAGCTCCGAGGCAAGCGGCCTCAGTGACGTCGGTTCACACTCAACCCCGACGTACCCTCAGCAAAAACAGAAGCAAGCGCAGTCTTCCGTAGTAGGCTATTCTTATTATGGAAAGCCTGGACACGTGGTAGCAGAGTGTCGCAAGGCGTTGGGATTGTGTTTATTGTGTGGAGCACCGGACCATAGGGTGGGATCCTGCCCATTCAGAGTTGATTCAGCATCGATAGTATCTAGTCCTTCGGTTATGGGACCAGCACCAGCACCAACTCCAGTTCACTAGCAACAGCAGTTTCCGTTCCCGAGGCCATTGCCGACTCAGGCCCAGACCTTCCAGCAACAGAACCCGCGGCAGTTTGCCCTAGCCCAGGCTCAGGTTCAGAATCGACCGAGAGGTATGTGTCCTCTCATCTTACTTTTCTACAGTCATTATGCAGGGTGCATGACGTATTTCATGTATCCTAATTACAACGGTACATCCCGGACCCGAGCCATATCTAGATCATTCGAAAACGATTATTGGTACCAACCTTTTCGTATGAGGATAGGCCCGTGTCCATGTTTGACCAAAGAGAGACCTCAAGCGTAAGACTATCAGTTCAGTTCGTGTTGCTTAGAGTCATCCCTCTTTGGGAGAGTCAAACTTGGGAGCATGAGGATGATATCTGATTAGGTTATCCCGGCTGGTTTGACTCGTAAGATATAATATCTTCCTTATGCCTTACGCTTCGAATCCTTGCTTGCATGAATGATTGTATGAATGATTGGTAGTGGTAGATTGCCTATGATAGAATAGCTTTCCCATACATCTCTAGCCTCTTGATTAAATTCTGAGGACGGAATTCTTTTAAGGTGGGTAGGATGTAATGTCCCAAATTCGTGATACGTATTTAGTGTACGTATACGTGTTTTGGACCCATATTTTATTTATTCATGGTTAGTTATCTTGGTTTATTTTGCATTGGCTTGGTTTTATTGGCATTGATAGTTTAATTGGTTTTAATGGTTCATTGGTTTATTTGGACTTGGTTTATTCCTGGGTTGGTTCAGCTTGGTTTGGTTTGCTTGGTTCATTATGAACCATAGGGTTGAACCTCCTACCTACCACCACTATTTTGTATTTATTACCATTCTTCTTTCTCTCTCTTCATAATCATCTTCTTCTTCCTCATTTACTTCCTTACCTACCAAGAGAGGGAGAGAGGTCTAGGCAAGTACAACTTGCTTCCACAAGAGAACCCATTTTTATTGTTCCATTAGCTTCTCCTCATGTTTCTAAGACACATTAGAACTTGTCATTTTTTATTTTGAGGCTTTAATTTTGTAGATCTAGAAATTAGTTATTTTCGGATTTTGGTAGTTTTGATCTATTAAACTTCTTTGTTTTCAAGTTTTGATGGTTCCATGTTGTAGAGAATTTTATTCTACCCAATTTTGACCTTTGAAAAGTTGGATTTGGACTTGTTTTGACCAAGTTATGGACTTTTGAAGCTTTGGATTCAACCATGGAGTTCTTGCTGATTTGGAGAAGACAGTGAGCAGTACACGAGCTTTTTAGCTTGTGCCACTGAGTTGTGAGCGCTCTTTAGCGCAGCGCAGTCCTCATACGCTGCCTTTTGGAAGCGTATGTCTTGCATACGCTGCCTTGACAAGGAGTCGTATGGACCTCATACGCTGCCTTGATGAGGAGTCGTATGGACCTCATACGCTGCCTTGAAGGAGTCGTATGGAGTTCATACGCTGCCTTTTGGGAAGTGTATGTCCTGCATATGCTAGCTTGACCTGAGCGTATGCCAACCTGAGCGTATCCTGACCTGAGCGTATGCTAACCTGAGCGTATGCCAACCTGAGCGTATCCTGACCTGAGCGTAGCTTAACCTGAGCGTATGCCAACCTGAGTGTATCCTGACTTGAGCGTAGCCTGGCCTGAGCGTAGCCTGATTACCCTGGATCTTCTATAGCCCTGTATGTTGATATTTTATTAGATGTTTAACGTCCATTTTTATATCCTTACGCCTTTTGTCCTGAACTTGATAATCATGAATTTACTTGATATATTTGTAATTGATAATTGAGCATGACGTGATAGTAACCCATAGTGGTGCACTCCTGACATGATAACCTGACATGACCTTATAGTAGCCCGTCGTGGCGCACTCCTGACAAGTACACTTGGCATGATAACTTGACATGATTATCTCGAATAGCTGTTGCGACGGCTACCTGACATGACATGACCTGTATAATTAATCTGGACACCGTGGGCGATTGTGCTTGTACAAATAATCCAGTCCTGTCTTGCATCATGTCTAGGAGGGGACTCCTGGGTACCACGGTCAGGAGTATCTACTGAAATGGACTAAGGTTAATGACTAGTATAATTCATTAGACATGAAGAGATGTTCCCCAGTTACAGGCGATCCTATTATCCCGGCCGCAAATGTTTGGACTTGTAGCCTGCCGACGAGTAGGGCACATTTCCAGCCCACTGTTATGTGGGGCACCCGCCATTGTCACTTAAATGATTGAACTCTCTTGTTACTCTAATGCATTGAACTCTCTAAATTGTCACTATAATGATTGCCTGGATAACCTGGATAGCTGCAGGGCCTGTGACTACTTGGAGCATCTCATTGCATCTTGCTAGTAACTAGGATTGTGATAACCCTAGTTAGTTAATGTAGAAAGGCGTAGGCAATGATTGGCCGTGATTGCTTGGATGGAGTCTAGTCCAGTATAGTATTGTCTAGAATTGATTGATTGTAAGATTATACCAGATGATTGAATGATTGTCACTCCAGATTGTCACTATAATGATTGTCACTCCAGATTGTTACTATAACGATTGTACTCTATTGTCACTCTAGCATATTGGCACTCTTCATGGTCACTTTTATCATTGATCTCTCTCCTTTCACCTTAATGATGGGCACCTTTAGCAATAAATGATCAGAGACTAAGTTCTGTTCAGGCGAAGGGTTACAATCTGGGTCCTTGTTTGGTTTAAGGATTGTAACCTGGCTTCCAGAATAGTACCTTCGTTTTCTCTTCATATATTGTCCAGCTTTGTTTTATTAGCATGATTCTCCAGTTCTTTTATGTCAATGATGCCTCACTTAATTATTTTCTCTGATTGGGGTAAGTGCATTGGTAGTGCACAACCTCAATCTGTGTTACTTATTATTTTCTTACATGTTGAATGCTAATGATTTGTTGGTTTTAGTTCTTAAGTGAAGCCTCCTTTGTGCACTTGCTCTTTCTGGGGTTTGACCCAGCTGGTTTTGTATGGCCAGATACCGGAGCAGCACCTAAGGATCTCCCTGCTTTTCAGCCCGATGGTGGTCACCAGGCGTAACCAGGGCATCGAGTGGATTTCTTTTGTTCTCCCCACTGTAATATTGTACATTATTCTTTTGAGGCGTTTAGCCGACGAGCAAGTGTTAGCTCGATTGTACTTACTTATTGTCTGCCTACGGGCTGTAACATGATTGACAAGCCCCGGGGGTTGATCATGTATGACTGAACTCTTGCTAGTCCTCACATTTTGTAACGACTAGCTTCATGATCATTCCGGATATATAATGTATGGGACGCCTTACTATTGTGTATTTGGTGGTCTGACATCTTGAAATTATTATTAGTTGGTTGAGATTGAGACAATAGGCTATTTGATGACCTTAAGAGACTGATGGATTGTAGTAAAACCCTCACATATCTAGACATCCGTGACCGTATAGCGGTGTGGATTCCATTCTGTTATACGTAGCTGGCTATGTCCGCCCCCGCTCTCCAGTATTCTGGTTCTGGGGCATGACAGCACCTGCGACGAGTAGTTCCAGGCTTGCTGATCATACTACTTCTCCTAGCCTTCCTACCGCTGACAGCAGCATGACGGGTGGGGAGCAGGTGGAGGAGGTAGACCCTACTCCCGTCCGTCCCGCCCGGGCGGATCCATACCAGAGCGACCCTCCATGCGCACCTCAAGACGATACGAGGATGGAGATTTGGGCCGACGGTCCTACGAAGTAAGTTAAATCAATATTTTATGCATGTCGGTATATCTATATATATTCATTAATACGTCCGTTATCATTGTATACAGATATCGTCCCTCGTCGGTACAGAGAGCGTTGGGCACCTTTCTAAGGTCCAACTATGGGGGTCCGTGGATCAACTACTCGGATGCCTCGGAAGAGAGGAAGGCATTCTGGTTTGCCCACTTCAAGGTAACTAAAGATAGTTAATTTAGTATGATTAATATAATTTTAAGCATTTTTTAGAACTTATTATTTTAATTTGTAATTCTTGTAGAGGACTTATTTTTATCCACCACACCAGGCCGAGCAGATTGAGAGGCAGTTTCCTGCCGTCGTCGCCAAGTTGATCCGTGATGCAATTGACGATCAGAAAGCTCGTCACCGCTCCGGAAAGCCGATTGCTGGTTGGATCACACCTGACCAGTGGACCACGATGAGGGCTCGATTTGAGGAGCCCGGGTACAGAGAGCGGTCGGAGAAGGCGAAGGCGGCTAGGACGATGGCCGAAAAGTGGTGTGGTGGATCGATTCCTATGACGGAGCATTTCCGTCGTCTGGTATGTAATTTATTGTAAAATATAAGATTTTATTGATAGTAGGAGTATATAATTTTCTATTTTACTAAAGAATAAAATATAACAAACACGCAGGTGAAGAGGGGTGAGGACGCAAACATGGTGACCGTCCTCCTGGCCACCCATCGGAAGGACGGGAAGTTCATCGACGACCGGGCTACTCAGAGCTATGTAAGTACTAATTTAGATTTCGTTAATTTTTAACACAACTTGAAGAATATACAGATAACCATATACTTAATAATAATTAAATATTTTAGACGTTTATTAGGCTAATTTAGGTAAGTACTGATGTATAGAGATGCAAAATGATTTCTAGGAAGAGTATGTTAGGCTACGTGATGAGCGTGCGAGTGCTAGTGCACAGGCAGAGGGAGGGGTTGGTACATCGCAACCCTCTCCGCCTCAGTCGGAGGAAGAGCTCTGGAAGACCGCTGTTGGTGGTCTTCAGAGGGGTACGTACTACGGTACGGGGTCCTACGGCGCATTTGTTGCGACGCAGGCATCCAGGGCTCCCTCTTCCAGTATGCATTCACAGCCATCACAGGCCGAGTCGTCTCGAGTCGAGGAGACCATTGTCCTCCAGATTGTTGAGCTGCGCGACGATATGCTGAGGAGGATTGCTGAGCAGCAAGGGCCTCAGGCGCAAGAGGACGCTGCGTCGGTCACCGTACGCTTTGACGAGCTCGAGCGCACCGTGCAGCAAGTACAGGGGACACAGGAGTCCATTCACGACACCGTTACTAGGATAGCGGCTTGCATGGAGCAATGCAGCGCCAGACTGCGAGCCCTAGAGGAGACGCGGATGCACCCATCTCCAGCGGTTACACTGCATCCTTCTCCAGCGGTTGCATTGCCTCCTCCTTCATCGTCGTCGGTGGTTCTTACATCGGAGCAGTATGCTTACCTTCTTTCCAGGAGCGGTGATGCTCCTCCTGATCAGTCGCAGTCGGCATATATATTGTTGTGTGATGGCCCATTGTTGGGTCTTTTATGTGGTTATACATACATTATTCTTATGTGGACACATTATGTTTGACATTGTTGTTACAAATTTTCATAAATCTGTGTTGATTGATGAGATTGTGTTTCAAACGTGTTCGTGATTGTGTGTATATGTGTTGTTTGATACTGTGTTCGTGATACACCGTCGTTGTTGTAACAAATGGTGTAGGGGATGCTGCAAATTCTGCAAATGCTGCAAATTCTGCAAATTCTGCAAATGCTGCAAATGCTGTATTTTTTTTAATATTAGCGACGTTCAGCGACGTCCAGCGACGAAGTAAACGTCGCTAAGTAAATGTAAGGCACGTCGCTAACATTAATGAGTACCGTCGCTGATCGTCACTAAATGTCGCTACCTAGGACGTAGCGAAACGTCGCTATATGTCGGTAATATAGCGACGTCAAAGAGTCGCAGAACGTCGCCATTTGGCTCTCAAGCCAGGTCAGCATCGATGCATGTCAAGTCGCTCAACGTTGCTAGATTACGTCGATAAATAATGACATTTTACGTCGCTGGTAGTCGCTAAATTAGCGACGTGTCCGTGTCGCTAAAGCTCGTCGCAATAGCGACGTATTACGACGTTTTCATGTTTAGCGACTAGGTTAATCGCGACTACGTGCATACGTCGCTAAATACGTCGCTAATAGTAATTAGCGACGTATATTCCCTATTTAGCGACGTCTTGAGGCGTCGCTGATTTGACAGATTTTAGTAGTACGATCATACTTATTTTTCAATGGACATAGCTCCACCGACGAGCCACGTTCCAACACTTAATCCGTCTAGCCAGCTAATAAAAACTGCATCAGTCTCAACTCTCTTGATTTCCAACATAAGTCACGGTCCAACATTCTGATAGCATCCAACAAGCCAACCAAATGCCTCGAGCGGAGCGGGGTATTACATTCCGGTGGAAGACAGAAGTCGGGGACATGCAGCCGAGACTTACGGTGAGGCTGATCGTCAGGGACTTCGGTCTTGATCATGTTCTTGATATCGGCAGGATCTCAGTGGTGCAAGAGGTGCTACGCATGGCAGCTAGCATCGACGTGACGGTAGAGGAGCTGGAGACGAAGGAAAATGCAAAGCAGCTCGGGGGATTGAAGATCAGTGGCATGGAGGAGCAGGAACTCTGTCGCATGACGACAGGCATGGAGTCCAGTTGAGGAGCCATGGGGTCAACACTCTCTCATCAGATTGGAGGGAGAGATTGTTGGAGTCCAGTCTGAATTTGGTAATAACATATTTATGGAGTCCAAATCTGATTAAATATTTAATTTAATTTGATTTGGATGTCCATAATTAGTGCTGGGCTATTTTAGATATAATAGAATTCTTATTTGAGGGTTTCCTATTTAAGAGATCCTATTATAATCTAAAATAAGATGTTGATAGACTATTTTAGGTGTAGTAGGATTCTTATTTGAGGGCTTCCTATTTAAGAAATCCTATTATGACCTAAAATAGGTTTTTCTCATCCTATATATATGGGGTGAGGGAGTCACAAAGCACAGCACAAAAGTGGAGATTCGAGGTGCTCGTCCACAGAAAATCTAAGAGAAAGTTTCGCACTTTGCTCTCAGGACTTTGCCATCCAAGACAGAAGGAATGAGAGATCTAATCGAGGGGTCGTCAACTTCGGTTAGGGAGATTGCTATGGGTTGGTGAGCGATTTCAATTGTAATCTCTTTCTTTTCTTCTTGAGTGTGGTGAGGGGGTTGAACTTATTAGGGCAAAGGGTTCAACATTAGTTTTTGTCAATATTGTAATTTCATCTGAGTTAGAGAGATTGGGATTTTTCGAGGTGACGTAGTCACCGCCATATACTTGTCTTTATCTGTGATTGGTGTCCGTTAGACGGGGTTGATTATTTCAGGTGGGTTGGCCTAAGTTTCCGCTCCGGCAACGTCTCAGACACGGTATCGGAGCGCAAGAGGGCGTATCTGATTCCTAACAGCGTGTCCGTGTGCAACAAAGTTAAGCAAAGAAATTGAATAACAATATTACACAGAAAAATAACTCTTTTATTGATAATTCATATATGATACAAAGGGTGTCATATGGACTTACAACTTGAAAAATTGGCAGTCCGACCCGGTCCTGATTTTGCCAAAAAAATTGGTCCGGTCGGTGTGAATCGGGATTTTTTAAAGAACCGCCAATTTTTCTATAACTGGGTTTAAGCGGTTAACCGGCCGAACAAGTTCACAATTGAACCGACCAATTTTGAATTTAAACAAAACAAAAAAATTTATCGCGTGAGAATTGGACCATTAATTGATTCTTGGTTTGGTTTTGAGAGACCTTATAGCTGTAAAATTAAACCAAACCAAACATGCTAAGAAGCAAACCAAGAAGTAAATGTGGACATATTATATATTTGAACCAAACCAAACCAAGTCTACTTGAACCCCGGTCTGACCTATACTAAAAAAAAATCGATTCAATCACGATCTGTTTTTAAAACATTGTTCCATACATCATATCCCTTTACTAGAAACAAAAGATATAAACACATTCAGCGAGAGTCTTCAAAATATAACTTGAAAGCTTCAGAAAAATTTGCACAAGCTTCGGTTGGACGAGATGGACCTTGCTCATCGCTACGCCTCCTTAGTTCACAGCACCTGTGGAGACATGGGTTAGTACTGTAATCCCCCACCCCGTTTATTTATTTATTTATTTATTTTTATCTAGAATTATATTAAACCTACCTGATTATACATAACTACATGAATATATATGTATATATATATATATATATATATATATATATATATATATGTGTGTGTGTGTGTGTGTGTGTGTGTGTGTGTGTGTGTGTGTGTGTGTGTGTGTTGGCCTGTGTGTGCATATAGTTAGGTGGTACTCTTATATGGGGAGATATCATGCACCAGATCAGAGGGGATAAGAAGAAGGGTAGAAGATGGTACAAAGAAGCTCGTCTCTGGTTGGCAGCGGCGGTTTGACATATCTGGAGGAAAAAAAATTTACGGATATTTGAGGGGTCGGTAACCCCATGTATAGGCATCATACGGAACATTGATTTCGATGTAGATACATTGGTTTAGAGGCTTAGCAGGATTTTGGTAGAGGGCGGGGAATGTGGCTTGTAATAATTTTTTTGCTTTTTGATTTGAATAATAAGAATTACCATTCTTAAAAAAAAATTGTATGTGCATATAGTTAGTAAATATTTTTATGTAATAGCCTAAAAATTATTTCCTAATTTTTTTTGGTCCAACGAATAAACACATTACATAGCCATCCCTTAAAACCTCACTCACTGTTAAAGCCTTTGTCCAAACCCATTAAACCTTTTAATACTCATTTGAGCCCAAACCTATTATTAGCAGTGTAAACAGAAAATGCCTCGTTTGGTTCGCGGAATCATTCGGTTGGGAAAGAAAAGTGATTACTTTTCTAGATTTAAATGCCGAAGGAATTGAAGAGAAAAGAAAGTGATTTCCAATAATAAAAAAATTTAGGAAGAAAAATAATTTCATTCATACAAACAAGAAATCACTTTTTTACATTGAAATATTCGCTTTACTTTTCAAATTCTTTGACATTTTCAAACATCAAAAATAAAAATTAATAAAAATTATAATTTTTTAATAAAAAAATGCCAAAAAATTGATTTCTCTTTCATTCCATCCCACGAACAAAACGAGGCCAAAGAACAGTTCTCGTCCTCCATTTCTGCGTACGTGAGAACCAGACCCACATCTCGAGTTTTTTGCGAGCTCCGTAGCTCATTCCTTGCCCACGACTAACTTCTCCCTCCTATTTCTCGTACTTCCCCTTCCATTCCAGAGCACCCAACTTTTCTCACCATCCACGCACATCTCTTCCATCTTTCTTCACTATCCGAAGTTGTCGAAACAATAGGACCCGTCGACGGAGACGACAACCTCGGAGTCCCTGGCTGAAAGGACCCGACTACTCGACTTCCGGCATCGCCCAACTCCTTGTGGATCTGTGCTTCTCTTCCGCTTGTCCCCGACCGCGAATAGCTCTACTGCAGACCGACGTCGAAGAACCTCCCTGCGTAGACGCCGAAGCTAATCCAGTAAGTGTTGGGAATGAAACGCGAAAACCGTTCCCCCAAACCAGAAAGTCCTGCGAGAGAACCGAGCAAAAGCACACAAACCAAAAACGCCAAAACATAATCGCAGACACAAAGATTTTTGACGTAGAAAACCCTTACGAAAAAAACCACGAGACGATCGGAGTCCAACCCTGAAGAACCTCCAGTAATGGTATAAAGAGAATACACCCTCTACAAGCTCATTCCGATCCAACACGGATCACCACAACTCACTTGAAAGAAGAAATTTTTGATTGCGGACTCCGAAGAAAGAGATGCCGAAAAATTATTCGAAGCAATCTCTCCTTCAAAATAGTCCTTAATCCTCTCTCTCTCTCAAAGATTGTAAAGCACTCTTATTTTTTAGATGATTTTTCAACTAGCATGCATCACCCTTTTATAAGCCCTTGGTAATCTACACATGGAAGGCCAATATATATGGAAACTTCTAATATGCATCAATCATATATTTAATGGAAATCCAATCATAATTGACTTGCCATAATTGGAAGTCCAATTATATGGAAAGCTACTATATGAAGGGTCCAATCATAAATATATGATCAAAATAAATATAAAAATCCAATCATATATTTTCTAACCATATATGTTCCAAAATAGGATCCATGCACTCCCCGAGCTTCTCTGACACACGGATGGCGCTCGTCGTTCTCTGGGATATTCTCCACATAGGTTGGGAACCCTACCCACTCCAACATTTCTTTCCTTTCACAACTAGGTGGAGGAACTCGTCATTCCGATGATCCGTCTGTAGTACTCAAACTTTCTCCTTGGTAGAACCTTCGTGAGCATGTCCGCTCCATTGTCATCAGTATGGACCTTCTCAAGCATCGTGTCCTTCTTCTCAACCACATCTCGTATCCAATGATACCGATTTTTTATGTGCTTGGACCGGCTATGAAAGGTCTGATTCTTCACAACATGAATGACACTCTGGCTATCGCAAAGCAAAGTATACTGCTCTTGCTTCAGCCCCATTTCCTGCCACAGCTTTTTTATCCACACAACTCCTAGCAAGCCTCCGTCGCCGCAATGTACTCTACCTCTGTCGTCGACAAGGCAACATACTTCTGCAACCGCGACTGCTACGATACCGTTCCTCCAGCAAACATTATCACATAGCCCGAAGTCGATCGCCTCGTGTCTACATCTCCAGCCATATCAGCGTCGGTATATCCAAGCGGCTTCGGCTTGTTACCACCAAAAGAAAGTCTCCAATCAGCAGTGCCCTGAAGGTATCGTAGAATTCACTTGACCGTACTCCAATGTACCCTTCCAGGATTTGAAAGGTACCTGCTAACTGTGCCAACTGCATGAGCGATGTCTGACCTCGTACACATCATAACATACGTAAGGCTTCCCACAGTTGAGGCATATGGAACCCGCTCCATATCTTTTTTTTTTCTCGGTAGATGGACACTGCTCTCCAGTGAACTTAAAGTGAGTCACAAGGGGGCAACTCACTTTCTTTGACCCGTCCATTCGGAAATGCTGAAGTACCCGATGAATGTACTTCTTTTAGGACAAGTTTAGCAGCTTGGACTCTCTCTCTCGGCTGATCTCCATCCCAAGAATTGTCTTTGCTGCACCCAAATCCTTCATAGAGAAGGCCACGCCCAGTTGGCGCTTCAACTCCGCTATCCTAGTGGCATTCCGACCCACTAATAGCATATCATCAACATAGAGCAATAAAATGATAAAATCATCCTCGGCAAAGTACCTCACAAATACGCAGTGGTCCAACATCGTCCGTGTATAACCATGCTCTTCCATAAATGACTCGAACTTCCTATACCACTGCCTCGGAGCCTGCTTCAGACCATACAAGCTCTTCCTCAATCGGCAGACCAAATGTGACTTGCCCTTCTCACAGAATCCCTCTGGCTGCTCCATGTATAACTTCTCCTCAAGTTCACCA
Organism: Iris pallida; assembly: GCA_029216955.1. Classification (NCBI taxonomy): domain Eukaryota; kingdom Viridiplantae; phylum Streptophyta; class Magnoliopsida; order Asparagales; family Iridaceae; genus Iris; species Iris pallida. Next base: position 8,566,593 of record JANAVB010033820.1, on the reverse strand, counting down.
TGGAGGAATGCCGTCTTCACGTCTATCTGCTCGACCTCCAAGTCGAAACTGGCTGCCAATGCTAGCACCACCCGAATAGACGACTGCTTGACGACTGGCGAAAAGATCTCATCATAATCTATGCCTTTTCGCTGACCGTAACCTTTAACTACCAGCCTCGCTTTGTATCAAGGGCGAGTAGCATCATCCGTCTGCTTCACTCTAAACACCCATCGATTCCTTCTTGTCCTTTGGCAACCGTACCAGCTCATAAGTGGAATTGGCGTGTAAGAAACTCATCTCCTCCTGCATAGCCTGCATCCACTCCTGGTTGTGTTCGTCTTCCATAGCCTCTGCAAAGCTTTCAGGCTCTCTCACGTCAGTCAGTAGCACATACTCACATGGTGAGTATCTCGTAGATGGTCGACGATCTCTGTCGCTCCTTCACAGTGGAGCCAGTGGTGCTAGCTGTATACCAACAGTCTCCTCCCTTTTAGGAACTGCCTCTCCGGCATGCTCATCCTCCTGAGGGATACCCTGACCACCATCAGCAGGCTGATGATCAAGGTTGGGAGCAACTCTATGTACTAGCTCTCCTATAATTGGATGCTCTGCGATGTCCTCTGGAAACTACTCGAAGCGAAATGACTCTAACTCAGGCAATTCCTCAGCCTCAGAAGGCGTTTCGAAATCCTGAGTGTTGGTCATGGTGTGATCCTCGACGAATACCACGTTCTTGCTTCTATAGAGCTTTCTTCCCACTAGGTCGTAGAGTCTATAGCCAAACTAATCCCGACCGTAGCCGACAAAGACGTATCGCCTCGTCTTCGGCTCAAGTTTGGACCTCTCGTCCTTCGGTACATGCACGAAGACCTTACAACCAAACACTCGTAGGTGATTGTATGACGGCTCTTTGTCGTACCATGCTTTGTCAGGCACATCACCCTTCATAGGACCGCAGACATCCGAGTGAATCAACTCGAGCAACGCCAGCTTCCTGGAACTTGGGTGACTTTGGAAAAATACCCAATTTTGCTTTCCAGCTAAGCAGTGCGTGCATTTCTCTAACTTTGTAGACTTAGCCTTGGAATCACCTTCCTGTTCACCAAGTAGCTCATTCCCTTCTTGCTGATATGGCCGAGCCGCCTGTGCCACAACTCGGTAGACGCATCTTTGACTGCGTTCACCTCCTGTGCCCCCTGTGCGCTCCCCTTCATATATTAGAGACCGGACTTCTTGCTTCCTCTGGCAATCACCATCGAACCTCTGGAAAGCTTCCACTGACTATTCCCGAAGAGACTGAAGAATCCTTCGTCATCCAACCTTCCAACCGACACCAGGTTGAAACGGATATCAGGCACATGACGAACATCTTTAAGAACAAGGACTGCACCCGTCTTCGTCCTCAAATGTACATCTCCAATGGCAACCGCCTTCGACACATCTCTATTGTCCATCTTCAATACTCCACAGTCGCCTGTCGTGTAAGTGGCAAATAGTGCCCTGTTATGAGATACGTACGCTGAAGCCCCTGAGTCTACCAGCCAAGAATTGTCATCGCTGTCACGACCCGCACCCTGTTTAGGGGCACGAGCACGTGGGTACGTCCAGCCTACGCTGCAGTATCGACGGTAGAACGTTGTAAAGGTCATCTAGAATATATAGAATCTAAGACACAATAATATAACCTGTCATCTCCGCACGGAGGAATATAACCACAACTCAATCATATAATTCTAAGGAAGATGAACACGATGATAAAGATAAAGATAAAGATGAGGTAAATAGTCTGAAACAACGCTGAGTCGCAATCACAAGTTCAGAAATCAAGACATAAAATAATATCCCAAAATAAATACTACAAGTCTCAAAGTATCAAACTGGAATGTAATCAAGACAAAATCTAGGTAAACTAGGTTACTACTGGCGGTGCGTCCTCTACGAGCCCCAGGTCCACAGGCTGGTCTTGGTCGTAGGCTCCATCTATGCCAAACCTGTAGTAGGTCGGGCAATCCGCATCTAAATCCTCTGAAAAACAATGGGGGTTATTCTGTCAGGATATGAGCAAGTACAAACACCAATAGCAGTTCTATGTGAATTTACAAATACTATAAGAGACAATTATAATGAAATACAAGATAAAATGTCAAGACTGAAAGTAAAATAGTACAAAAGAACTGGATATCATGTCATGTGTGAGATATAAGATAGAACTGGAATATAAACAATGGAAAGTAATTTGAGGTATGATGTAAACATAAAAATAAAGTGCCATAAGATATTAGAGCGTTATGTGATCGGCTTGGGTCAAGATCAGGCTGTTCCATTTGACTGGCTATGCACAGGTAGT
>JANAVB010033820.1:8529264-8559264 GCA_029216955.1 Iris pallida | reverse complement strand
AGTCCATAGTGATGTGTTCCCACTTCCACTCTAGAATGGGTAGTGGCTAAAGCAGACCACCTGGCCTTTGTCTCTCGGCTTTCACCTGCTGGCATACTAAGCATCGAGATACAAACTGAGCTACCTCTCGCTTTTATGCCATACCACCATACGTGCTTCCTTAGGTCTCTGTACATCTTGTTGGCTCCAGGATGTATAGAGTACTGAAAATGATGCTCTTCCTGCAGAATCTCCTCCCGAAGCTCTCCACTCGGAATGCACAATCTAGAACCGTGCCTCAGCGACCCATCTTTTGCTATAGAGAAATCGTTTAGCAATCCTGTTTACGCCTGCTCCTTGATGTTCTTCAGGGCCATGTCCTTAAACTGTGTTGATATGACCCTATCCATCAATGCAGACTAAATCTGTAAATCCCACATCTGAATCTACATACTCAGAACGATCACCTCGATACCCAACCTTTCCAGATCAGCCAATAGATGATGATCTGTCGCCAAATACATAGCGACTGGATACCTGCTCAAGGCATCTAAAACTATGTTGGCCTTCCCTGAATGGTACTGCAAGGAGATATCGAAGTCCTTTATCAGTTCAAGCCACCTCCTCTGCCTCATGTTCAATTCCTTCTAGGTGAACACGTACTTCAAGCTCTTATGATCCGTGAAGATCTCAACTTACTGGTACACTCTATCCAGGATACTATACTACACTTATGGGATACTACCTTCTATTGTCTTCCTTAAATGAATGCGTATAAATAAGTAGCATACGGGGCTCAGTTGAATGGGACACAAGTGTCATGTGGGTCGTGTCCATATTTTGGGTCAACAAGTTTGGGTCGAAATGGAGCCCCCAATTCGAGTCGGAAATAAAAGTGACTTCGTGGGGTGAATCAAGATTGGGCCTTGTGTCAGGAAAGTTGTATGATAAAATAAAGCACAAGATGGTGTGCCTGAGTAGGACACGAAGGTCATGGGCGTAGGGTGTCTTGTCTAGATCATGCATATGAAGTTAGTTTTGAGAAAATAACTAGTCTTGTGCTCCTAATTTAAAAGTCATGACAATGTGCATATGATAATCATAAATAAAAGTGGGAATGGTCAATGGCCTAAATTGATCCGAAAGTTGTGCGATACAAATATAGTACAAGAGAACGAGTTTTAGTGGGACATGATATATCAAAATGAAGATAATCTTGTCTACTACAAACTCATGAAGAAAGTTTCCAGAGATTGACATCTCTGACGCTCCAGAAATCAAAGTCACGGAAGAATATTCGTCTAACTAGGATACTCGCTCTAGGGTGTCTACCCAAGTCTTGACACCGTCTACACAAGGCACTAACTCATCTATATAATACTTGGATGATACTTCGATACTAGGTTGCTCATGTCCCTCCTCTAACTAGTCACTTAAAATGTTGGTGCCTAAACCTCTATAACACTTGAAATACTCTGGCTATTGCTACTAGGGTACTCCTCCTATTCTGGCACCTGGGGCAACTCCTACCTTAACACTCATTAATCACTCTAAGGTTCTCATCTATATTTAATTATCAAAAATCATATACATTACTTCCTAACCATGCTCCAAAGTATTAACACGATACTCAAGGACATAAACTAATTGCAAGTCACCAAGCCATCATACTACGAAGAACCTATAATGAAATGAGAATCTATAAGGACCTGGACTAAATAACTGAAACTATCCCTATTCCTAAGCTAATTGATGATGGAATATAATCTATAATATCATAAGTGGAATGATAGAGATGATATGTTAGGACCCTTCTCAAGATACAATCTGATAATCATACACGTCTGTCCTAAATCATGATACTCAGAATCCTCGCTATGCCAGTAAGCAAGGCTGCGATAAACGGTAGATTCCATAACTAAGTATGCACCTCTATAATAATATCGTCTGGAATCCTCGCGATGCCGACTAGTATAACTGTGAAAAATCTTAAATCTCATGACCAAGATATGTACATCCGAAGTCAGGTCTTTACGTTTCCGCTATGTCGGCTAATATAGCTCCGATAACTCCAGGTTTCATAACTAAGTAGACATTTTATCTTTTCGGTTATTCCCGTCAACATATATTATTAGAAGATACCGTAACTCAGGCCATAAAATTCATCTCGATATGAAAATTAAAATCAACGATGATCCATCAAAATCAAATTTAATAACAAGGAGCAAAGGTGGACAAAAACAAGAAAGGAGTTCAAATTGACGTTCAACCAAGATTCTCAAGGGTCGTCCCAGGAATCTCTCAAAATTCCTAAGCAAGGAGATCAATATGTCACATGATAGGATATCATCAAGGAAGGACAATTTATTTCGAAATGCAAGAAGAGTTTGTCATGGTAATCAAAAGATAAGAATTTTTCTAATATGTGATTGAGTAACTCCTATCATAACCTAGAACCTACATCCTAATAGCAGGCTCGTAATTAGTACTCTAAGTCGAGTACCATTACGAAATCGTACTAGTTGTGATACTGACCTATATGGGCCACCATAAAAATGTGTCACAACCCGTACTCTATTTAGGGGCACGAGCACGTGGGTACGTCCAGCCTACGCCGCAGTATCGGCGGTAGAACACTGTAAAGGTCATCTAGAATTTATAGAATCTAAGACACAATAATATAACCTGTCATCTCCGCACGGAGGAATATAACCACAACTCAATCACATAATTCTAAGAAAGATGAACACGATGATGAAGATAAAGATAAAGATGAGATAAATAGTCTGAAACAATGCTGAGTCGCAATCACAAGTTCAGAAACCAAGACATAAAATATGTCACCTCCGTTTTTCGTATATGTATTTCCAGTATACGTGTACGAGATCATGTCCAGTATTTTTACTTGCCTTGTCTTGCTAGCTAATTTTGATTTAATCTCGTTTAGGTTCATCATGGTTTAACTTGGTTCATTATTGGTTTGGCTCGGTTTATTTTTGGTTCAATATGTTAACCCTCCTACCTACCACCATCCCCATTTATAAATCCTACCTACTTTTCTCTCTCTTCATTACTCTCCATAACTTCTTCTTCTTCTTCTCCTCCATTAAAAATCTCTCCCTCTCCATAGGCAAGTGCACCTTGATCTCACTCAAGAACCTATTTTGATGGTTCCAATGGTTTCCTAGCATGATTCTCTACCACTTTAGAACTTGGAGATTTTTATTTTGATGCATAGGTTTTTGTAGATCTAGAAAATGGCTATTTTCTGATTCTTGGAGTTTTGACCTATTAAACTTCTTCTTTTGCAGGATTTGATGCTTCCATGTCGTAGGAAATTTCGTTCTACCGCAAATTGACCTAAGGAAGTCCGAAAACGGACACCGGATGAAGATTTGGTGGAGTTCGGAAGCCGAGTTCTTCTTCTCGAAATTTTCGAGAAGAAGAACAGTGCAGTGCTTGGGCGCGTAGACATTGTTATGCACCCAAAGCAGTTCTTCCCCCTCATGTGGGCGTATAAGCCACCATGTGAGTGCATAGAACCTTCATGTGGGCGCATAGCCTCATGTGGGCGCATAGAACGCATGATTTTCAGCACCTTTCTTCACCTTTTTGATCCTTAGTCAATTTTCTTGGATTTGAAACTTAGAGAACTTCGTTAGTGGGCGCATAAGGGGTCCCCCACCCATTCCTTGGGTGCATAGACACTGGCAGTGGGCGCATACTTCCCTCTTTTGGGCGTATAGTGCAGGGGACAGGCCCCCTTTTTAGGATTTTTATGTCTTTTGCCATTTTGCTCTCCATGACTTGTGATTTTGTGATGTTTTCTCATGATTGGTCTTTGTGACATGACTCGACACGTGCGTGCCATGGCCTGGCATGGTACGGCTCGTCACGGCATGGCCCGTGCTAGCCGTAGCACGACTTGGCATGACTTAGCACGATTTGGCACGACTAGTCACAGTGTGACTTTCGCGATGCGACTTTCGCAGTGCGACTTTCGTGGCACGACTTAACACGATAAGACTTGGCATGGCATGACATGGCATGTCATGGCATGGCAAGGCATGGCTTGGCACAGTATGGCATGGCACGATTTTCCATGTATGGCACACTAGTACGGATTGATCATTGTTTTATGCTAAGCAGTATTTGTTTCTTTTGATATGCCATTCTTTCGGATTCTTTATAAGTTCCATGTTCTTTTCAGCCTTATTGTACTACATGCTCTATGACATGCTTTCTTTCTTAAACGGTGGCCCGTTGGGCGCACTCAGGATTATGTCTCTTCCTTACTTACAAGCTAGCTTGTGCAATGATATGCTATATGATCACAACCATGATGTATGAACATGAAATGATGAATGACATGTAATGAACCATGATGGCGGCCCGTCGTGGCGTGCCCCTAATAAGTAACCAGTACAAGTAGCACAATATGATAGTGGCCCGTCGTGGCGTACTCCAGACAAGAACATGACATGCCATTACATGATGGTGACCCGTTGTGGTGCACCACTGACAAGTAATCTTGACATGTAACTCATGAACGCTGTTGTGACAGCTAACTGGACATGCTAGTAAACTCTCATGACACTGGAGGTGATTGTATTGAATGTGCTTGTATAAGCTACTAGTCTTATTTCGTATCATGTCTAGGACTTGTATCCCTGGTTACCACGGTCAGGGATTCATGCTGAATCTGACTAGGTTAATGACTAGATTGATCAAGTAGTTCATATAGAGAGATATTTTAGCTACAAGCAATCCCGTTATTTGGGCTCCTTCCTGATGGACTTGTAGCCTGCCGACGAGTAGGGCACATTTCCAGCTCACTGTTATGTAGGGTACTACATGAAATGATTACTATGTATACTGTCATGTGTTGCATCCAAGTCACCTAACAAGTCAAGACAACTTTTAACATGAATCTTGCATCTGGATAACCTGGATAGTCTGCAGGGCTTGTGGTCGTAGGAATATCTTATTGCATCTTGCTAGTAACTAGGCCTGTGATAACCCTAGCTAGTTAACTATCAAGCCGTACTCTTGCTTGGCCGTGAATGATTGGATGGGGTCATATCTTGTCTAGTCTTGTCTAGACCCAGTACATGGCTATCTCTGGACATGCTTGTGTATGCTTTACTTTATCGATAATTTGTTAGAGGCTAAGTTCTGTTCAGTGAAGGGTTATAACCTCGGTCCTTGTTTGGTTTACGGGTTGTAACTTGGTTACCGAAATAGTGCTTTAGTTATCTTATCGTTTACCACCCTGTTTTCTCTAACTCTTGTCTTATACGGATTCTTCTATGATTTTATGTGGTGATATGCTGGTTTTAGTTCTTAAGTGAAGCCATATTTGTGGCACTTGCTCTTCTGGGATCTGACCCAGCTAGTTTTGTATGGTCAGATTTTAGAGCAGCTTCCGAGGATCTTCCAGTCTTCCTGCCAGATGGAGACCACTAGAAGGAATCCTGGCAACGAGTGGGTTCTTATTTTGCTCTCCCACTCCCTTGTAAAAATATTCTTTTGAGGCATTTAGCCGCCGAGCAAGTGTTAGCTCGTTTGCAACTTTACTTACTGTCTGCCTACAGGCTGTAACATGATTGACAAATCCTAGGGTTGATCATGTATGACTTAAACTCTTGCTAGTCTTCACATTTTGTATGACTAGCTTTATGATCATCTGAATATGTAATGTATGGGATGCCTTACTTTATATGTCTGATGATCTACCATCTTGTTATATTTACTTGCTTGCTTGAGATTGAGACACTAGGCTTGTTCTTGATCTTAAGAGACTGATGGCTTGTAGTAAACCCTCATGCATCTAGACAGCCGTGACCATATTGCGAGGTGGGATTCACTTCAATGTACGTAGCTGGCTGTGTCTGTCCCTGCTCTCCAGTATTCTGGTTCTGGGGTGTGACACGATTTAAGTGGTGGCCCATACAGGTCTTGTAAATTAGGATGTGTGAGAGTTTTACCGAATAGATGTCTCAATCAGCACCCGCCCTTGATCTCTACTCGTGTCTCCTAATCTTCCTGAAATCTTGATCTGATCACATGTTTATATTCTTGATCTATCATGGTCCTTCTTTATTGTTTCCTATGTCGTTTCTTCAGCGACATTATTCCTGGTCCTATCGATCAGCAAAACGGAGCACCTTCCGTGAACCAGCAGTAAACTAGAGATCAAGCCCAGCACTCAGGGGTAGCCTCCAGAGTCATGTCTACTGGGGTCAAGAGCAAGCAGTCCAGTCAGTCCAGCCTGCAGAGCCTGACGATGGAACCCTGGTAGGTCTCATCAGGGAATTGCTCGCATCTCAAGATCGTCGGGGCGATGCCCTGCACTAGACAGTACAAGATGCCATGGGCCGTGTTGGTTATCAAGGGAACAGTAGGGCTAGCAGTTTCAAGCGCCTCAACCCTCCTTTCTTCGATGGTAGTGAGGACGCTATTGCAACTGATGCGTGGCTTCAGGACATCGAGATCATCTTGGATGCAGCCAAGACTCCAGAAGGAGAGAAGGTAGCTGTGGTACGCCTACAGTTATTGGACCTAGCCCGCACCTGGTGGGTGATGATAGCAGTTGGGTTAGCGATACCTGTTCCATGGACGGTATTCAGTGACAAGTTTTAGATCAAGTACTTCGATGCTGTAGCTCGGTACGACTTACAGACGAGATTTACCAATCTCAGGCAGATGAGCAGGACAGTTGATGGATATGCGGCCGAGTTTTCAAGACTGAGTCGGTTTGCTCTCACCTTGGTGGCAACCGAGTTCGACTGAGCGCAGCGGTTCCAGCAGGGACTCCACCTAGAGATCATTCTAGCAGTGGAGCAGTTTAAGCATCAGACTTTTGATGTCGTCTTGTGAGCAGCGAAGAGGCATGAGTATACTTCTCAGAGGATAGTGGACAGAACTGGAGGACGAAAGTGGTCCCATGGTCAGATGAACCAGTCTTCAGCCCCAGCCCCGGCAGCTAGGGCCTTGACCATTGGAGCTCCAAGGAGGGCAGCATTAGTCACGTCGGTTTAGCATTCGACTCCAACATACCCTCAGCAGCAGAAGTGGTGGCAGTCTTCCACAATGGGCTGCACTCATTGTGGTAAGCTAGGGCATGTAGTATCAGAATATCGTCGAGCACAAGGATTGTGTTTGACTTATGGAGCATCAGATCACATGATCGGGTCCTGCCCACAGAGATCCAGTTCATCCTCATCGGCCCAGACTAGTCCCTCGGTGAGGGGACCAGCACCAGTACAGCAGCAGCAGTACCAGCCTCCGAGGCCATTACCGCCTCAGGCCCAAGCATTCCAGCAGCAGCGACCGCAGCAGTATGCCCAGGCCCAAGCTCAGATTCAGAACCGTCAGAGAGGTTTCCAGCAGAGGGGACCCGGACCCAGAGGGCAAGGTCAGGTGATGGCCTTGACCGTAGAAGAGAATTTGGCATCAGGTGAGGTGGTGGCAGGTACCATTCTCGTCAACTCTTTTTCTGTATCAGTATTATTTGATTCGGGTGTATCGCATTCATTTATGTCTGCATGATTCAAGACACGGATAGGACGGGAGCCCAAGTCATTATCAGTAAGGCTCAATATACTTACTGGTAACGGACTTGTGGAAGTAGATAGAGTGTTTTCCTCATGTCGAATCATAGTTAGCGGTAGAGAGTTTCCCACTAGGTTGATAGAATTCTCGATGGCTGATTATGATGTGGTCCTAGGAATGGATTGGTTGAGGGACTAGTATGCTAGAATAGATTGCCATATCGACAAGATTATTTTTAGTATTCCTGGTGAGCCAGAGTTTTCATTTCTCCGAGGCGGAGTAGAACCTTCTTTCCCAGCGTTGCGGATGGCAGTAGCAGTTCAGTTTCCCAGAGTTGTAGAAGAGTTTCCTGACGTATTTCTCAAAAAAATTCTAGACATGCCCCCAGAGAGAGAGATCGAGTTCACAATTGATTTGATTCCCGGATCAGCACCAGTGTCAGAGAGAATCTATAGGATGGCGCCTTCAGAGTTGGAGATCTTGTACAAGATGATTGAAGAACTTAGAACCAATGGATTCATTCATGCTAACGGATCACCTTGGGGAGCCCCGATACTTCTTGTGAAAAAGAAGGATGGTACGTCAAGATTATGTGTTGATTATCGTACCTTGAACACTGTAACAATCAAGAACAGATATCCTCTACCAAGGATAGATGACTTATTTGATCAGCTCAAGGGAGCGGCAGTATTCTCGACGATTGACTTGCGGTTAGGGTACCATCAGATCAGAGTCAGAGAGCAGGACATCCCAAAGACAGCATTCAGATCGAGGTATGGACATTAGGAGTTTCTTGTTATGCCATTTGGAGCGACCAATGTGCCAGCCGTATTCATGGACCTTATGAATCGTATCTTCATGCCCTATTTAGACCAGTTTATGATAGTGTTTATAGACGACATCTTAGTCTATAGCAAGAGTGAGGCGGAGCATGAGCAGCATCTCCGTGTGGTTCTTCAGATTCTCAGAGATCACTAGTTGTACGCGAAGTTCAGTAAGTACGAGTTTTGGTTGGATCGAATCCCGTACTTGGGTCACATCATCAGCAGAGGTGGAGTAGAAGTGGACCCCCAGAAGATAGTTGCCATAGAGACATGGCCAGTACCTAGCACTGTCGCGAAAGTTCGAAGTTTCCTTAGATTGGTCGGCTATTATCGTCGGTTTGAGTCAGACTTCGCTCAGATTTTAGCACCATTAACGCAGTTGACCCACAAGGATGTACAGTTTACTTGGACAGCAGAGTGTCAGAGTTCATTCGAGAAGTTGAAGCAGAGATTGATGACGGCCCCCATTCTCACTCTTTCCGATGGGACGAGAGGATTTTCAGTTTATTGCGACGCATCCGGCAAGGGATTAGGATGTGTCTTGATGCAGCATGGTAAGGTAGTCGCTTATGCGTCTCGCCAGCTTCGTAACCATGAGAGGAATTATCCTACCCATGACTTGGAGTTAGCAGCAGTAGTTTTTGCATTGAATTATGGAGGTATTACCTGTATGGAGATCGGGTCGAGATTTTCACCGACCACAAGAGTCTTAAGTATGTGTTTACCCAGAAGGACCTCAATATGTGTCAGAGGAGATGGCTAGAGTTACTTATGGATTATGACATCAACTTGCAGTATCATTCTGGGAAGGCCAACGTTGTTGCAGATGTATTGAGCAGGAGAGCCGGAGTTTATTTTCTAACAGCATAGCCAGAGCTATTAGCAGATCTTCAGAAGATGGGTATTGAAGTTATTCTTCCTACCAATATGGCCTTGATGGCCAGTATGCAAGTTCAGTCCAGTATAGTTAAGAGGATCAAGTTAGCTCAGTCAGCAGATTTTAAGCTTCAGCGGCTTAAGGCAAAATGTGTAGCAGGGAGAAGACCAGAGTTATGTATTCATAAAGATGGTACACTCTGACATGGAAGGCGTCTTTGTGTACCCAGTGGAGATATCAGACAGGAGGTCATGGCAGAAGCTCACAGTTTTCAGTATTCGATTCACCCCGACGGTACGAAGATGTATCGTGATATCCGACAGCATTTTTGGTGGAATAACATGAAGAGGGAGATAGCCCGGTTTGTCTCTCGTTGTTTGGTTTGTCAGCAAGTTAAAACCGAACATCAGAGACCAGCTGGACTTTTTCAACCTTTACCGATCCCAGAATGGAAATGGGAGCACATTACCATAGATTTTGTGACTGGATTACCTAGATCGCTAGCTGGAAGAGATGCTATCTGGGTTATAGTCGACAGACTCATAAAGGTAGCTCATTTTATCCCTTTCAGAATCGGTCAGTCGACGGATCAGTTTGTAGAGATGTACCTCAGGCAAATAGTCAGATTACATGGAGTACCAGTCAGTATTGTGTCCGACAGGTATTCGAGATTCACCTCGCACTTTTGGCGGAGTCTTCAAGAAAGTTTGGGGACTCGTCTCAATTTTAGTTTAGCCTATCACCCGCAGACAGATGATCAGTCAGAACGTACGATCCAGACTCTTGAAGACATGCTGCAGTCATGTACACTCGACTTCAGTGGTTCGTGGGAACATCACCTACATCTCGTGGAGTTCTTCTACAACAACAGCTTCCAAGCCAGTATCCAGATGGCCCCCTTTGAAGCCTTGTACGGCAGAAAATGCAGATCTTCCTTGGCTTGGGATCATATCGGTGAGAGGCAAATACTTGGACCAGAGATGGTAACGCGGACTGTTGAGGTGGTCAGACAAGTCAGAGATCATCTTCGAGTTGCACAAGATCGCCAGCGTCATTGGGCCGATTCCCATCGGCGTCCCCTTGAATTTTTTGTCGGCGATCATGTATTCCTTAGGATCTCACCTACCCGTGGTGTCATTCATTTTGGCGTACGGGGAAAGCTTAGTCCTAGGTATATAGGGCCGTTCGACATCCTGGAGTGAGTAGGTGATGTGTTCTATCGTCTCTCTCTTCTATCGTCGTTACGTGAGGTACATAATGTCTTCCATGTATCCCAATTGTGACGGTATATCCCGGATCCGAGTCATGTCTTTGATCATTCGGAATTGGTTGTTGGTACCAACCTTTCGTTTAAGGAAAGGCCCGTATCCATATTGGACCGAAGAGAGAAGATACTCAAGAACAAGACTATCAAGTTAGTCCGTGTTGCTTGGGCTCATCACACTTTGGGTGAGTCAACGTGAGAGCGTGATGATGATATCCGATTATGATATTCCGACCTGTTTGACTCGTAAGGTATAATATCTTCTTATGCCTTATGCCTTCAACTTTTTTGCTTGCATGAATGATTGCTTGATTGATTGCTTGGTTATAACTTGCTTGTGACTAGTATAGCTTGCTCGATATCTCTAGTCTCTTGATTAAATTTCGAAGACGGAATTCTTTTAAGGTGGGTAGAGTTGTCACCTTCGTTTTTTGTATACGTGTTTCCAGTATACGTGTACGGGATCCTGTCCAGTATTTTTACTTGTCTTATCTTGCTAGCTGATTTTGATTTAATCTCGTTTAGGTTCATCATGGTTTAACTTGGTTCATTATTGGTTTGGCTTGGTTAATTTTTGGTTCAATATTTTAACCCCCCTACCTACCACCATCCCCATTTATAAACCCCACCTACTTTTCTCTCTCTTCATTACTCTCCATAACTTCTTTTTCTTCTTCTCCTCCACTAAAAACCTCTCCCCCTCCATAGGCAAGTGCACCTTGATCTCACTCAAGAACCCATTTTGATGGTTCCAATGGTTTCCTAGCATGATTCTCTACCACTTTAGAACTTGGAGATTTTCATTTTGATGCATGGGTTTTTGTAGATCTAGGAAATAGCTATTTTTGGATTCTTGGAGTTTTGATCTATTAAAATTCTTCATTTGCATAATTTGATGCTTCCATGTCGTAGATAATTTTGTTCTACCCCAAATCGACCTAAGGAATTTCGAAAACGGACACCGGATGAAGATTTGGCGGAGTTCGGAAGCCGAGTTCTTTTTCTCGAATTTTTTGAGAAGAAGAACAGTACAGTGCTTGGGCGCATAGACATTGTTATGCGCCCAAAGCAATTCTTCCCCCTCATGTGGGGGCATAAGCCACCATGTGGGCGCATAGAACCTTCATGTGGGTGCATAGCCTCATTTGGGCGCATAGAACGCATGATTTTCAGCACCTTTCTTCACCTTTTTGATCCTTAGTCAATTTTCTTGGATTTGAAACTTGGAGAACTGTTTTAGTGGGTGCATAAGGGGTCCCCCACCCATGCCTTGGGTGCATAGCCACTGGCAGTGGGCACATACTGCCCTTCTTTGGGCGCATAGTGCAGGGGACAGGCCCCCTTTTTAGGATTTTCATGTCTTTTGCCATTTTGCTCTCTACGACTTGTGATTTTGTGATGTTTTCTCATGATTGGTCTTTGGGACATGACTCGACACGTGTGTGCCATGATCTGGCATGGCACGGCTCGTCACGGCCTGGCCCGTGCTAGCCGTAGCACGGCTTGGCACGACTTAGCACGATTTGGCACGACTAGTCACGGTGTGACTTTCGCGGCACGACTTGACACGACAAGACTTGGCATGGCATGGCAAGGCATGGCTTGGCACAGTATGGCATGGTACGATTTTCCATGTATGGCACAATAGCACGGATTGATCATTGTTTTATGCTAAGCAGTATTTGTTTATTTTGATATGCCATTCTTTCGGATTCTTTATAAGTGCCATGTTCTTTTCAGCCTTATTTTACTACATGCTCTATGCCATGCTTTCTTTCTTAAACGGTGGCCCGTTGGGCGTACTCAGGATTATGTCTCTTCCTTACTTACAAGCTAGCTTGTGCAATGATATGCTATATGATCACAACCATGATGCGTGAACACGAAATGATGAATGACATGTAATGAACCATGATGGCGGCCCATCGTGGCGTGCCCCTAACAAGTAACCAGTACAAGTAGCACAACATGATAGTGGCCTATCTTGGCGCACTCCAGACAAGAACATGACATGCCATTACATGATGGTGACCCGTTGTGGTGCACCCCTGACAAGTATTCTTGACATGTAACTCATGAACGCTGTTGCGACAGCTAACTGGACATGCTAGTAAACTCTCATGACATCGTGGGTGATTGTATTGAATGTGCTTGTATAAGCTACCAGTCTTGTTTCGCATCATGTATAGGATTTGTATCCTGGGTTACCACGGTCAGGAATTCATGCTGAATCTGACTAGGTTAATGACTAGATTGATCAAGTAGTTCATATAGAGAGATATTTCAGCTACAAGCAATCCCGTTATCTGGGTGCCTTCCTAATGGACTTGTAGCCTGCCGACGAGTAGGGCACATTTCCAGTTCACTGTTATGTGGGGCACTACATAAAACGATTACTATGCACACTTTCTTGTGTTGCATCCAAGTCACCTAACAAGTCAAGACAACTCTTAACATGAACCTTGCGTCTGGATAACCTGGATAGTCTGCAGGGCTTGTGGCCGTAGGAATATCTCATTGCATTTTGCTATTAACTAGGCCTGTGATAACCCTAGCTAGTTAACTATAAAGCCGTGCTCTTACTTGGCCGTGAATGATTGGATAGGGTCCTATCTTGTCTAGTCTTGTCTAGACCCAGTACATGGCTATCTCTGGACATGCTTGTGTATGCTTTACTTTATCGATAATTGGTTAGAGGCTAAGTTCTGTTCAGGTTAAATGTTACAACCCTGGTCCTTGTTTGGCTTACGGGTTGTAACTTGGTTACCGGAATAGTCCTTTAGTTATGTTATCATTTATAATCCTGTTTTCTCTAACTCATGTCTTATGCGGATTCTCCTATGATTTTATGTGCTGATATGCTAGTTTTAGTTCTTAAGTGAAGCCTCCTTTGTAGCACTTGCTCTTCTGGGGTCTGACCCAGCTGGTTTTATGTGACCAGATTTCGGAGCAGCTTTCGAGGATCTCCCAGCCTTCCTGCCAGATGGTGACCACTAGAAGAAATTCTGGCAACGAGTGGTTTCTTATTTTGCTCTCCCACTCCCTTATAAAAATATTCTTTTGAGGCGTTTAGCCGCCGAGCAAGTGTTAGCTCGTTTGCAACTTTACTTACTATCTGCCTACGGGCTGTAACATGATTGAAAAATCCTAGGGTTGATCATGTATGACTTAAACTCTTGCTAGTCTTCACATTTTGTATGACTAGCTTCATGATCATCTGAATATGTAATGTATGGGACGCCTTACTTTGTATGTCTGATGATCTACCATCTTGTTACATTTACTTGCTTGCTTGAGATTGAGACACTAGGCTTGTTCTTGACCTTAAGAGACTGATGGCTTGTAGTAAACCCTCATGCATCTAGACAACCGTGACCGTATTGCGAGGTGAGATTCACTTCAATGTACGTAGCTGGCTGTGTTTGTCCCCCGCTCTCCAGTATTCTGGTTCTGGGGCGTGACAAAATAATATCCCAAAATAAATACTATAAGTCTCAAAGTATCAAACTGGAATGTAATCAAGACAAAATCTAGGTAAACTAGGTCACTATTGACGGTGCGTCCTCTACGAGCATCGGGTCCACAGGCTGGTCCTGGTCGTAGGCTCCATCTATGCCAAACCCATAGTAGGTCGGGTAATCTGCATCTAAATCATATCAAAAACAACGGGGGTTATCCTGTCAGGATATGAGCAAGTACAAACACCAATAGCAGTTCCATGTGAATTGACAAATACTATAAGAGATAATTATAATAAAATATATGATGAAATGTCAAGACTGAAAGTAAAATAGTACAAGAGAACTGGATATCATGTCATGTGTGAGATATAAGATAGAACTGGAATATAAATAATGGAAAGTAATCTGAGGTATGATGTAAACATAAAAATAAAGTACCATGAGATATTAGAGCGTAATGTGATCGGCTTGGGTCAAGATCAGGCTGTTCCATATGACCGGCTATGTACATATAGTATAATAGTATAGGGATCAGGCCAGCCAAAATGGAAAGCTATGCACAAGTAGTATAAGGTAAGGCTACACCCTACGTGTGGTGAGGGTGGAGCTATGCACAAGTAATAAACAAGTAGGGGTATGATCACATAACCTGTAATAACTCCCCATTCCCGAGTAGTATAATGAATCCAGACATGACAGGTCATGACACAGGATTCGAAGAGCAGGAGGCCAGCCCACTCCCAAATTGGTGTTTATACAAGTACAGGAAACAATACCGAATAATAAACTCATATACCAGGTAAACCGGGAATGACATCTCATGACGAGATTCACGTATACTAGTCTGTGTATCCTCGTGTCAAGAATCAAGTATAATACTACAACTGAATCGGATATACTAGATATCAAAGTAATAAAAACTATCAGAGAATGAACTTGCCTGCTGTCCTGAGCTGAGAAAAATGACTCTACCAATCACTCAAACAAGCCACGAGCGGTCAACTCGCACAACAGTCTCCTAATGTTGAAATAGATATTACCAATGTTCTCAGAATGGTAAAATTAGCTAGAAACGCCTCTCCATAAGTCCAATTCTAGACACAAGGGCAAAACGATAATTTCAGATAAAAATGGTGTCCGCCGTTGGACCCACTTTGCACCAAAAAATGTGCCATAACCTACAGTCTCTAAATTCATCAAACTACATGTCTACAGGTCCGGTTTGACGAGACGAACCCAACCGTATGTCCAAAGTTGGATTCCGGTGGGCCGTGCACAAATTCGCCCGTTGGATTGGGTCGCGGGCCCGCCAAAATAGCGTTCCGATCGACCATCTCAGAATCGGACCAAACTTGGCATACAGGACCAGAAAAATGATACGGTCCTGTTGGCGTAAGTTTTGTCTCAATATGACTAGCGTGCACAAAGTAATTGACAAATATACAAAAAGGCCGATACGGTAAATTTTGACGGATACGCATCAAATTCGTCGCGCACACGCGACCAATTTGAATTCCGTCAAAGCCCACACATCCACGAAGTCGGTACGCACCTTTTGATACCTTCGGTTCGCGACCACGTCGTACGGATTGACGGAACGGACGACGTATCGGGACAATTTTTCTAAAATTTTAGTTTTTGAAAACAGTTTTTTCTCCAACTTCACAAACCAATAACTTTCTGTATAGTGCATGAAATTTAATTCTACAAAAAGGGTTTTAAAGCCCTATAGGTTATCTACAAGTCTCTTCAAACCGATTTTGAAAACTCGCAACATGTTGGTCGCAAATTGGCCACAAAGTTGGGGTTTCGGGATAGTTTCTAACGTCCAATAAATCAAGTTTTTCTCGATTTTGGAACTCGTTTTTCGTCGCACATGATGTGAATCGGCATGAACTATTTGAAAAAAATTAAAGGTGTATAGGTTAGGATCATACCGGAAGAAATGGCTCAAAAAATTGATCGAGCGAGCGCGGAGAAACGTCGCTCCGAAGTTGGCTCCGTGGTGCTTGCTGCTGTCAAACACGCGTGTGCGCGCACGTGTTCCGGCCACCGACGGCGGCTCCGGCGGTCGTGGTGGCGGCACTGGGTCGTCGGAAGGCGGCGGGGGTGTGTCGGCTAGGGTTAGGGTTTTGTAAAAAAATTCTTCCTCTCTCTCTCTCTCTCGATATATAAATAAGGAAAGAGGGTTTCGGTTGTTCGGGTTTATAGAAAGGGGGGTGGTTTCGGCTTGTGCTGCTGTTGGTTGTGGGTATGTGGGTGCTTTGTGTGGAAATCTTGATTTTGACTTTCTTTTTATTTATTCTTTAAACCTTATATATATATATATATATATTTATATATATATATATATATATATATATATATATATATATATATATATATATTATATATATATATATATATATATATATATATATATATATATATATATATTACATACATACATATATACATAAATACACATATTATATATTTACACATATACATATATATTTATTTATATAAAAAAACCATTAATATTTACCCATTAATATTTTCCCCTTTATACAAATATATATATATTTATGTATGCATATCCCATAAATGGAATAATACATAAATATATATATATAAATAAAATTAGAATTTATTTATAAACAAAAACTAAATATTTTATTATATATATTAAATATATTAAAGCTTTTATAAATAAAAACTCTATTATTAAAATACCTATTTAAATAATAATATAAAAACACTAACAATAATAATATTAAAATAATAAAATATTATAAATGACTATATTAGCCCGATTCAGGAAAGTGGGGGCGACAAATCTACCCTCCTAAAAAAATTTCGTCCTCGAAATTAGTGCAAGCTAGCACAATAACAGTAGCAAGAACAAAGAAAAAAAATTTAAAAAAATACCTCAAGACTCGAAGAGATAAGGGTAACGCTCCCGTATCTCGTCCTCTCTCTCCCAGGTATACTCTCCTGGAGAGTGATGCCTCCATGCGACACGAACCAAAGGAATAACATGGTTCCGGAGTACTTTGTCCTGACGATCCAGAATCTCCACAGGCTGCTCTGGATAGCGGAGAGTAGGCCCCACCTCTAACTCGGAGTGATCCAATACGTGACTAGGGTCTGCCACGTACCGCCTCAACTGCGACACATACAACACGTTATGGACTCCCTCGAACGTAGGCGGCAAGTCTAGTCGATAGGCCACTGCACCGACCCTTCCAAGAATAGTGAAAGGTCCGATGAAGCGCGGACTAAGCTTCCCGTCTCGGCCAAAACGAATCGTGCCCCGTATCGGAGAAATCCTCAGGAACACCATATCGCCAACCTAGACACAAAAAAAGACTCAATACAAGACCCTAAAGAAACAATCACAAACCGAAAAACTGATACTAACCTCGAACTCTAACGGTCTCCGGTGGCTATCGGCCCAATGCCGCTGTCTATCCTGAGCCACCCGAAGTCTATCCCTGATCAACTTAACCTTCTCTGGTGCATCCACCACCATCTCCGGGCCAAGCAAAACTCTCTCACCGATATCGTCCCATGACAAAGGAGTGCGACATCTCCGTCCATATAGAGCCTCAAATGGTAACATCTCTATACTGGCCTGATAGCTGTTGTTGTAAGCAAACTCTACTAGGTGAAGATGGTCCTCCCAAGATCCCCCAAAATCTAACACACAAGTACGAAGCATATCCTCGAGTGTCTAAATGGTCCTCTTTGACTTTTCGTCCGTCTGGGGGTGATACGCGGTACTGAACTTGAGCTGGGTGCCCAAGCTAGTATGCAAACTCCTCCAGAAGTGAGAAGTAAAACGAATATCCCGATCCGAGACTATGCTCACCGAAACTCCGTACAATCTGACTATCTGCCGCACATACATCTCTGCCAGCTTCTCCGTAGATAGACCCACCTTGAAAGGCAAAAAGTGGGCCGATTTGGTCAATCTATCAACGATGACCCAAATCGCGTCTTTTCCTCCTGAAGATCGTGGAAGTCTAGATACAAAGTCCATAGTAATGTGCTCCCACTTCCACTCTGGAATGGGTCATGACTGAAGCAGACCACCTGGACTCTGTCTCTCGGCTTTCATTTGTTGGCACACCAAGCGTCGAGATACAAACTGAGCTACCCCTCGCTTCATGCCATACCACCATACGTGCTCCCTCCGGTCTTTGTACATCTTGTTGTCTCCAGGATGCATAGAGTACTGAGAACGATGCGTTTCCTGCAGAATCTCCTCCCGAAGCTCTCCACTCGAAATGTACAATCTAGAACCGTGCCTCAGCGACCCATCTTCGGCTATAGAGAAATCTTCTAGCAATCCTGCTTGTACCTGCTCCTTTATGTTCTTCAGGGCCACATCCTCAAACTATGTTGATATGACCCTGTCCATCAACGCAGACTGTCACGACCCGCACCCGCTTTTCGGATGAGAGCTCGTGAGCAAGCCAGCTACGTATCGAGAGGACTCCAGCCTGACTCGAGTATGTATAAGCTGTCAAGGTCATGGATATCATGTCTAATCTAAACTGTATCTCAATCCACAAGAATGAACAATTATGTGTCATGGTCTGCAGCCCATTAGCATATTGTCCGATTAGACTCCAAGAATGATATGAGTCTATAAACTAAGCAGAGTATATCATGATATGAAATATAAAGTACGAGAAGATAATAAAGAAATATCACAAGCAAATATCTGTGTCTCTGCAGGTGTAATCACTACCATCATGAGCCGCTAACTAAACTCCATGCAGTCGCTAAACCTGAAGAGATCATCAGGTCCTCAGAGGACTAGCAAGATACATAAAACATGCCTATCTAACAGATTAATCATGCAATAATATAACCAGGGTATAAACAGGAACTAGATATAAGACTGACATGTGGCTACTGACAGGTAACTATGAACACGGATACGGGATCAAGTATGCATAAATGAACTGCTGGAAGATCAATGGAATACCAACCCTCGCCCCGAATGTGGACTCGCAGGTCAGTTTCAAGACAAGTCACCCTCGTCCCGTGTGTGGACTCGCAGGTGCAAACGAACAACCCTCGCCCCGTGTGTGGACTCGCAGGTTGTGGAAAAGACAAAGGAATAGCAGTTCACTCACACATACTTGCAGACACGACTCAGTCAAGATACAGGTGAAGACACGGTACAACTTAGTCATGACACAGCTAAGGACAACTCTAGCATGATCCATGACGTAAACAAGCCTGGTATAACTACACTATCAAGTCATGAAATACTGATATACAAGCAAGACAATAAACTGGTAAACGCGGTATCATATAAATCTATAACAACTAAGGTAACTAAAGATAACATACTACAACAGGTGTACTATAAGCATGAAAATAAACTGTAGAGGGAGACAAGGTATACTTGCCTGGTGGTAGCACGAAGAACCAATAAGATACCGTCAACTGTACGCCATAAAGTCCAAAATCTACAAATGTCTCCGAAAACTGAAACAGACATTGACAACATTCTCAGAATAGTCAAATTAGATAGGATTGTCTGTCCTTAAGTCCAATTCTGGATACAGGGGCAAAATGGTAATTTTGGACAAAATAATGCCCGCCATTGGACCCGCTTTGCACCGAAAATTATGCCAGATTCAATGGTCTCTAAAGTTGTCAAACTATATGTCAACAGGTCCAGTTTTTTGATACGAACCCAACCGTATGTCCAAAGTTGGATTCCTGCGGGCCGTGCACAAAATCATCCGTTAAGTCGGACCGTGGGGCCCGTAAAACGGCGATCCGATCAACTGTCTCAGAATCGGACCAAACTTGGCATGCATGACCAGAAAAATGATACGGTCCTGTTGGCGCAAGTTTTGTTCCGATCTGACGAACGTGCACAAAGTAATTGAAAATTTTGCACAGAGACCGATACGGTGAATTTCGACGGATACGTATCAAATTCGTCGCGCACACACGACCAATTTGAATTCCGTCAAAGCCCACACATCCACAATATCCGTATGCACCTTTCGATGCTTACAGTGCCGACCATGTCGCCCGGTTTGGCGGGATGCACGTCGTATCGGCCAGTTTTTACGATTTTCTAATATTTTGAAAGCGGGTTTTTTTTTTCTAAAATTTAGAATCAAATAACTTTGAACTTACTCAATGAAATCAGGATCCATAAAAAGGGTTTTACTGCCGTATATGTTGTCTAAACACCTGTTCAGGTGGATTTCGAAATTGATCGAAGGTTCGACCGAAATAGGCCTTCAAAGTCGAGTTTCCAGGACAGTCTAAAACATCTAGAAGTCGAGTTTTTTCTTCGATTTGGAACTCGCTTCCTATCGCACATGGTGTGAATCAAAATAAACTAATTGAAAGAATATACAGCCCTATAGGTTGTGAGCATACTCGTGAAGATAGATCCGAATTTGGTTGACCACGCGTCGAAAAACCCCGTCACGAAGTCGCCCACGAAGCTGCTGTGGTCACTGTCCCGTTCCCGGTCCGCCGCGCGCGCGCGTGGGTCTGCCGCGACCCAGGACGACCGGCGGTGGTTGGCGGCGGCTCGTGGCAGCGCACGAAGGTCAGGGAGCGATCGCCATGGTGTGCGGCGAGGGTTTGCTGTTGTTTCTATCGGTATATACACATACATGTATAAACAGTAACCGTACGGGGCTCGGGTCTGGGAAAAAGCTCGGGTGCGGCTTGGGGTTGATTGTGGGCCGGGCTGTTTGCATGGGGAGGTTGGGCTGGGATTTGTGTTATTTTCCTTTTCTTTTTCTTTTATTTTCTATATAAATATACCCATATATGTATACGTATATTCACATATACATATATATACAAGTATACATTTACAATTATATATATATATATATATATATATATATAAAATATATATAAAATATATATATATATATATATATATATATATATATATATATATATATATATATATATATATATATATACATAAACATACACACATATGTAATATAGTTATACATATTCATACACCTACATAATATATAATATTTATTTATATATTCATACACGTACAATATATATTCATATATATTCATTTATATTCATATTCACATAAACACATATTTATATATATTTAAATATACAAACACTTATACACGCATATAATATCTATTTATATATATGTATATCCATACACACACGTATAATATATATATATATATAAAATATATTATATACTTAAATATATAATATAATATATATATATATATATATATATATATATATATATATATATATATATATATATAATATATATATATATATATATATATATATATATATATATATATATATATATATATATATATATTTATTTTTATTTTTATTTTTATTTTTTTTATATATATACACATATACACGTATAATATATATATTTATATATAAATACGCATACACACATAGGTAATGTCTATTTATTTATACATAACTTCCATGCATACCTACCATTACCACAATGAATATTCACGACAACCAAAATATATCCTAATAATATATATATATATACATATCATTATTATAAATAATTTAATAAATATAAATTGCCAATTCCTAAATATATACAAAAAATATTTGCATTTACCAAACATGTCTACAAGATCGTATTTGGTCCCACTACATGCCTACATGGGCTTGGATTTGACTTGAGCCCAATCTTGTCAGGTTCGGTACAACCGGGTTTCCTAAAACTCAATAATATAATTAAATAATAAATAAAATCTTCGGTACGGTTAAGTCGCAACTTGACCTGGTTTTCCTAGTTAGGATAACCACTATGGTTCGGTCTTCCCTACCATGGCTAATGCACTAGTCAAGGCACACTATTGCACTACCCGTGCCATGATTCCTAGCCATCTTGTACTCCAATTCCTAACTATGGCTAAAATCATCTACCGTAATAATTAACTAAATAATTATTTATAAATACAAATTTAAAAAAATCACCATTAAATCAAATAAATGAATAAATAAATATTTCAAGAAAATATTTTCGGGAAGGGGAGCTACAAATCTACCCACTTTAAAAATAATTTCGTCCTCGAAATTCTAATTCATGACTATGTCTTAAAATCAAAGTCTACTATTACCTTAATCTCCTCAATTTTAATTTCTCAAAATTGTTTACGTCCTTCTCCTAGCAATTTTGTAACTATGAAACCTCGAGGACTTCTACCCACCTTTGGTGACTACTACTCCTCAAAACATAGGTCACTAAACTTTATAATCTTCCAACTAGTTGTTAACTTCCTACCAACAGTTATCTAGGACATATGGCTCTATAATCCTCGTATCTATAAACAACCAAATATTCAATAGTCAAGCAATATTATACTATAACTTAAGAATTTCTGATAAATCCTAGATAGCACGATCGCTCGTCACCTCGAAGTAAAAGGGACGAGAATCAATGGTACGGAAAGCAAGGAAGTATACTCGAGAGCAAATATGGAGTTTTCAAGGACGTAGAGAATTTCCAGGAGAATTTTTAAAGCAGAGTGGATTGAGATTTCTAAGGTTTAGTCAGATGCGTAGGCTCATATCAGTACAGTTACTTAACTGATACGATATGCTCTGACCTGCGTGGGCCACCAAAAAAACTTGTCACGACCCGCACCCGCTTTTCGGACGCGAGCTCGTAAGCAAGACAGCTACGTATCGAGCGGACTCCAGCCCGACTCGAGTACGTATAAGCTGTCAAGGTCATGGGTATCATGTCTAATCTAAACTGTATCTCAATTCACAAGAATCAAATAAAACAAGAATGAACAATTATGGGTCATGGTCTGCAGCCCATTAGCATATTGTCCGATTAGACTCCAAGAATGATATGAGTCTATAAATTAAGCAGAGTATATCATGATATGAAATATAAAGCACGAGAAGATAATAAAAAAATATCACAAGCAAATACCTGTGTCCCTGCAGGTGTAATCACTACCATCATGAGCCGCTAACTAAACTCCATACAGACGCTAAACCTGAAGAGATCATCATGTCCTCAGAGGACTAGCTAGATACATAAAACATGCCTATCTAACAGTTTAATCAAGCAATAATATAACCAGGGTATAAACAGGAACTAGACATGAGACTGACATGTGGCTACTGACAGGTAACTATGAACACGGATACGGGATCAAGTATGCATAAATGAACTGCTGGAAGATCAATGGAATACCAACCCTCGCCTCGAATGTGGACTCGCAGGTCAGTTTCAAGACAAGTCACCCTTGCCCCGTATATGGACTCGTAGGTGCAAACGGACAACCCTCTCCCCGTGTGTGGACTCGCAGTTTGTGGGAAAGACAAAGGAATAGCAGTTCACTCACACATACTTGCAGACACGACTCAGTCAAGATACAGGTGAAGACACGGTACAACTCAGTCATGACACAGGTAAGGACAACTCGAGCATGATCCATGACGTAAATAAGCCTGGTATAACAATACTATCAAGTCATGAAATACTGATATACAAGCAAGACAATAAACTGGTAAACGCGGTATCTTATAAATCTATAACAACTAAGGTAACTAAAGATAACATACTACAACAGGTGTACTATAAGCATGAAAATAAACTATAGAGGGAGACAAGGTATACTTGCCTGGTGGTAGCGCGAAGAACCAATAAGATACCGTCAACTGTACGCCATAAAGTCCAAAATCTACAAATGTCTCCGAAAGCTGAAACAGACATTGCCAACATTCTCAGAATAGTCAAATTATCTAAGATTGTCTGTCCTTAAGTCCAATTCTGGACACAGGAGCAAAATGATAGTTTTGGGCAAAAATGATGTCCGCCGTTGGACCCGCTTTGCACCAAAAATTTTGCCAGAGTCAATGGTCTCTAAGTCGTCAAACTATATGTCAACAGGTCCGGTTTTCTGATACGAACCCAAACGTATGTCCAAAGTTGGATTCCGGCAGGCCGTGCACAAAATCACCCGTCGAGTCGGACCGTGGGGCCCGCAAAACGGCAATCCGATCAACTGTTTTAGAATCGGACCAAACTTGGCATGCAGGACCAGAAAAATGATACTGTCCTGTTGGCGCAAGTTTTGTCCCGATCTGACGAACGTGCACAAAGTAATTGGAAAATTTGCACAGAGGCGATATGGTAAATTTTGACGGATACGTATCAAATTTGTCGCGCACACGCGACCAATTTGAATTCCGTCAAAGCCCACACGTCCGCAATATTCGTACGCATCGTTCGATGCTTACGGTGCACGACCACATCGCCCGGTTTGGCGGGACGCACGTCGTATCGGCCAGTTTTAACGATTTTCTAATATTTTGAAAGCGGGTTTTTTCTAAACTTTAGAATCAAATAACTTTGAACCTACTCAATGAAATCAGGATCCATAAAAAGGGTTTACTGCCGTATATGTTGTCTAAACACTTGTTTAGGTGAATTTTGAAATTGATCGAAGGTTCGACCAAAATAGGCCTTCAAAGTCGGGTTTCCAGGACAGTCTAAAACATCTAGAATTCGAGTTTTTCTTCGATTTGGAACTCGCTTCCTATCGCACATGGTGCGAATCAAAATAAACTAATTGAAAGAATATACAGCCCTATAGGTTGTGAGCATACCCGTAAAGATAGATCCAAATTTGGTTGACCACGCGTCGAGAAACCCTGTCGCGAAGTCGCCCGCAAAGCTGCTGTGGTCACTGTCCTGTTCCCGGTCCGTCCGCGCGCGCGCGTGGGTCTGCAGCGACCCTGGCCGGCCGGCGGTGGTCGACGGCGGCTCGTGGCAGCGCACAAAGGTCAGGGAGCGGTCGCCTATGGTGCGTGGCTAGGGTTTGCTGTTGTTTCTCTCGGTATATACACATACGTGTATATACAGTAACCGAACGGGGCTCGGGTCTGGAAAAAGATCGGGTGGGGCTTGGGGTTGATTGTGGGCCCGGGCTGTTTGCATGGGGAGGTTGGGCTGGGATTTGTGTTGTTTTTTTTTTTCTAATATATATATACCCATATATGTATACGTATATTCACATATACATATATATACACGTATACATTTACATATATATATATATATATATATATATATATATATATATATATATATATATATATATATATATATATATATATATATATATATATATATTTATATATACATCAACATACACACACACATATATGTAATATATAGTTATACATATTCATACACCTACATAATATATAATATTTATTTATATATTCATACACGTACAATATATATATATATTCATTTATATTCATATTCATATTCACATACACACATATTTATATATATTTATATATGCAAACACTTATACACGTATATAATATCTATTTATATTTATGTATATCCATACACACACGTATAATATATACACACACGTATAATATATATATATATTTTATATATATATATATATATATATATTATATATATATATATATAATATATATATATATATATATATATATACATATATATACATAATATATATATAGATCTATATATATATATATATATATATATATATATATTATATATATACACACACACACATATACACGTATAATATATATTTATATATAAACACGCATACACACATAGGTAATGTCTATTTATTTATACATAACTTCCATGCATACCTACCATTACAACAATGAATATTCACGACAAACAAAATATATCCTAATAATATATATTCATAATAGAGTGTCTTATTTATAGAAATACACACACACACACACACACACACACACACACACACACACACATATATATATATATTATATATATATATATATATATATATATATATATATTTTATATATATATATATCATTATAATAAATAATTTAATAAATATAAATCGCCAATTCCTAAATATATACAAAAAATATTTGTATTTACCAAACATGTCTACAAGGTCGTATTTGGTCCCACTACATGCCTACATGGGCTTGGATTTGACTTGAGCCCAATCTGGTCAGGTTCGGTACAACCGGGTTCCCTAAAACTCAATAATATAATTAAATAATAAATAAAATCTTTGGTACGGTTAAGTCACAACTTGGCCTGGTTTTTCTAGTTAGGAAAATCACTATGGCTCGGTCTTCCCTACCATGGCTAATACACTAGTCAAGGCGCACTACTGCACTACCCGTGCCATGATTTCTAGGCATCTTGTACTCCAATTCCTAACCATGGCTAAAATCATCTACCGTAATTATTAACTAAATAATTATTTATAAATACAAATTTAAGAAAAATCACCATTAAATCAAATAAATGAATAAATAAATATTCAAAAAAATATTTTCGGAAAGGAGAGCTACACAGACTGAATCTGTAAACCCCACATCTGAATCTACATACTCAGAACGATCACCTCGATACCCAACCTTTCCAGATCAGCTAATAGATGACGATCTGTCGCCAAATACATAGCGACTAGATACCTGCTCAAGGTATCTGCAACTATGTTGGCCTTCCCTGGATAGTACTGCAAGGAGATATCGAAGTCCTTCATCAGTTCAAGCCACCTCCTCTGCCTCATGTTCAATTTCTTCTGGGTGAACACGTACTTCAAGCTCTTGTGATCCGTGAAGATCTCAACTTACTGGCACACTCTATCCAGGATACTATACTACACTTATGGGATACTACCTTCTATTGTCTTCCTCAAATGAATACGGGTAAATAAGTGGCATACGGGGCTTAGTTGAATGGGACACAAGTGTCATGTGGGTAGTAGGCTTAATGTGGATCGTATCCATATTTTGGGTCAACAAGTTTGGGTGTAAGCCCCTGAATTTAGGGCTTATTTTTTTTCAATTTTATAATTCAATTAGTTGTAATAAATATTATTATTTGATTATTATTTGATTTAATGCTCTTTACCGTGACTTGGATTTCTAGAGCATCAGGGATGCCAGTCTCTGGAAACTTCCTTCTTGAAGTTTGTAGTAGACGAGATTACCTTCACGTCGATATATCATGTCCCATCCAAACTCGTTCCCTTGTGCTCCTTTTGTATCGCGCAAGTTCGGGTCAATTTAGACCATTTAATTATTAATTGATTTTCCACTCTTTTCTTTGATCCTCATAAGCACGTTACCATGACTTTTAATTTAGGAGCACCAGACCAGTCATTTTCTCGGAACCTGTCACCCCCAGTTTTTAGGAACAGGGGTATTTTTTTTCATTTTATACTTTTGAATATTTTTGAAATTTATTTTATTATTTATGATGTTGTTTTGGGGTTATTTGAGTCGGGTTCGAATTTTAGCTCATTCCGACTTGTATCGGGGACCCGGGGTAGCTTAGACTCTGATCGGGACCCAACTAGAACCGACCAACTTGTCATGACCAAACCCAGATATTTATATTTGACTAATCCCATTTGATTTTAGTGGGATTAGGGATTAGAATTAGATTTAGAACTTGAAATTGGAGTTTTCAAGTTACCATTTTGACCCCAACTTCAAAACTACTCATTTTTTGACTTGGAGGGCATTTTGGTAAATTGCCAAATACCCCCAACCCTCTAAGATGTGGCCGGCCATGTATGGAGCAGCACCCCCTCTCTCTTTCTTCACTCCTAAGTAACTCCTTCTCTTCATTTCATTTTCTTTCCAAAAGCTTCTACTCCTCTCTCAAGCTACAATTAGGTATGCTTTTAAAATCTTCATTAATTCTCTTTTGCATTTATTTCCTTCACCATAATTGAGAAGGAGAATGAGAAGGAGAATGAGGTAGGAAGGAGAATGAGGAAGAGAATAGGGAGGAGAATAAGGAGGAGAATGAGAAGGAGAATGAGGGAAGAAGGAGAATGAGAAGGAGAATGAGGAGGAGAATGAGAAGGAGAATGAGGGAAGAAGGAGAATGAGAAGGAGAATAAGAAGGAGAATGAGAAGGAGAATGAGAAGGAGAATAAGGAGGAGAATGAGAAGGAGAATGAGGGAAAAAACTGAGAATGAGAAGGAGAATGAGAAGGAGAATGAGGGAAAGAAGGAGAATGAGAAGGAGAATAAGGAGGAGAATGAGAAGGAGAATGATGGAAGAAGGAGAATGAGAAGGAGAATGAGGAGGAGAATGAGAAGGAGAATGAGAAGGAGAATAAGGAGGAGAATGAGAAGGAGAATGATGGAAGAAGGAGAATGAGAAGGAGAATGAGGAGGAGAATGAGAAGGAGAATGAGGAAAGAAGGAGAATGAGAAGGAGAATGAGGAGGAGAATGAGAAGGAGAATGAGAAGGAGAATGAGGGAAAAATGAGAATGAGAAGGAGAATGAGGGAAGAAGGGGAATGAGGAGGAGAATGAGAAGGAGGAGAATGAGGAGGAGAATAGGAAGGAGAATGAGGAGGAGAATAAGGAGGAGAATGAGAAGGAGGAGAATGAGAAGGAGAATGAGAAGGAGGAGAATGAGGAGGAGAATAGGGAGGAGAATGAGGAGGAGAATAGGGAGGAGAATGAGGAGGAGAATAGGGAGGAGAATGAGGAGGAGAATAAGGAGGAGAATGAGGAGGAGAATGAGGAGGAGAATAGGGAGGAGAATGAGGAGGAGAATGAGAAGGAGGAGAATGAGGAGGAGAATAGGGAAGAGAATGAGGAGGAGAATAAAGAGGAGAATGAGGAGGAGAATAGGGAGGAGAATGAGGAGGAGAATAAGGAGGAGAATGAGGAGGAGAATGAGAAGGGTAAATGTAGGAAATAGGGTATTGATGAGATATTGAGTTTGACTTCTAAGATGGGGTTAGAAATAAGTTGTCTTGGTAGGTAATGACTATATGAGGGTAGTTTAGGCTAGTCTTGACCTCCGTTGACCAAGAGTTGACTTTTTGACCAAAAGTCAACTTCAAGTCAACACTTGACTTAGAATTGACCAAAACCAAACCAGAGTTGACCAGTTGACTGAAAATCAACTGTTAGTCAACATTTGACTTGTTTGACCTAGGGTTGACTCAGTGTTGACCAAAGTTGACCAGAGTTAACTTTTTGACCAAAAGTCAACTGTAAGTCAATCTTGACCCAAATTGACCTAGTTTGACTTGGATTGACTTCATGTGACCTTGTTTGACCTTGGTTGTCCTAGTGTGACCTACTTTAGCTTGGTATAACTTAGTATGACCTAGAATTGACAAAGATTAACCTAAAGTGACTAGTTAAGCTAAGTTTGACTAAACCTTAACTAGTTTGACATTGGTTGACCTAACTTTGACTAGTTTGACCTAGTTTGACTTTTAAAGTTGACCAGAGTTGACCAAGAGTTGACTTTTGACCAGATTGACCTAGAATCATGTAGTATGCATTATATACTCTATTTTTACCATTGTGGATATATTGTGACCTGTTTTACTCTAAATAGGACTCTGTGACACCAGTTTGGACATCTATTCATATCAGTCATACAGGGCGACAGGCGAGTACAATCTCTGATAATATTTCTGTTTTATGATATCGTTTATGTTTCTTGTATTTAGTGTAGATACCCTTGTTCTCTTGACACATTTTTTCACACGGATTGGTATTTGTCTGGATCCCGTCATGTCACAACCCGCACCCGCTTTTCGGATACGAGATGTGTCCAAGCCAGCCTACGCTGCAGAGTCGGCGGTTAGAACGCTGTCAAGCCCGCAAGAAATAAATGCTCAAGAAATAACATTTGATGCTCATTCACATTTCTAGATTATTACAACAACTACATCATTTAAAAAGTAAAAGAAATACAAGATTTTATAATTAATGAAATTGATACAATTGCTTTTCTATTTCTAGGTTGTCTTCAGCATACCCAAGTTCTCCCCAGTGCTAAGAGTGATAGCGGCTAAACCTAAAAATGTTGGTTATCCAGTCAGGATTGGAATAAGTACACAAACCGACGATAATGCAAAATACAATAGAATTAACAAGACATGAAAATAGTATATGGAATATGAAAGCTAGTATGAAAACTGATGACATAGCACGATAGAGAAGTAAACAAGGGAAAAACTAATAAAAAGACATCT
>JANAVB010033820.1:8102214-8224444 GCA_029216955.1 Iris pallida | reverse complement strand
ACGTAGGATAGCACCTCAGTGCACACATAGAATGGTACCAGCCCGGGTACAAGTAGTCAAGTCAGGGACATGGTCATCGTCCAATCACATGGAGTCCTCTGCCTACATCGTGGCATGGATATCAGGTTAGGTACGTGGTCAGGATCTCTACTATAGTAGCATCTCAAGTACACATGGGGTCTACAGCTCTAATCATCAAGTCGGTCTACCCACCGGATCAACCTATCAATAGTCTTCCCATCCCCGATGGGATAAATATCATATCAGGAAAATACGATCACTTGGTACTAAACTAATCACTAAAGACAATGCTAGGCCCTCTGGCTCACAAGAATCCTCCGAGTCAATGATCACAGGCTATCAGCAACTAAGTCTCCCAACTACCGGGATACAGCAAAGGTACCAGGTTCTGGGCGCTTGGGAAGTCGAGTAAAAATCATATATTGATATCCTCGATATTCTATTCATTTCGCGAGACACTCGTACCAATATCCAAATCCAAGAGTCCTCACGACATATCTGATCAAATTAGAACATCATCAAAGAACTAGTAACACTATCTAAGAATCCACTTAGTCTACCATAACCACTATCTCAATATCATATCTCCTCATAGTCAATCCTCGAATAAGATCATAATCCCAACACATTGGTCAACACTAATCAATGCCGTCGGAAGATGGCAGGGATTGTGTGAACCACTCTGGATCAGATCCATAACCCTTAAACTAAACAAGGACCAGGGTTGCAGATCTTCACCCGAGTAGAACCACTCTCCTTACACAATCCGGCGGACAGGACAGATAATGGGATAACAACTAAACTAGAACACCATCTAAAAAGAAGGGTCACAGGTCAAGAATTTAATGAGTGATACCGTCGAAAAGGCAAGGATTGCGTAAACCAATCTGGATCAGATCCACAACCCTTAAACCAAACAAGGACCAGGGTTGCAGACCTTCACCCGAGTAGAACCACTCTCCTTACACAATCCGGCGGACAAGACAGGTCAAGACGCTAGGCGACTAATCTAGTCGGGAGTCTACCTAGCAGGCAATACGGTCAGGGATGCCATACCAAGAAGAACATGCATGAGTTCAGTCCAGCAAACCAAAGGAATGGTTCTGCCTAATCCTTCGAACCAAATTCCCAACTGGGAATTCTGGAAAAATTTGGCAGAGTCTTCTTTGTAATCTTGATGGGTGCACCCTACGAATAGGGGCTAAAACTACTCGGCACAACCCGTCACAGAATCGCAGAATCGCAGACTGAGAACACTAAGTCTCAGCTACCAGCAGCACTATGATGCGTACTGGGAAATCAATCGAACCCGAGACCACTAATGTCTCGGCCTCCAGTAGCACTACAATGCGTACTGGGCGCCAAGCCAACGTGCATAATAATAAAATAACCGCCTCGCAGGACGCACCATAATATATGTCTATAGTTCTAACCCAAGCACAATCACAGCCACATGAGTAGTTAGCCAGAGCCGTTACCCGACCGCGAGTCGGACACGGGGCATACAGGGACAATCCGTGTAAGTGAGTCATGCTCATGTCCTCGGAGGTGTGGATGACCCATCCGAGTTATCCGATACGGTCTATCCCTGATATCGGACCAAGCTATCCTAAGTTATCATCATGGCAGTTCTACTACTTGGCTACACTAATCATGGTTATACAATTTATAAGTACAAATTAATTAAATGCAATAAAATTCCAGAAAAGAGGGCAAGAGCCGTCGATGAGCAAGGAATACATGCCTAGAGGGCTCGGCTAGGTAAGCAAGTCTTCGACAGTCGCGATCCAAGCTAGCACGCCAATCGAGATCCTCAGAACACACAATAAACAATCATTAGAATTAAATAATAAAATAATAGAATAATCACAAGAGATGGCAGAAGGCTATACCGTGTGGGTCCCGCAAGCAGTGCAGGGATCTCGCACGGAAACTGAGGCACGAGAACCGATGCGGACACGTAAACCGAGACGTATACGTATATCGAGACGCGCACGAGAATCGAGATGAATAGGAGACAACGTGCACATAAATCGAGACGTACACGTAGATCGAGGAAATCACGAATATCGGAATGGCACACGAATCAATATGACACGCAAATCGAGGCATACACGCGAATCAAGATGGAGCGAGATTCAAGGAAGCACGCAAATCAATACGGTACGGAGTCCAAAGTGATACACAAACGAAGACGGCACGTAAATCCGTACGTACACGTAAATCGAGATGGCACAAAGTCTAAGGTGGTACACATGCCAATGTGGCATGCAAATCGATGCATGCACGCAAACCAGTGCGACACGGAGATCAAAGTGGTACGCAACTGAGGCGGCACGCAAATTAGAGCGACACAAAAATCGAGATGGGTACAAAGGCCGAGACACAAAAACGAGGCAACACGTAAACCAATGGGGCACGGTGCCCGAGGCAGCACGGGGCTCGGGGCATCCCGCTGCCCAAGGCAGCGCGTGAATCGAGGGTACACGAAAACCTATAAGGCGCACGCAAACTGAAGCACGCGAAAAACGAAGAAACACGCACACCGAGGTGCACGTGTCCGAAAAGGCATAAAAGACGAAGGAGAGCGCACCAAATGAGGGTGCGCTGCCCGAGGCATCACGCTGTACGAAGCAGCGTACTGCTCGAGGCAGCACGCTACCCGAGGTGCGCCGATCGAAGGGCTCGCTCCCCGAGGAGCTCACAGCCCAAGGAGGAGAGGAGGCGGAGGAACACGCGGTGGCCGTCGGAGAAGCCCAGCCAGGCGAGGTCGGGGGCTCCGGCGAAGGGAGGACAGAGAGAGGAGGAGGCGGAGGAGCTCACCGGAGGGGTTTGGCCAGGCGGGGTGACTCACCGACGGAGGGGGAGAACAGCGACGGCAGCCAGGTCGGGGCGGCGCCGACTGTCGGAGAAGAGGGGGCTGCGGCGGAGGAGAGGGCAGCAGCAGCGACAGCGGCTATGGCCAGGCGGAGGAGAAGGAGAAGAAGACGATGGTGGTGGCGGCGGTGGCTGAAAGTCGTGGTGGTGGTGGCTGATGGCGGAGACAAAGATAATGGTGGAGGTAGAGGCTGATGGCGGTGGCCGCGGAGAAGGGGGGTGGGGGAGTGAGAGCTGGCGGCGGCGGCCGGAGCTCGGGGGGAAGAGAGAGGAAAGGGAGATCGAGGGAGAGAAAGAAAGCCGAGAGGAGAGAGAGGGAGCAGTGAGGGGGAGAGGGAGCTCGGATAGGAGAGAGTGAGGGGAGAGATAGAGTGAGCAGAGAATAAGAGAGAGGGGGGAGCTGGCTTCTCCAGCAAGTGAGAGGGGAGAGAGAGGAAGAGTGTGAGAGTGGGAAAGTTGAGGGAGGAGAGAGGGAGTGGATGAGTGATGTGAGGGGTGATTTGAGTGAAGAGAGAGGGGGTTAGGTATAGGAAAAATTAAAATGATAATAATAATAATAACAATGATATTAATAATAGTGGCAAGAACAATAATGCGAATAAATTTCACCTTCAAGAAAATATCAATAAAATTTTAACAATACCCAAATTTTAAAAATCCTCCAAATACACAAATACAGTCAAAATACAGTCATATACCTATTTCTAAAATAGGGATATGACAGAACCGGCCACTCCTCGCTCCACATCAAGTGCCAAACTGGGGGTCGCTAGTCTGCCAACAACTCCACGCTCTGCTCCATCAACTGAACCACTGACAATCAAGCTTCCCAGGACATCCTCTCAGTCTTCATTCACACAGGGGGTAGCCGAAGAGGAACCAGAGTTAGCCAAGTATGTGGCTGCCCACACTGATGTTCCCTCCGCTGATGATGTAATTCCCCTAGAAAATATACCTTACTTCATCAATAAAGGGTTATCTTTGAACTACACCGAGCTCAATAAGGTATGTACAATGTATGCTATGGAACACGGTATAGGCACTCACCTACACACACAAGTGACAAATGTGTACACCGCGATCCAGCTTACTCCAGTAGAAGACGCTTACCGAATAATCGAGGGAGGCGATCATCCGAACATCTTCGGCCGGACGAACAACCCGCATCCCTTCACCATAGAGGAAGCCGACCTCGGGTCAGATGCCGGAAGACTGCCTCTGTATCTTTATAGCCTCCAATCCAAATATCTCATACAAAAACAGGGGTATGATCTGGAAACGACGCCAGGTTTGAACTATGGCACTGGGCGACGATTACCTTTGAAGTCGCCAGTCCCGACGGGCAAACCACGGGACTACTATAACAAAACTCGATGCGGGTTAGGATATGTAACGCCTACCACGACCCCTGAGAGTTCAGATGAAGAATGCGACTGGCAGTCACATTCAACCGGGTCACCAACTTCTGACTCGGATACCAGCATCGGAGATGTGTTCAGACAAGTCATGACAGTCAACATGGCATTCGCTGACGCTTACGAAGAAGACAAAGACATCCCCGAAATCCTCGAGCTAGAACCGTGGGCCCAGTAATTGGACGCACAATAGGAAAAGCGGTTCGAACAAAGAGAACCTCCTACTGAAGATGAGGTCATACAAGTAGATCTCGGCAGCGAATCTTCTCCAAAACCAATTTTCGTCAGTAAAAGCCTAATAGATGAAGAACGGGAGTCGCTGCTAGAACTTGTCAGAGAATACATTGATGTGTTCGCCTGGAGCTATGAAGACATGCCAGGGTTAAATCCCGACGTTGCTCTTCACAAACTCAACATTCGGCCAGATGCGAAGCCAGTCAAGCAACAACAGCGACGCTTCCGTCCAGGCATCATGGACGCGATCGAAGCCAAAGTCAACAAACTGATAGCCAGCAGCTTCATTCGTGAGGAGCATCATCCCGATTGGGTCGCCAATATAGTACCCGTCCTCAAGAAGAATAGGAAGATTCGAATCTGTATCGACTTCCGCAATCTGAACGAGGCATGCCCCAAAGATGAATTCCCCCTTGCTATCACAGACATTATGATCGACAATACCTGCGGCTTCGAACGTATGTCATTCATGGATGGCTTCTCGGGGTACAACCAAATCAAAATGTCTCCTGATGACGAAAAGCATACATCATTCCGAACGCCAATTGGCATGTACTGCTACACAGTCATGCCTTTTGGTTTAAAGAATACTGGCGCCACCTATCAAAGAGCCATGAGCATCATCTTCAGAGACCACTTACACAAGATAGTGGAATGCTATGTTGACGATATAGCCGTTAAGAGTCGCTGCAAGGGAGACCATCTGCAGGATCTAAGGACGGTATTCGACCTAATGCGAGCGCATAATTTGAAAATAAACCCTACGAAGTCCTTTCTAGGCGTATCCAGCGGGAAGTTCTTGGGCTTCATCATCACTGCACAAGGTATCCATGTAGAGCCTGAGAAGACGAAAGCAATCATGGAGATGGGTCCCCCGAGAAATCTCCGCGAACTCAGAGGCCTCCAAGGGAGGCTAGCTTACATCAGGAGATTCATTTCTAACCTCTCCGGGCGATGCCGACCGTTCACGCACCTCATGAAGAAAGGAGTCTCATTCGTATGGGACGAGAAATGTCAGCGTGCTTTCGACAGCATCAAAGAATATTTGCCAAATCCTCCAGTTTTGGTGGCCCCAGTTCCTGGAAAACTATTCCTGCTCTATGTACGAGCAATAGAACACTCCCTCGGGGGTCTGCTGGCACAAAACAATGACGCAGGCCATGAGCAAGCCATATATTACCTCAGCCGAATGATGATTGGGCCAGAGCACCGATACACCGCTGTGGAGAAGGAATACCTCGCCCTGGTGTTCGCCATTCAGAAAATACGATACTATGTCACCGGAAAAACGATACATGTGATCTCACGAGTCAACCCTCTCAGGGTCCTCATGACTAAACCAGGGGCACTCAGCTCTCGCCTCGCTACATGGGCAATATTGCTGTCCCCTTATCATATGATCTTCGTCCCACAAAAGGCAGTCAAAGGTCAGGCCCTGACAGACTTCTTAGCAGCCCACCCAGGCTCGGAGTCCTCCAGAATATATGAAGAGATCCCAAATGAGGTCGCCGACTCGCATGTAACCTCTCACGAGGCTATATGGCGAATGTTCTTCGACGGTGCTTCGAGGACCGGACCTAAAGGCAATATCGTCGTCGGAGTCGGGGTAGTGCTGATCTTCCCTTCCGGATTGGTGATTAATCGCGCTTATTCCCTCACTGAACCCTGCTCTAACAATGTGGCCGAGTACAACGCTCTGGTCATTGGCCGCCAACTTGTAAGAGAGCTAGGGGTAGAATACCTTGAAGCATACGGCGATTCCCAACTAATCGTCAACCAGATACGGGGCTCATATAAGGTCCGCCACCAAGACATGATCCCTTATCACCAAATAGCGATTAACATCATCTTGTCATTCGAGGGGTTCTCCATCGAACATGTCCCCAGACTCCGAAATATCGAAGCTGATGCCTTAGCTGGTCTTGCCGCTTCCCTAGCAGTTCTGAACTATGATCGCCAATCAGTGGATATGATAGGCCACGAACTGGTCTATCCCAAGAACAATGTGTAATTCGTGGCGAGTTATTCCGCACAGACGATCGATGATGCCCCAGATTGGAGACAACCATTCATCAACTTCATCGTCTACGACATCCTGCCCGAGAACCCAAAGAAAGTCACCTCTATCAGACGATGTTCTCTCAGATTCTTCTACGATACAGAGACGAAAATGCTGTATCGCCGCTCCTACGACGGATTACTGCTTCAGTGTCTGTCAAATGCAGAAGCCAAAGAAGCCGTACGAGAAGCTCATGACGGTGTCTGCGGGGCCCACCAACCTGGCCCAAAACTGTAAGACCGCCTTCGCTAAATGGGATACTATTGGTCCACGATGGTGGCAGATGTGATAGATTATGCTAGAAAATGCAAAGCCTGCCCAGTCCACGCAGACTTCATTCACAACCATCCGAGTTTCTACATCCGACAGTGGCGTCCTGGCCATTCGAAGCATGGGGAATGGATATCATTGGTCCGATCACCCCACCTTCCTCCCGAGGACATCGCTTCATACTTGCGATCACTGATTACTTCTCCAAATGGGCGAAAGTTGTCCCACTCGCAGAAGTTAAGACTTCAAACGTGATCAGCTTCACGTCATCTATCGCTTTGGACTGCCCCGAAGGATCATCCATGATAATGGTCCGCAGTTTACAAGCCATGCATTCTATCGGTTTTGCGATAAGCACCGTATTCAGAATGTCGCTTCGATACCGTACAACCCGGCAGCGAACGGGTTGGCAGAGGCATTCAACAAAACAATCATCAAACTCCTCAAGAAGTTTGTCTCCTCCAACAAACGCGACTGGAACAAGAAGCTCGGTGAATGCTTATGGGCTTATCGTACCACAGTTCGAACAGCCACCGGGAATACACCATTCTTCCTGGTGTACTGGAGTGAAGCAGTCCTCCCATTGGAGACTCAGATTCCCTCACTACGCGTCACCCTCACACATCAATTAACGATAGACGAAGACCACCATCGCCGGCTACAGGAATTGGAGGCACTAGATGAAAAGCGCCTCTTGGCTCAGCAACGAATTGAGCTATACCAAGCACGCATCTCCGGAGCCTTCAACAAGAAGGTCAAAATCAGAACATTTCAGGTGGGCGATCTCGTTCTGGCAGTCCGGAGGCCGATGGTCATGACTCACAAGACCGTCGACAAATTCCAGCCAAAGTGGGAAGGCCCATTTATCATCGAGACAGTATTCTCCAACGGTGCTTACCGCCTCGCAAAACAAAACAGAGACTTGCTCATGTTGCCTGTCAACGGCAAGTTCCTGAAGAAATATTATGTCTAAACGACATTCTCTCCAGATCATCGAGTCATGTACCCGCTGGTACCGCTGAACTCACATCCACAACATTTCAGATTATCGAGTCATGTACCCGCTGGTGCCGCTGAACTCACACTTTCTCAACATTCTAAATTACTGAGTTATGTACCCGCTGGTGCCTCTGAACTCACATTCTGGTCACTCTTTCAGATAGTAAGTCACGTATGATTATACCTCTGGACTTCCTTCCTAGAAGAGATCCTCCCTCATGATCCACTACCCGGCACTTCCAGTGCACAAAAAGGGTAATCGATCCACAAATTTCCGAAACGGCCATGTCCTCATTACCTCTGAGTCGTTTTCACTTCCACCAAAAACAAACTGCCCCCTCGCATAGAACTTCCACGTTCTCCTACCTCTGAGTCATTCTATGTACCCCCTCTTCATTGAGCTCACTCCTGCCGTGTCCTCATTACCACTGAGTGGGAAGGCTCCGTCGAAGAAACCTTCATGCTTTCCATGTCCACATTACCTCTGAGCAAGTATGTCGGTTCCCTTTCAACCTATTATCTGTACCCACAATCGGAGTACGACAAGGATAATAGGTCCACAAATGTCCTCTGTTTACCACAAATGTCCTCTGTTGACCACAAATGTCCTCTGTTGACCACAAATGTCCTCTGTTG
Source organism: Iris pallida (assembly GCA_029216955.1). Classification (NCBI taxonomy): domain Eukaryota; kingdom Viridiplantae; phylum Streptophyta; class Magnoliopsida; order Asparagales; family Iridaceae; genus Iris; species Iris pallida. Next base: position 8,215,933 of record JANAVB010033820.1, on the reverse strand, counting down.
ACCATAAATGTCCTCTGTTGACCATAAACGTCCTCTGTTGACCACAAATGTCCTCTGTTGACCACGAATATCTTCCGTGAAGTCTCCCCTGCCATGTCCTCATTACCTCTGAGCAGGAAGATTTCACGGTAAAACCCTCATGCTTGCCATGTCCTCATAACCTCTGAGCAGATATGTTGGTTTCCTTTCATCCCATTATCCGTATCCTGAACCAGGGTACGCCATGGATAATAGGTCCACAAATATTCCTTGCTAAGCTTCTTAGCATAAATCCACCATCTCACCATACCCCGGGAGCCCAACTGCTCTACGGCATTCTTTTTTCCCAATACCGAGAGCACCCATGACCACTTTGCCCTGGCTGTTCCGGACATCCTGACCAAACTTGTTATCCGTACCTAAAACCAAGGTGCACCTAGGGTAACAGGTCCATAAATAATCCCCCAACAAGTCCAGTTCCACGAACACCGCAAGTACAAGAAACAGAAGATGAGTTAAAACATGCTCATTCATTCAAAATTCAAAGTGCTACATCATTTAGGATCACATCCTTTACAAAATCAAAACAAAAAGACGAAAAAGAAAACAACAGCAAAAGAAAAACAGAAAGCTGATCACTGCTCCGGGGCACATAACGCCCTGAGACGGTCCGTCAGCAAGGCAACCGACCGCTCAAACCTCTGGGTAGCTCGACGCTCCGCCTCTTGGGTCAGCACCACCTCGTCCTCCAGTTGAGCATGGGCTTGCCAGTTATCCTCGAATCTCTTAAAGGCCCGCTCCAGGTTGACAGAAGATCAGGAAACTCTCTCGACCTCCCGAGCAATCGACACATGTTCTGCATGAGCAGCCTCCAGCTCTGACTCTAAGAAGGTCAACTCCCTCTGGAGTGCGAGAATCCGCTCCTTCGTATCAGCGATTCCACGAGAAGCAGACTCTTTCCGAGCCCGACAAGCCTGACTTCGACGACCCAGCCTATCATACGAAGCGGAGAACTTGTCAAGGTCCCCCTGCATAACTGACCCGGCAGTATCTCGAGCGAGCTTGATCCTATCCCGAGCAGCAATGAGGAAGCCGGTGTCAACGGGAGTGTAGCCGGCAACGCTGAAGAAGACGCAACAGAATCTGTCGCTCCTGCCATAAGAGAAACAAACTCCGTACGGAAGGACGTATGAACAGCGGCCAACTCCTCTTCAGCGGCCCGCAGAACTTGAATGCTCGGCAGGGTCGAGAGGTCAATCTCCGGAGCCATATGATCAGCAGAGGATGAGGTGGAGACCATCGCCAGCTCCATTCCCATCTGCCCGGGGCTGGCGGGAGGCCCCTCGACATGAGACGGCAAAGGAGAGAAAATGCTCCTTTCTTCCAGATCACGGCAGGCCGAGCCTTCCCCAAGAACATCCGCGGTAGAAAGTAAAGGGTCAGGACCTATAGGGCCAAGGCAACCATGAATCGATTTGACCCGGAGGATATGTTGATAGAGCAAATAAGCCCCCTCACTAGTCAATATTTGGCTTATCTTACCAGGGGAGGAGTGTGGAGGCTGAGGTTCGCCTACAGCCACCGCAGCCTCTTCACCAGCCGTCTTCGAGTCAGGTATAATAGACTCCTCCGCCCCTACACCCTCGGGAGGGGATGCAACGAGATCGGCATCGCCTTGCTGAAGTTCAGCGATCTCGAAGACGGGCCCGAGGAAACCTTCGTCACCCCGGACCGAGGCCTCAGCAACCTGGGAGCTTCCAGCCGCCGCTGAGAGAGCCCCCGCAGAAAAGACCGCGGCACACATTTCGCTAATCAAAGCAGCAAGGGCCGGATCAACTCCAGGGGCAGTAGACGGTTCAGGAGAGCCTAGTTTGTCAGACGCCTACAAAAAAAATGGTCAGGTCATATCTCCGAGAGAAAAGAAAGCCACAACAAGGAGATAGCTCCAAAATAGGCTTACCTCCGGGACATCGTCATCATCCTCACCCCTCTCCGTAATAAGTAGCCTACGAGGTCCGACCGCCGCTCTCTTCACAGAAAAGGCTACTCCTCCGCCAGTAGACTCACGCCTGCCTCGCTTATGCGAGGGACCAGGCACGACAGGCGATAGTTCTACCCGCACCACCTCCGATACAGGTGGCAACTGATCTACCGCCTCATCTAATACGACCGACGGTTGATCCGTCATCATCTCATCTACCATGATGGGCGGTTTACCCGCCTATGCTTCGCCACCAGAAGAGAGAGAGTGCTCGTCGTCCAGTTCATTGTCTTCCTCAATTGTGTCAAAGGACTCGGAATCGGGCGTAGGAACTATATTCGCCCCTTTCTTCTTTGCCCTCGACACCGTAGCCTTCTCCGCCAGACGAGTGCCCACGATGAAGCTAGTACTCGGGTCAAAATCGAGAAGAGGCTGATTTGCCGTAACATGATATAATGCCGCCATATGCAAGATTTCCCCTATCACGTTTGCCGTAGGAACCGAGAAGCTAGTTCGAGTATGACAAGTGTCATAATAGCTCCATGCTCTAATACCATCAAGAATGCTACCCTCAAATCCCAGGCAGGAACTAGGACGCCCAAGGAATAGTTGGCTGTACCCGAACTGGCGGGCAAACCTACTGGGCAAGTAGGGTTCCAGGTACACAGTATTGCGATTGCGATAAACTAAATGCGCTGGGCGAATGTTGCGCAACCAGAAATGCATCTTCTCAGGTAAGAAATGAGGAGATCCAACGCCATCAACATGGACATTCCTCACTTCCTGGTCGGTAAAACGGGGAATGGACAAGAAGAAATCATATCCGTCCGCCCTCGCCAGCATCCTCCGACACACCAGTATGGTACTATATTCCCAAGGCTGATGACGGTGTCTGAAAAAAAAAGCGTCATCGTCCGTAACACCGTCTCCCGTCCCAGGCCTCATCAAAGATTGATAATGCAATAGCAAGCATCCCAACAAGTAATGATAAGGCAGCACTATATGTTCAAAGTCCATCGCTACGTCACGAGCGATGACCTTGGACGAGAAGGCGCAGAGACCATGCTGAATGCTGCACACCATAGCGGGAAGAAGAGCCAGCCTGACCCCGAAGGCCAACTTCACGGTAGGAAGAATGAAGTGACGGCTGATCCTCTCAATAGCACCTATCCCTTCTGAGACCACACAATTGCGCAGCCATACCATTAAAAACCCTGCCAAGAGTGCCTTCTCTGACAGCCGCCGAGTACTATAATAAAAATAGCTGAAGGAGTCAATCTGGCTCCCAAATTTGTCACCCTTAGACTTCGACCTCCTAGCAGTCGACACCAAGTCTTCGACTTCCCTAGGGGTTTGACGATCTCGGGAAGTAACTCGGCCAGCAGCACTGAATTTGAAGAGATATGAGACCCAAGAGTTGGTATGGGGAGCGTCCCCTTCCGAGCTATCATTTTTCTGGATAGCCGTTAGGTGACAAGTGCTATGATGACACAACAGTTCTTGATACACAGTGACAAAGCCTGGGAATCGTCGATTCAAATCCTGGAACTCCTCATTCGTCGGAGTGTCTCGAAGGGTTCGTCTCCCCAGGGGAGCTTGGAGACAGCATACATCTCATGAAGAGCGAGCCCCAACTCGCCTACAGGTGTGAAGAAAGTTCCTGTCCAATGATTATACATCTCCAGAAGGGCCATAAATAACGGCTTATTAACGGGCAATCCGTGGCTGGTACCCCGGATAGCATCATAAAGATTGACTTCTCGCAAAAATTCCCCGTACTTCCGCAGAACCTACGAGGTCAGGTTAGCCCACGGGGGAATGGGGTGTAACCAGCTCGGCAGCACCAATCTGCCAACAGGATAGGATCCTTTGCGAGCAAGCTGACTCAGAAAGATATCAGCCTGAGAGAATGAGAAGTTAGGACCGGGTGTGTTGATAAAGGTACCCGGAGCTAACCCCGTCACAGATCGACTGGCCGGATCCTTGACCGCGCGCACTGACCCAGTAGTTTTGTTGTAACGGATGTTACCAACAAACATCCTCGGTCTGGTTGGAGTGAGGGGGTCTGGCATCTGCCTGTCCAAAACGATCATGTTGAACCACGCAAAAGGGAAATAACGCTTCATAATGGGGATGTGAATCGGCATCCCGTCCAGATCAAAGTCCCAACTCTCAGAAACATCCAGCACTCGTGAGTTTTCTATGATCAACGCATCCCCAAAGAGGAAGACCGGTCTCAGATGCTTCCCATTAGGCTTCCCGAAACTTATCATGTCACTAAGAAATTAGAAAGATTGGACCCTGATAGCATTTAGTCGCTCCAAAGGTTCATTAACAAGGAGCTGCTCGGACACTTGACGAACTAAATTATCCCGTCGCACATCCATGGCAAACTGATTCAAGCCAACCAGAAGTTCTCCTGCAGGATTTACTGGCAGATTTACTGAAGAAAGACAAAAGGAAACAAGTCAAAAAGATAGCTGAAACGCAAACTACTTGATGCTTATACGGCTTAAGCATAGCCTCATGCGGCTCAGTTTGAAAGAGCACATACGGTTCAGTTCGAATGAGCTTATGCGGTTCGGCTCGAAATGGGCTTATGCGGTTCAGTGTGGATGAGCTTATGCGGTTTGGTTCGAAAGGAGCATATGCGGATGAGCCTATACGGTCCAATTCGAATAAGCTTATATGGTTCGGCTCGAAATAGGCTTATGCGGTCCAGTACGGATGAGCTTATGCGGTCTAGTTCAAATGATCTTATACGGACCAGTTCGAAATAGGCTTATGCGGCTCAGTTTGAAAGAGCTCATGCGGTCCAAGTCCAGATGAGCTTATGCGGCCCTGATGATGAAGTAGTTATGCGGCTGCAAACAACAACTTTCATGCGACTCAGGCCTGGGTCATATCCCATGCGGCCCGAACATGAGTCGGACATGCAACATACTTGGAAATATAGGCTTGCGCATAAGATATGCGACGTAGCCATGACAGTTCATGTTGATGGTCCTACCAGCAATAGGCGGGTGAACGTCGGGGTAAAAAATAGGCACGTCAGCCGTCGGAGGAGCCGCCACGTTCGCCGTCGCAGTCGATGAAGATGCGGCCTTCTTGCCCTTCGCTGCCGCAGAAGAGGACGCGGCCTTCTTGCCCGTAGCAGCGGTAGTCTTCTTGGAAGCCATTGCCGATCGTTGATAGGAGAAGACGAAGAGGAGGTCAGCAACAAGGAGCTCGAGCAAAGAGAGAAGGTAAAGAAACCCTCAAAGAATAAAATTACTCCTATTTATAGGCAAAGGAGGCTCGAAAATCAATAAATGCCTCGATTCGCACGCCGCCTAAAAGAATAAAAGGCAAAACGCTTCGGTCAAAGCGAAACTGACTCTTGGGATCCTCCCCCAAAAGGCGGCGTTAATTCAAAAAATGAATCAAGGGCATTTAATGCAGAAGATTTGCACACGTGGTTGGGACACGTGGCAAAAAAGTCTATGCGGCCTAACGGCTCATGCGGCCAGATAAAACCATGCGGTCAACAAAGGCCATGCTTCTTATTCAAAGTATTTCAATTTTGCAAATTGAAAACTTTGAAGGGGGTCATGTAGAAGCATAGAAAATATCAGAATAATGCTCTATGCGGCTCGGAACAGGAGAACCCCATGTGGCTCATACAGGAGCAGTCCCGTGCAGTTCAGAGAGACTCTCAGTCTCATGCGGCTCGGGGCAGGAGAGTCCATGCGGCTTACATAGGGGCAGTCCCGTGCGGTTCAAAGAGTCCCCCAGCCGCAAGCGACTCAGAAGTACATATGGCTCACATGTGACCAACAGAGATATGCGGCTCGATCAACGCCACGTGTCCCTATGGGATCCCCTCACACAGCTGGCCATCGAGTAATAGCCTTATTCAATGCTCTGCCATGATTTGACAGCTGACGGCTCTGACATGAAGTGTCATGATGGTCCTGTCATAATGACAGACTCTTCGGGAACAGAAGAAAATCTCTGATACGATCCAAGATTGCCACGTGGCTACTCCCATGCGGCTCCATTGAAGAACAGTTTCATGCGGCTAGCAAGAATCATTTTTCTGCGGCTCACCAAGAAGCCATCCCATGCGGCTCGCAAGTGCTATACCTATGCGGCTCACTGAGATGCTGTCTCATACGGTTCATGGATATCATGCGGCTCTGGCAGAGTCCACCATTAAGACACGTGGCAGAGATTCAATTGCCCCCACGACTTGACAGCTGGTAGCAGGGATGATTATGGGATGAAGATCAATCAGAGATTTACCAGATCCTAATGACCATATTTAACATTATCCTCATAATTAATAAGATCAGGTCATATCATTTATGGTCAAGCCAATAGGACACGTGGTGAGAGGTCCAAGCTTGACACAACCAATCATGAAGATTTAAAACAATCAGTATTAATCATTCACAGGATTCGATAATATCCCTATTTATGGCCCAGATCCTTCACGCTTAAAACTAATGGTCCAGATTGATTAAGCATCAGGCCGCCGCCACTTTGAGAATGGATAATCATCCAAACCCTAATGATGTCTCCACTATTATAAATAGCAAGGTGCCATTCCTTTGTAAAATATATACGGTCAGAGAGAGATACGCCCATACAGAGAGACTCCTCCAATAATCAGAGAGAAAAAAATACACAGAGAGAGAGAGAAGCCAGAAGAGTAATAGAGGGAGAGCAAGGAGAGCATTTCTTCATCAACGCCAACCATCTCTTCACAGGAGCCAAGGCTGCATACCGATCGTCCAAGGAGTAAGGCAGGACTGCCGTCGCCTTCCCGAGCCTCTATCGTCACCCCCCCAGAATCTAAAATAAATAATTGTACTTAGATTGCTGTACCTAGGTTTTCGTCTCTAGGCTTTCTTTGTACGAGCGAGTTTGTAACGTAAAGTAAAAGTCCGGCCCTCCGATAATTGTTCTATTCTTTTATATTTTATGGCAAACACTCGTGTCCTGTGTCGTGAGAAACAGACCCCGTGATGCAGGACACCGGGACAGTACATAGACAGCGTGTTCGTGTCCCTCGTATGGACACGACACGACACAAAATACCCAAGTGTCCACACAAAAATCACAGAGCAACCCTAGATCTATAATCCTATTCAAACAGATTTTTAAAACAACAAAATAAATTCCTTAGAGGCATTTCTACAAACACTTAGGTATCCTATTGGATACGTGTCCGATACGGACACGAAATGGGTCCACCAAGACACGAAACTAATTCCTACTGTTAGGGGACTCCTAGAGCTGTCCAAATATGCAAGAAAACTGGAATTTCATGGAGAGAATGAGAAGTTACCTATTAGTATTCTTTTCCAAAGAAAGCTTCAAAATGGGGGATCCTTCTTGCTAATCCCAAAGCTCCAAATTGTCCCAAATTTGAGAATGACCTCCATGAACAGAAAGTATACCTAAATTAGAACCTATTGCAATTTGTTTGAGGGAAAAAGGAGATCAAATGGAATTTCTATGAATTTCTAAAGTTGGGAAAATACCTCCGCCTTAAGCTTGTTCTTTCCTAAAAGAGGCTAGCCCTAAATGGAAGAGAGTATAAATAGGGGTGGGGTTCCTAATGTGGCTGGCCATAGTGGGTTAGGATGAGGGTTTAGTGATGGGCTATGGGCTTGGGCCTCTATGGGCTTTAGGGCTAGTTATTGATTTAAGTTTTAATCACAAGTCATGGCTTATGACTTGAATCTAACTTAAGTCAAATAACCATACCATGGGTCAACTCTAGTCTAACTAGGATTACATGACCTAACCAAGTCCAAACACAACTAGGATTAGCTTCTAGGTTAGCCTACCAAGGTCATTGCTAGTCAAAGTCAACCTAGTCAACCCTCATTCAAACAATTCCAAAATAAATTCTAAAAATTCCCATAAATTCAAATAAATTATAATAAATCCAAATAACCCTAAAAATATCAAAAATACCCTAATCACATGGCTAGGCTCTAGGGTAGGCAGTATCTACCATTCACTAGCACAACACCAAAATCATAAGTCATAAATTTAAATAGTTTAAAAATTAATAAAAAATCACTAAAAATTTTAATATGAAATAAATATCATTAATTAATAATTATAATTACAAAATTTCAAATTACCCTCTTCTGGAAAACTGGGTGTTACAGAAAGAATGCTCGCGACCGTGGGTCGGCGAGGGCTCTCAAGGATAGAAGTCTTGAACTTGGTTCTGAAAGAGATGGTAACATTTAAATAAGGATGACTGTGTGAGACGTCAGTTTGAGTCGAGTCTTGCATTGTCATTGGACAACTTGTCGACAAGGGCGAATGTTTTCCTCGAGCGATAACCCGGGGCCACGGGACCGACTCGGCCTAGAAGGAAATAGGGGTATAGCCGAGCTGGGAGTACCACTCAGGTTAGTCGGGTGCTTTCAGCGGGGATCGCTACTTGCGCTGAAAGGTATCACGTATAACAAAGCTATAAGTCCAGGTATAGCTTGTGGTGCTAGTGACCTCATATAGGTGGGTCGGCACGGGCGACAATTCGCGTGTGTGCCTTTAGATTAAGTCGAGTTGAATATGTGTACAGTTAGAAGACAATGTTTGGGCCTAAGATTTGACTTCAACATAGGCAATGTGCTTGGCATGAGATGTGGCGTCGAGTCTTAAGTGTTGGCATGTAAGTTACATAAGTAGGAATTGGGTCATTCTGAGTCTGTCAGGAATCGTCACAATACAAAGTTGGTTAAGTGACCCTGAGTTCACAAGTCTCGATTGAGTCAGTTGGTTATCAAATTAGCAAGGGATGCGAGGCGGCAATATGGTTAAGTCTCACTGAGTTGCGAGGCACGGCCTCAATAAGGACTTATGGCACGGTCACATGGAAATGGAGTCTTATCGCGTAGTTGCGTCTCTGATTTGTGCCGAAAGGCAAACACGACTTGATAGGTGAACATTGTTGGTGCAAGCACGGGATGGTCTAGAGACACAGAATAGGCCAAGGATTCTGTCCTAAAACTGATCCTTAGGCAAGTGTAGAAAGACAATTGATAAGAAGGGACTAAGTTTTACAAAGTAAATCAAACGTGTTGGTTTTTGTATGTATAGGCGATGAGCTCATTCCACCAGTACAGTTGAGTACTGACACCCATATAGTTTTTATGTACAAGCATAGGTAGAAGCTCGTGGCACGGAGCTCGCTTGGATGCGTCGAGGCACAGAGTTCCTTGGCGATTCAAAGTATATGGTCGCGTGGAGTCAAGACTTATACGGGATATAATGTATGGACGTCGACTTCCAAAGCATCCGCTGGCTCAAGACATGTATTAAAGAGATGAGAGAGAGCTGAGTGACGTGAAATATGAGAAGAGTGAGCTTGAGTGATTGTAATCTTTGTCTTGCGCCCCATTGTAACCTTTGTTTCAATATCAATAAAGAGCTTCTTTTGATTTACTTATATTTCGTTCTAATTTTCACTGCTATTATTTAATGTCTCTGTATGGGACTTCTATGCGACGACCCCGTCGCAGCCGCTGAAATTGGTCGTTATGGAACCCGCCTTGCACGAGCACAATCTAGGCTTGTACGGCATCACGTCTTAGCGAGGACGATCGCTCCTACGGGAGCGGGGTGTGATATATACAAGGTTTGAGAAGTAATTTCCTCGAACGGTACCAGGGCATCGAGACCGATTCGGCCTAGGAGGAAATAATGAAGTGCTTTGGTTTGGGGACAGTGGGGTCCTCTGCGGTCGAAAGCAAAGTCGCAGAAGAGCTTTGGTCAACGTCTTGGGCTGCAGAAGGAGCTTCTTCGAGAACTTGGTCAGGGGCAACAGTTTTGTGCACCGACGCCTTGCGAGTCCTCTTTGGGTTAGCTCGTTTCTGAGACGGGCTGGCGCTCCCTTCAGAGAGCAATTCTTCGAAGGCTTGTTGGTCGAAGCGAACCACAAGCATTTGTTACGTAGAGCCGATCTTGGATGCATCAGATTGCATCACCAGCTTCTCATCAGAAGAGAAGGACATCCCCAGCAGAGTCGCCAGCTTGTTTGCCATTAAAATCTTTGATTGTAATTTCAATTACAAACAGAACAGTATTACAATATAGGACTTCGATGTAGTCCTAGGAGTACACTTTTGTTTTTATCTGGGTCCTGTTTCGATGGAGCGAGTGGTAATGCGTTGACTCCGTTGACGATCTGACGACGGTTTTCGGTTCTCTGAAGGTCTGGGTTGCTCTGGATGTCGGATCTTACGGAGACGAAGAAAACGTTGAGTGTCTCTTCCAATCTCTGTAGGTGATAACTCTGATGCTCTGGTATGTGTCTCTCTGTATGTCTGTCCCTGTGTGATGAAGGAATGATCCTTCTATTTATAGCTTGTAGGCTGGATGCTCATGCGTGCATATGTCGGATGTGCCTGGACGTGGGAACGCCACGTGGCTGATGCTGGCGGGAGGAGGACGCATGGATGATGCACCATAATTTGTGGGTTGAATCCTCCATACTGCATTCGTGGGCTGCAAAAGAGTCGACACGTAGCAGTAGAGAGGATTCTTCGGTTGCTGAGATCTTGGGTGGTTAGTACCCCTTCATCGACTGAACTGAGTCAAAGGACGTGTGGTACATGTCCTTGGATTCAGAGATCTCGAGTTTGGTGGAGAAGGATCTAATGTGCTGCGCCTAGGATCCGACGTATGAGGAGACTTAACTCGTAATCTTTAGGAATCACGAATCAGTCTGAGCGTATGGATTTTGAGGCGCATACGGGGCTTCAGTAGCATGACCTGGGAGACGCATGCTGCGACTTGACCTCTGTCTTTAGGGATCAGAGGTAAGTCAGAGACGTATGGCTTTTGAGGTGCATGCAAATCTTCTGGCGCATGGCTGCAGAGGCGCATGCGAGTGGCTGGCTGGCCACGTAGCTTGTAACCGCCAGAGGAGAGTAATAATGATGCTGATGTCAGCGGAGCTTCGTTCTCTGTAAAAGCTGTTAACTGTTCAGTCCTCGGAGGACGTGCTGCCAACTCTGTCACTTTCGTATTAATTACTTGGTCGGTGACGAGCCTTCGAGTGGGCGCATCGATTTGTGCTCCACTAGGTGTATAGGTCCGTGTTCGCATGGATCTGTGCTTTGTTGGGCGCATCCATGTAGGGCGCTTGGTGCTGATAGGTGCATCTGTATGGTACATGGGATGCTGACAGGCGCATCTGCTGCGTGGAGCATCCTTATTGGCCCGTCGGTTGAGTTCTTCGGGACATTAATGGCTCTTTGACTTAGTTGAATTCGAATAGGCAAATTCATTCCTCGTAAATGTAGGTTCATTGCACTAAACTTCGAGTTGAATTCGAATAGGCAAATTCATTCCTCGTAAATGTAGGTTCATTGTACTAAACTTCGGAAAGGCTGCCACTTGGCGCATGGGTTTGATTGGCCCTGGCCTATAAATAGCAATAATTTGAGAGAGTTTTGTTGTCTCTCCCTTGACTTCTCGACGAAGATGAACTTATTTGCTCGAGTTTATTCTATTGATAAGACGCTCCCCAGAGTGAAGATGCGCCTAGTTGTCTTCGTATGCACTCGTGAAGGTGACTGTTACATCCAAAAGTCGGGATTACAGGGTCCCGATGCAGGCTGAAGGTGCCTGTTGCATCCAAAGATCGGGACGTTAGAGTTCCGTCTATGTTATGCTGGAAGAGCCGCAGATCAGAATTGCGGTGCTCTCCTCTTCCTTGGGCTTTGGAGAGCTCTTCCTCCTGCAAGAGTGGAGTTGATCGCCCGCTCTTGTTATGCTCAAAGCTGCTCCTTTAGCCGAAGTACTTGATCGGGTCGAGGCAGAGTACATATGCTGAAATGATGTGCCTGACTGCGACGCTGAAGAGATGCGCCTAATTGTGGTGCCACAACGATGCGTCTAGCTGAGACACTGAATGATGCGCCTGACTGAGATGCTGAAGAGATGCGCCTAGCTGAGACACTGAAGAGACGTGCCTAACGGATGATGCGCCTGGCATGGGGCGTATGGCAGCTTGTTGCGCCAGGTTGTAGTCTTAGGTGTAGGACCGTTGAGCACCTCTAGAGGAGGGTGAATAGAGTGTGTGTGTGTGTGCAGCGGAAAATAATCACCAATTAAAAAATAAAAGTTATAACAATGGTAGTAAATAAGAGACCGTAAATAAATATAGCAAGAGATAGAAAGATCAAACTCAGTGACACAGCGATGTATACTGGTATCCCTCTGAGAGGACTAATCCAGTCTCGAGTACTCTTGCTCGATGTTAATCCACTATGGTACAAGCTAAATGAGAGCTTGCAGTCTCTTACAACACCGTGCTTGGTGACAAGTGCATGACCAACTTCACAACACCGTGCTTGATGACGAGCGCACGACCGGCTCCACAACAAAGATAGTTGTTGTACTTGGAACGACCTCTTTACAACTCTTGGACACCAAAAGACTCTAAATCAACGTAGATATTACTGGCTTTTGGCTAAAAGAAGTATAGGTGTGATTTGAAAGTTTTAGAACGTTTGAAAACACTTGTTGAGTAGAGAAGAGAAGATGAAGAATGAATGAGTGATTTGAAATAAAAAACTCTTTTCTATTTATAGGTATTTTTTGGGACCGAACTCGGGCAGATTTTTGGCAGAGTTCTGATGCAAATATTTTGCATAGAGACATTGCACGCAGATTTGGAGGCAACTGACATTTGAATTCAAAGTGACCGAACTCGGGCAGAGTTCGGACCGAACTCGGGCAGAGTTCGGACCGAACTCGGGCAGAGTTCGGACCAAACTCGGGCAGAGTTCGGACCGAACTCGGGCCGAACACGATTTTGAGTTCTGTCAAGGAAAATTTCAAACTATTTGTCAAAAACTGTTTGTAAAAAATAATTTGGAATATTTTGTAAAGATAAAATGGAAATAGGTAGGCTTTTTAGAAATTTGGACTGAGATAAACCTAAGCCAGTATTACCTAGTCGATTTTACAAATTTTAGTCCTAGACTCAATAAATATAAAATACAGAATAAATTATAAAATGACTCAAACTAAATCCCTTTGAAATTCATCTTCAGATTGATGATATCTATGCTTGATGATGCAGTACAACGCCCGTTGATATTGATTTCATATACCTTGAAATGATTAGCAGCAGTTTGTATATTTTGTGTATTGACTTAAGTGCATATCGATTATCAAAATTGGGGTGTGACCATGGAATGGGCCAACATTAGGATCTTTCTTTTTGTAGAAGTTCTCCTTTGTAAAATCTTTTTTTAGACATGTAATAGACTTTTATATAAAATAAAAATCTTCTTTTGATGTCTATACTTTTGCTGTCCTTTGTTGTGCCAAGCACTTCGTTTGAGCTCCCCTGGCGCATGTTTGAGTAGTGTTAAGCGTATAGGAATTCTGGCATATAGATGCGCCTGAAATTCCATGCTTCAACACCTTGCACGAGCGCAATTTAGGCTCGTACGGCATCACGCCTTAGCGAGGACGATCGCTCCTACGGGAGCGGGGTGTGACATATACAAGGTTTGAGAAGTAATTTCCTCGAACGGTACCAGGGCATCGAGACCGATTCGGCCTAGGAGGAAATAATGAAGTGCTTTGGGAGTATGAGTAATGCGAGACATCATAGAGGCTAGCTACCTACTGTGCTGTCATCGCATTACCTTGAAGTCCCAAATGCAAATGAATAAAAAGAGTCCATATGGTTTAACAACACCAGTGGTCATGTTGTGGAGATGTATGCTAATCAATGTTTTGTGTAGGGGCGGTAAGTATTATTATTATCCTGTATTTTATGCAGGACAGCTGGATTTGGCCGATGGTAAAGTAAACATTATGTTATGCGATATCACATTGCCTTGAATGTGATTTACTCTGAATATTGCCTGTTCTATAATAATCTCATGCCTTAAAATGCTTGTCATTAATAAAATGTTGGTTTAGCTGAGTGGGTCAACGGGGCTCGCCAGCGCATTGTTATAATGTGCTGACCCCTCCTCCACAGGTACCGGAGAAGGCTCGGGCGCACGACTGAATTAAGGCTCTCTGAATTGCTACTACTTTCAAGTTGTTTTTCCTAAAAGACGCACAAAGTATTACGGAGTTTTCAAAGATTGCTGATTATATTTCAAAGTATTAAAGGGGCATGATGTATAGAACGAAAAGTTATTTCATAGCGGCCTATCAGTTGTACTTCTTTTCATGAATCAATGTAGTCAAACAGGCATTTCAAATAGTATCCAAAATAGTTATATTATGACTAAAATTATCAATAAAATGAGTATTATTTCTTCCTATTCCGCATACTCATTATTTCCGCAATTGTGGCTTATTTTCAATTGTTTCAAAATAACACAAATGTGTACGTTCTTGCCTTGTACAAGTGCAACTCCAGACTTGTACGACATCATGCCTTAGCGAAGACGATCGATTCGGCGTGAATCAAAGCAAAGCGAGTGATTCTTCGAATCGGGACGTGACACACAGTGTGTGATGTTCTACTCGAGGACGCATGTGTATAGGTGAGCTTCAAGTTCAGACACGAAGGTGGGCTGGTTTAGGAGTTCGAATCTCAGGAGGACGCACCGTCTACTTGGTTAGGCCAGCCAAGGATGAAGAAGCTCGTCGGAACGTTAACACTTTTCGGTAGAAGACAGAAGTCGGAGACAGGCAGCCGAGACTTGCGATGAGGTTGATCGTCAGGGACTTCGATCTTGATCGTGTTATTGATATCGACAAGATCCCAGTAGTGCAAGAGGTGCTACGCATGGCAGCTAGCGTCGACGTGACGATCGAGGAGCTGGAGACAAAGGAAGATGCAAAGCAGCTCGGGGGATCGAAGATCAGTGGCATGGGGGAGCTTGAACTCTTTCGCATGACGACAGGCATGGAGTCCAGTTGAGGACCCATGGGGTCAACACCCTATCATCAGACTGGAGGGGAAGATTGTTGGAGTCCAGTCTAGATTTGGTAATAGCATATTTATGGAGTCCAAATCTGATTAAATATTTGATTTAACTTGATTTGGATGTCCATAATTAGTGCTGGACTATTTTAGATATGTTAGGATTCTGATTTGAGGGTTTCCTATTTAAGAGATCCTATTATAAACTAAAATAGGATGTTGATGGGCTATTTTAGGTGTAGTAGGATTCTTATTTGAGGGCCTCCTATTTAAGAAATCCTATTATGACCTAAAATAGGTTTTTCTCATCCTATATATATGGGGTGAGGGTGGAGGCACAAAGCACAGCATAAAAGTGGAGATTCGAGGTGCTCTTCCATAGAAAATCTAAGAGAAAGTTTTGCACTTTGCTCTTAGGACTTCGCCATCCAAGACAGAAGGAACAATATATCTAATCGAGGGGTCGTCAACTTCGATTAGGGAGATTGCTACGGGTTGGTGAGCGATTTCAATTGTAATCTATTTTTTTCTTGAGTGTGGTGAGAAGGTTGAACCTATTAGGACAAAGGGTTCAACATTAGTTTTTGTCAATCTTTTAATTTTATCTGAGTTATAGAGATTGAGATTTGTCCAGGTGACGTATTCACCGCCATATACTTGTCTTTATCCGTGTTTGGTGTCCGTTAGACGGGGGTTGGTTATTTCAGGTGGGTTGGCCTAAGTTTTCGCTGCGGCAACGTCTCAGACACGGTATCGAAGCGCAAGAGGGTGCATCCGATTCCCAATAATATGGAGGTAAGGATATTGTGAAGTGCATTGTCTAAAACTAGATAACCAACTTCACAATTTTTTTGCCATGTCATGCTATGTCAAATTCATAATTTTTTTGACATTTACATTAGAGAAAGATTTTTTTTAAAAATTCTAAACTCACACTTGCATTGGAGGTGTTCTGACTCTCAATTCCGCTAATCTGGAATTTTATATTTCCTTTCCCTTTTAGATTAAGCGCATAACCCTCAAGTAAGGCAGTATGAATCCCTTATTGTCCAGGGTGTTGACTTCTAATAACGATATTGTCTGGTCGTCGTAGTTTGCTTGACACCTGAGTATTGGAAAATGCTCAGCAAATACCCTCAATGATCGGAACCCGCTCAATTGACTTCCTTAAAATTCCAAAAAGCCAAACTCTTGATTTCAGCCACTCAAGATCTATGACGTAGCACGTGTGGGTAAAGATTAATAAAAAAACCCTTATTTATTAATATTATTATAATAATATAAAAATAATTTTGTCAACCCCATTTCCTGTATTTCGTATTTGTACTCGTAATTTGATTTTGGCACGTATTTTATTTTCTCGACTTGTGGACTCGGTTTCTCGTAAATGGGTTTTAGACCATGGCTTGGTTTTATTTTGTGGAGTTGGTTTGGTTTGGTTTGGTTCATCATGAGTGGAACACCTTAGCCTATTCTCCACCTCCATTCCATCACAACCACCCTCATTAAAACCCACCAACTTTTTCTCTCTCCTCCATAACTCCATTAATTTCTTACAACTTCTTCTTCCTTCTTCCACACAACACCACACCATAGGCAAGTGCACCTTGCTATCAAATAAGCACCACTTTTTATTTGTCCATTAACTAGATTAGGCCATGGGGAACAACTTTAGAACTTGACATTTTGTGATTTGGAGCTTTCATTCTTCTAGATCTAAATTTTAACCATTTTCGAAAATCCTTAGTTTTGATCTATCAAACTTCGATTTTTGCATGTTTTGATGCTTCTATGTTGAAGAGAATTCGATTTTACTCAAGTTAGAACTTTGAAAATCTAGATTTGGTTTTGATTTGGCTAAGTTATGAAGATTTGAAGTTTTGGTGTTCTTGAGGAGTTCATCTCAGCCTTGGTGAAGGCTCTCGGCCAGTGCTCTTTAGCACTTGACCGTTTGCGCACCCCGGCCTGTGCTCTTTAGCGCATGGCCGATTGCGCATAGGCTCAGCCAGTGCTTTGCGCTGCGCTGGATTGCGCTGGCGCAAGCTAGCCATGCGCGAGCTAGCCATGCGCAAGCCAGCCATGCGCAAAGTAACCCCTGCGCACTCGACCATTGCACAGTCCAAACTCTGCGCAGTCTACCCTTGCGCAATCCTCCCTTACGCAATCCAATTGATGTGCAAGGCATCCCCTGTGCCCCTTTAACCCTGTGCCCCTTGACCCCCCTGCGCAGTCTACCCTTGCGCAAGGTAACCCTTGCGCAAGGCAACTCTTGCGCAGCTCTTCCATGCGCATTACATACCCTGCGCAGCCCAACCCCTGACCCCCCTTGCACAACCTACTTGTCTATGATGAAATGTTTATTTCTTTAAGCTTGGCTCTTCTATAGTCCTATATATATTGGTATTTATTTAGATATTTTACGCCCATTTTATATCCTTACGCCTTTTGTCATGAACTAATTTTACTTAATATGTTTGGAATGACTATTGTACATGGCTTGGTATGGCAAGGAACTAGCATAACACGATAGTGACCCGTAGTGGTGCACTCCTGACATGACCAACCTGACATGATAGAGGCCCGTCGTGGTGCGCTCCTGACAAGTACCCTGACATGAATTATCTTGATAACTTGATAGTGGCCCGTGGCGGCGCACTCCTGACTTGACTTGTAACTTGTAACTTGACTCGTATAATCAACTTGACACCGTGGGTGCTCCTGCTTGCTTGCTTGTGCAATCCACTTGTCTTATCTTGCATCATGTCTAGGACGTGACTTCCTGGGTACCACGGCCAGGGACTCGCGCTAAATTAGATTAGGCTAATTATTAGATCAAACTAGAACATGGAGAATTCCCAGTCACAGGCAATCTCGTTATCTGGGTGCTTTAATGGACTTGTAGCTTGCCGACGAGTAGAGCACATTTCCAGCACACTGTCATGTGTTGCACCCTCTAAGTCACCTAAGGGTACATTTGTCTTCCGGGCAATGTACCCACCTATAACTCTCAACCCACAGAAGGATAACTGGATAGTCTGTAGGGCTTGGGACTGGGAGTTTCTCACTTGCATCTTGTTAGTAATTAGGCTTATGATAACCCTAGTTAGTTAAAGTAGTAAGTCGTAGTACTTGCTTGGTCGATTGTGAATGAATGGTGTCCAGCTCTGTCTAAGTCTTGTCTAGCCCCTGTACCTGGAACTCTTGATCATGATTGTTTTACTTATCTCTAACGATAAATGGGTAGAGACAGTGAGCTATTCAGGCGAAAGGGTACAATCCCGGTCCTTGTTCGGTTTAAGGATTGTAACCTGGCTCCCGGAATGGTTCCACGTCCCTAGTCGTTTATCGCTCTGTGTACTTTTATTACTTGTACTTTCCTTTTATTCTTTATGTTCTGATATGCTGGCTTTTGTTCTTATTTGTGGCCTCCTTGTGGCACTTGCTCTTTCTGGGGTTTGACCCAGCTGGTTTTGTGTGGCCAAATTTCGGAGCAGCTCCCGAGGATCTACCAAGCTTCCAGCCCAATAGTGAACACTAGACGGAACCCGGGCTACGAGTGGGTTTTCCCTTTTTGTTTCACCCACTTATATGTAAATTTATTCTTTTGAGGCGTTTAGCCGACGAGCACCTGTTAGCTCGATGCACATTTACTTACTGTCTGCCTACGGGCTGTAAACATGATTAACAAATCCTAGGGTTGATCATGTATGACCGAACTCTTGCTAGTCCTATCATTTTGTACGACTAGCTTCATGATCATCCGATATGTAATATTTGGGACGCCTTATATATATATTTGATGCTCTAACATCTTGTAACTCTGTTAATTGCTTGAGATTGAGACAATAGGCTTGACCTTAAGAGACTGCTGGCTTGTAGTAAACCCTTATATCTAGACAGCCGTGATCGTATAGTTGAGATGTATTCTGTTTCAATATACGTAGCTGGCTATGTACGCTCCCGCTCTCCAGTATTCTGGTTCTGGGGCGTGACAAATTTAATTTTAGGATCTTTTATAATATTAAATTTTGTGTTTAGATCTTCATACTTTCAGTAGAAAATGAATAATGGATGATTTTATTGATGGGCTACTACTTGCTACTTATAGAGGTTCCAACTCCTCTTCATACTACATTTTCCAATGTGGGACTAAAGTCCCTTACTGATTCTCAACACTCCCCATCAAGATGGGTGATAGATATTAATCATCCCCATCTTGTTACATAGCTTTGACAGACTCAATGAACTAAGACCTTTAGTAAGACAGTCTGCAATTTGTTCTTCTGAGCAAACATGGTCAATCTTCAGTATCCCTTGTTCCAGATTCTCCATGAGACCAGGTTTCCTCCTACAAAGACATAGTACCCCTTGGTAGACCTTCTGTCGTCTATGCAACTCGCCCAGTCTGCATCGCAGTATCCCTCAACTTTTATGTATCCATTCATCTTGAACCATAGCCCTTTTCCCGGCGTCCCTTTCAGATATCTCAAGTTCTGAAACACTGCTTCCATATGATCCGTTCTTGGATCATGCATGTAGCGACTCACTACACTCACCGCAAATGAGATATCAGGGCGAGTGTGCCCCAGATAAATCAATCTCCCTACAAGTCTTTGATACCTTTCACGATCAACTGGCTCTCATGCTTCTGCTCCCAACTTGCACTTCTGGTCAATCGGAGTGACTGCTGCTTTGCATTCCAGCATCCATGTCTCCTTTAGCAGATCTAGTGCATATTTTCTTTGTGAGAGAACAATTCCTTGTTCGCCGTCACACACTTCGATACCCAGAAAGTACCTCATCGCTCCTAAATCCTTTACCTCAAACTCCTTCGCGAGTTTTGATTTCAGCTTAGTGATCTCGACCTCATCATCACTTGTGATTACTATATCATCCACATATACAACAAGTATAGTAATGTGGCCTCTTGCATGCTAAAGAAAGACTGTATGATCTGTATTTGTTTGATGGTATCCCATGCCAGTAACAGCCTTTCTGAATCTGTCGAACCAGACTCGAGGAGATTGCTTGAGTCCGTATAGCGACTTCTTTAGTTTACACACTTTTCCACGCAACGTCCCGCCGTCTGATTCTGTTGCGTAGCATCCTGGCGGGAGCTCCATGTACACTTCTTCTTGCAGGTCCCCGTGGAGAAAGGCATTCTTAACATCTAATTGGTATAGCTTCCACCCATAGTTTGCTGCAACAGAGACCAGAGTTCTTACCGTGCTCATTTTTGCTACCGGGGCAAACGTCTCATCATAGTCGATGCCATATGATTGTGTGTATCCTTTTGCAACCAACCTCGCCTTGTACCGCTCTACTTTTCCTTCTGATGTCTCCTTCACTGTGTACACCTATTTGCATCCTACAGTTTTCTTCCCTTTGGGTAATGGAACCAGCTCCCATGTCTTATTTTTCTCTAGTGCCCCAAGTTCTTCCATCATTGCAGCTTTCCACCTTAGATCTTTCTTTGCTTCCTGCCAACACTTAGGCAAAGAAGTAGAGTCTAATGATGCAATGAAGGCTCGATAATTCGAAGAAATATTAGAATAAGATAAGAAATTGGCAATGTCATGTTCATAATCATCATAACGACTAGGAGCCTTACCCGCATTGATGCAAGAAGATCTCCTTAAGGGAGCAATAGGTGGTGAAGATATCATATCATCCGAGTCAGAGAGATCCATATCAGAATCAGAGTGACTCAGTGCAGGGACAACATCTTCAAGAGTTGGGGCAGGAGTAGACGAGGGACTTGGTACAGTAGGCAATGGGCACGGCATAGTAGGCAATGGGCACGGCACAGTACTGGACTTCTGTTGTCTCCTTCTGTAGACTTGTAGCTCCTTTTCCTTTGTCTCCCCCTGCGTAACATATGTATCTTCTTCTTCATTCTCCGTATCAGAATCACTGTTATCTCCCCCTTTCGTCTAATTTTCCACGACCGGGCACGGGACCGATCCGACTACCACGTTTGGACTTATTATCTCCCCCTCACGTCTAACACCATCTGTGTTAGGTGTGTCACCAAACGCGGAACCTACATCCGAACCATAGTATGGTTCCAGTTCTCTGAATGTAACGTCCATGCTAACAAACATCTTCCGCTCAACTGGGCTCCAACATGCGTATCCCTTCTGAATCGCTGTGTATCCGACAAATACACACTTAACTGCTCTTAGATCCAGTTTGCCAACTCCTGGCCTATTATCTTGGACAAAACACACACACCCAAATACTTTCGGGAGAATAGTGTATGTAGTTGCACCAATAAGCATCTCCAACGGTGTCTTCCAGTCCAATATCTGAGATGGCATTCTGTTGATGAGATAAGAGGCCGTCAATACAGCTTGCCCCCATAAGTGTTTCGGGAAATTCATAGCCAGCATCATCGTCCGTGTGACCTCCAGCAGGTGCCTGTTCTTCCGTTCGGCCACACCATTTTGTGCCGGTGTATAGGCACATGAAGTTTGATGTAGTATTCCATGAGTAGATAAATACTCAGCAACCCTCTTATTAGTATACTCCGTCCTATTATCAGACCGAAAATACTTAATTTTAACATTATATTGTGTTTCCACCCGTCGATGAAAATCCTAAAAAGCCTCAAGGACGTCACTTTTATTCTTCATAAGGTAGACCCAGATCACGCGGGTATAACAGTCAATAAAAGTGACAAACCATCTAAAACCGTTAATATCGGTTGTAGGACAAGGGCCCCATACGTCCAAATGTATCATATCAAATGCAGCAGAACTTCTATTCCCTGAGCTCACATACGAGCTCCTGGTATGTTTGTCCAACTCACATGCATTACAAAATAACTTCTCTTTATTAGCCCTTTGATATAAGGACGGATACATTCGACTAATAACTTGAAAGAAAGAATGTCCGACACGCTGGTAGTGGAGTAGTAATTCGTCTTCTACATAGTGACGTGAAGCATCCAGTTGTGCGTATGCTACTAGAGATGCCAATACTTCGTCCAGTCCGGTCCTGTCCAAGTACCACAGCCCCTTATGCCATGTGCCAGTCCCTAGTTGTCGTCATGTCCCCTTCTCCTGAAAAGTCACCGTAGGAATTATTTGCCATTAAAATCTTTTGATTGAAATTTCAATTACAAACAGAACAGTGTTACAATGTAGGACTTAGATGTAGTCCTAGGAGAACACTTTTATTTATCTGGGTCCCTTGTGCCGATGGAGCGAGTGGTAATACGTTGACTCCGTTGACGATCTGACGACGGTTCTCGGTTCTCTGAAGTTCTGAGTTGCTCTAGGTGCTGGAGCTTGCGGAGAGGAAGAAGACGTTGAGTGTCTGTATCTGTCTCTCTGTGTGGGTATTTTTCGGTTCGCAGGTCTGTCTCTGTGTATATGTGTCCCGAAGAAGGAAATAATCCCTCTATTTATAGCTTTGCAGGCTGGCTGCTCATGTGTGCATATGTAGGATGCGCCTGTACGTGGGGACGCCACGTGGTGATTGCTGATTAAGGCGCATGGGCAATGCGCTCTGATTGAGGAGTTGAACCCTTCCTGTTGCCTTTGTGGGCTGCGGTCGAGCTGACACGTAGCAATGGAGAGGATCTTTCAGTTGCTGAGATCTTGGGTGATTAGCACCCCTTCATAGGCTGAATCAAGTCAAAGGACCCGTGTCGTAGGTCCATGGCTCAAAGATCTCGAATTTGGTGGAGAGTGATCTGATAGGATGCGCCTGGGATTGGGCGCATGAGAAGACTTTGGCTCGCAACCTTCAGGAGTTACGAACCAATCTAGGCGTATGGCTTTTGAGGCGCATGCGAGGCTTCAGTAGCGACTTGGCCTCTGTCTTTAGGGATCAGAGGAAAGTCTGAGGCGCACGACTTTTGAGGCGCATGCAGAGATTTGGGCGCATGGTTGTGGAGGCGCATGCAAATGGTTGGGCGGCCACGTGGCTTGTAACCGCCGGAGGAAAGCAATGATGATGCTGACGTCGGCGACGCTTCGTCTTCTGAAAAAGCTGTCAACTGTTCAGTCCTCGGGGGACGTGCTGCCAACTCTGTCAGACTTCAGCATTTAATGTTCTTTGACAGGTGATGGGCTGTTGAGTGGGCACGTCGATCTGTGTTCCACTAGGCGCATGGGAACGCATGGGCACATCCTCATAAGGCGCTTGGTGCTGATGGGCGCGTCAGTATGATGCGCGGTCTGGCCGGCGCATCCGTTTGTATGACACATCTTTATTGGCCCGACTGTTACGTTCTTCGAGTGCTTTAAATAGCCGTTTTTGACTTGGCTGAATTCGAAGCGTCAGGTTTATCACCATTAATGCAAATTCATTGCACTAACTTCGGGAAGGTTGCCACTTGGCGCATGGGTTTGATTTGCCCTGGCCTAAAATAGCAACAGTTTGAGAGAGTTTTGTTGTCTCTCCCTTGACTTCTCGACGAAGATGGATTCGACTGATCCTCCTCCTTGGCAAGACGTTGTACTGTAGGTGATGGTTCTCCTTGTTCGAAGAAGCTTTGACGGTGAACTCCTTCAAAAGACAAGAGCCCCAGGCTGGTAGATGCGTCTGTGCATTGACGAGGAAGTGATTCACTCTAACGGGGTGGAGTGATGCGCTGGGATACGCCAGGCTGAGACGACGCAGCTTGTAACGCCCCAGTCCCAAAATACATAGGACTAGGAACGTAGACATGCCAGCTGCATTCATATGAAGTATACTCCAATATATGGAAGCCTCGTATAAATACATAAGCTGTAAAATGTAGTAGAACCATAACTAATCTCATCCACACAAAATAAATGAATAAAAGATGTCATATAATGAGAATAACTTGTCTTGATACAATATGTTGGGCGGAGACAAATCCACTACCAACAAAATAAGGAAAAATACATAGAAAATGAAATGAGTGGCGAGCGAAGCGAAGACGATCCAAATGCAATCATCCTCGAAGAAATAGCGAAGATCACGGCTAGAGCTAAAACACCTGCGAAAGACAATAGCACACACCTGGCAAGACAACCAGGTCCTCAGAGGGACGTAACAAGACACATAATAGCATGCCATATAAACTGAATAAATATTGCTCAAATAAATAAGTAAATCGAATTATAACATATTTCAATACGCACCTACTGAACGAGCGTACCATCCCCCCAACCAAATAAGGACAGAAGATAGTAAACTAATTCACGGTAACGTATCTTCCCATGCTATGAATCCAATATAGTATCCGGACCCCAACAAGGTTCATTACCTTCTCATCGAAGTAGTAAGTCACACCTACAACCAAACAAGGATAAGATGTGACGAACTAATCCGCGACAAGTTATTGTTCCAAGCCACTGTCAGATACAAGTACCCAAACCAAAAGTACTCATTCCTAACGGATAGGGTAGCCTACCGTTCTAAGTGAAATATAGTTAAAAACAATCCTTCCTACACATGGGCCCTGGCAGAATAGGATCGGCATAGTCCCCCTTTGGGTACTAGAGGCCCCATCAGAAAGAGCATGACGTTCCGCAGAATCGTCAGTGGCCGTCAGTAATCTTGGGTCATCAACCCCGTATCTCCAGCGGAGAGTCCGGGTCACAAGGGAAGTGCATCGAAGCCCATACGCTAAGGAATTGTCCTCCCCGCCCAATACCTACTGTGTTGTATCCACAACACAAACCACTATAACCGCTAAGTCAAACTAGCATGCAATCTCTATTAGCGGTTATTCCTATTGCACGGCTTGTACGTACTGTGGCCAGCCAATCACGCACTTTCGTGTTCTACGTGTGACACACAATCTCGTGTTACAATGTGTCAAGGCCAATGAATGCAACACACAAGGTGGTCCCTTAAATCTAAGTTTAATGTGAGAAAAATAATGCATAGCGGGAAAAATAAATGAACAGTAAGTTCTAACAGTTATGCCATGTATCACAGTTTATTTTGCATAAAGAAAATAAATAATGCATGAAATATGAGCTAAAATAAATAAACAGCTAATGGCAAGGTGTCTTGCCTGTTAGTACGCCTGGTGTGCTGCGATAATCACGGTAGCACGAACTGCGACTTCGATGCAACAACTACACAAGGGAACCTCTGTTGATGGCACGGACAGTTCCATTGGGTCCAGATGGGTCAATTTAGTTAGGAATGACATAAAGTAGTTTAGGATTTGCCAAGAGATTAGGAACGAAGGGCGTAGTCACAGGCTGGAGAAAGATCGAAGGAGTTTGGAAGAATAATATATATAATTTTTAGAAAACTGTTTATAAATAAATAAATAAATAAATAATTATATTTATAATAATATTTGCAACAGTAAGAAGTCTTATATTTTTCTTATATAAATATAAAAATAATTTTGGGTAGAAAACATACATCTATTACCATACATATATATATACTTTGACAGTAACTAAGAAATATTATAATAACCATGGATAATAATTCCTAGCATAGTAAAATAATCTTACAATTTTAATAATAATAATAATTAATAATTCCAATAATAGTCACTCAAAAAAAAAGAGAAACATTAACAATAATATTAATAAAATAATAATAATCCTAATTATAAATTCTAGTCCATGCTTATTACTGTTAAAACCTAAATCAAAGTAACAAAATTAATTAACTAGAAAAAGAAAAGAAATAATAATAAAATAAATTAGGCGAAAGAAAAAAAATACGAGAACAGCTGTTCTCTTCTTTTGTCAGTTGAAAGAATTAATAACACAGCACCTTTAAGAAGTGGGGAATTAGAAAGAAAGAGAGAGAGGACGCAGAGAGAGAGAGAGAGAGAGAAGAAGCTGAGGGAAGAGGGAGAGAGCAGAGAGGAAGAAGAAGGCTTGGGGTCGGCTCCGGCGGAGGAGTTCTGTCACGACCCGCACCCACTGTCAGGGTACGAGAACGTAACAACGCCCAGCCTACGCCGCAGTATCGGCGGTAGAACGCTGTCCTAGGTCAATCATCTAACCATATAAAAGTACCTGTACAGTTTATACTCTCCGAATAGAGGTGACATAACAATATACATCTCAATCACATCTAGGGTAGAAGAATGAAAAACAGATAGATAGATAGTAACTCAAAGAGAACCATAGCATAGATGAAAATGTCCAAGTGTCTAGGATAACATAACACCAGAATGTCAACTCATAATACAATAAGTCTAAGAGTCTATACATCTCCACATCTCAAAATACAACTCAGAATGTGAGACAAAAAGTAAATATAGAAAAGACTGCCTAGACTAAACTGGTCTAGACTACTGGGGCAATATCCTCAGCTGCAGGTGGATCCTGCTGAGGGTCCACAACATAAGTATCATCTAGTCCTGCTCCATAGTAGGTAGTCACCAGGGCCTCATCCTCATCCTCTGTAATATTTTCAACAGGTCCAATCAGGACGGGAACGAGCACAATACATCTCACGCAGTGCATAGCAGGTTAGGAAATACGATACAGGCAATAGAGTAAGATACATGAACTGCTGAAAGGAAATATACGCTGTAAAAGAGATAGCTGTAATGAAATATCTACTGTATATAGAGAACTGTAGTGACTAGTGATGTAGAGCACAAGATAGGCATGTGAATGGCTAGAATTTATACATGATTACACTACTGAGTTTGCACATGATTACACTACTTTGGAATTATTCACATGACTACTTCTACTCCCCCGTTTTCCCCAATCAATACACAAGGATCTATACAAGTTACGTTATTGTACATGATATCACATGGGGCCCATGAAAGGGTGCACATGATAGTATACATGAGGGCTCAGTAAACATGATAGTACATGATCACATGAGTATACATGCATGATGGAAGCACAGGAGTACATGATGAAAGTGAAACACACATAACATGAAGTACCCGATGCTCCCGAGGGGGATAACATCTCATGTAAAGATCCATATAGTACCAATCCGTGTTACCAATGTGACAGCAACAAGTAAAGTAATCTAGAGCGAGAAGTAAAGCCTAAACAAGTATGAAACGGTCAGAGAATGTACTCGCCTGATAACTGAATGTCTGAAGAGGGTATACTGTCTGAGGAGAGGTGTCTGGCTCCTAGTCAGAGCAATACAAGTCACAAAGTATCCACAATGATAAAAATAAAGTATACAATGCATACTACATGATTCTAGGTCAAACTGGTCAAAAGTCAACTCTTGGTCAACTCTAATAGTCAACTAGGTCACAGGAAGTCATACTAGGTTACAGGAAATCAAACTAAGTCAATTAAAGTCAAACAAGGTCAAATAGGGTCAAACTAGTTATTTTAGGTCATTCCTAGTCATTTCTAGGTGAACTAGGTCATCTTTGACCTAAAGTTGACTTTGGTCAACTTTCAGTCAACAAGGGTCAACAATGGGTTTTGGGTCATTAGGGCTAGCCCCAAGCCATAGGCTAGTAATCCTAGGCCATAGGCCATTGTCAAAGATTTATTGGTTATAGGTTTTCATCTAAACCTATACCTTAACAAGTTATACATATATATATAATATCACTATATCTATATATAATTAGACACTAGCTACCCATATATCAAATATGAATATCATATATAGTACAAACCCACACTCACACATATATACATATAACACTATGTATGACATAGTGAGACCTAACACAAATGTATATATATCACTATATATATACATATATATATATATATATATATATATATATATATATATATATATATATATATCTAAAAAAAAAAAAAAAAAAATATATATATATATATATATATATATATATATCTATATATATATATCAATCTATATACATATATTACTTATATATATATAGATAGGAGAGAGAGACTTAGAGTGGGTGAGAGAGTTATAGAAACAGTGAGAGAGAGAGGGAGAGACTGCTGTACACAGCAGGGGGGGGGATTCCAGGTTTACTGGAACCACAATTCCAGTCCCAAACACACACACACAGGAACATATATACATATATATGTATATACACACAACTCTACAAATACCCAACCAAATACTCCCAAAATTGACCCACACTTACATATACATATATACTACATATTTACACACTAAAATACACTAGTCCTAAGTATAAATCATTAACAAAATCGAATCGAAATTCGATTTCTAAAAACTGAAAATAATCCCAAAAACTGTGACAGTGCACAGTGCACTCGAATGGGGAAATTCGAATACACACAACCTAATCGAGCTAAGACTCTCAACCAAGAGTTGGTAACTGACACCCCGCACATATACTAGTGTCCTAGGACACTGACACGACACCACGACACGAAATAATGTGTCCAAACACTCAAAAACATGGCTCGGGTAAATTCCTGATACACCCACGCGTGCACAGCGTCGTGCACGCGTGCAGTTCACTCTAGGACACGACACACGTGTCCATGTGTCTCGTGCTCGTGGGGGAAAGTTCGCCTAGGGGTCTACTAGGTGTCTACTAACCTGATTTGTGTCCAAGTGTCGCACAGTGTCGACACGAGGGCCGTATCAGTCGTGAAAATACGACTGATACGCGTGTTTTGCACTGCGTCGTGCAGAGATGCACACGCCTCGTGGACACGACACGGGCCACGTGGGGCCTCGTGCTCATGTCCACGTGTAGCCCACGTGTTGGGCTACACAATCGTGTCACCACGAGGTGTCATCGTGTCGTGTCCGTGCGATACGAGACACTCGAAGTTGGTGTCTGTGCGTGTGTGCGCTGATAGTGCACGACCAGTGCACGTGTCCGTGCTCTCTCGATAGGACACGAGGTGTTTTGAAATTCTGGGGGCATGTGCGCAGACAATGCCCCCTCGTGTCCACCAATTTTCCCGTGTCCTAGTGTCATGTGTAGGGAGAACCAAGGGGGTGGTAGCAGGGGATTTCAGTGCACTGTGCAGTGTGTCCAGTGTGAGTGAAACTGAGAGCTTCGTGTCCAGATTTTGGACACGACACAACCCAACTTGTGCTCAGTGTTTTAGGGTTAGGTTTAGGGTTAGCTAGGCTAGGTTTTGGTTCAAAAAGTTTTGGAAAACAGTGTGTATATATCAATGTGACAGTGAGCTAAAAAACAGTAAAATACAATGAAATAAATTAGGATACGTGTCCGATACGACACCAAACAATTCCTAGATTTCACCAAACTTTACCCACAGCTAGTATACACCTATATGCATGCAATAATGAAGAAAAACCAGTATATTAACTAGGTTTAAATACATTTACCTCTATGTGTGCAAGATCTTGAATTTTCACTAAATGAGGGTGATTAGCCTCAAAGCCCAACTTGTCCTTCCTTGGTGAAACTTGAGTAGCACACTTCCCTAGGCTCCCTTAGATTGTAGGTGACCTAATGGAGAAAACTAGAGGTTCAAAGCTTGAGAAATGGGAAAGTTATGGTCAAAAGAGTGGAAGGGTTTTTAGGTTTTTCTTGTGAATTGGTTTTTCATGAAACCATGGGAATGATTCTAAGTGCTAACTATATAGGAGAGAGGGGCAAGGGGGTGTTTTCTTGGCTGCCATGGGGTAGGGGGGGTTGTCCTTGGGTTGCTTCCAAGCTAAGGGAAGGACTTTAGGTAAAGGTTTAAGATATTTTGCATGGTTTAAGCAAAATATCAAATAAAGGTAACTAGATATTTATTTCACTTTATCCCATGACAAATATCATTCCTCTTAGTCATTCTAGGTTAGTGGCTAACCTCTAGATTAGGGCTAAACTAGGTTAGGGGCTCTCATGACACTTAACAATAATTAAATAATATTAAAAATCACATAATTACAAATAATTCCAAATAAATCCTAGAAAATTACCAAAATACCCTTTAGGCTAAAAATTACTAATTTGAGGTTCTAAGCCTATGGCTAAGCTCACATGGTCCTGGTTAGTCTTTAGGTTATGAAAACTAGGGTTACACTGAGGTTATACTAGTAAGATCACAAAGTCATAAACCATGACTTAGAAAATAATTTTAAATTAACTAAAATCACCAAAAATCATACCATGACTAAAATACCATTAATAAATAATAAAAATAATAAATTTTCAAAAATTCCTAATTTCAGAAAACAGGGTGGTACAAGTCTACCCACCTTAAAATAATTTCGTCCTCGAAATTTAGATGGTCGTACTCCTTCTAGGTCAAACCTCCAATAATCAAGGACGAAGCCACTACCTAGGCAACATACAAGGTCAATAAGCAAGGTAGGGGTAGTAGACCTATACTGGGTCATGTCCAAGATTTGGCTGGCAGTTTCAGGTCATAAGGTGTCCTTAATTCAAATCGAAATCAAGTAACTCCATGGGGTAAATCAGGATGGAGCCTCGGGTCAAGAAGATCGTACTAAGCAAATGAAGCACACAATGGTATGCCTGAGTGGGACACTAAGGTCATGGGTGTAGTATGTCATGTCTAGGTCATGTATGTGAGTCAGTTTTGAGAAAACAACTAGTCTTGTGCTCCAAATTTAAAAGTCACGGTAATGTGTCTACGGTGATCATAATTTAGAGTGGGAAGGGTCTATGGCCTAAATTGAACCAAAAATCGTGATGAAATAGTGGTACCAGGGGGACAGGTTAAATGGAACAGTCTGTGGTCTCATCTAGGTGCACTAGTCATTCTAGATCAATACTGTCCTATGGTATCAAAATGTACAAGCAATCTAAGGTAATTGGGAAGGTAAGGAAACAACAATCATCAAGGCTATAGGGTCGTCTACCATCCTATATGAAAATAGGTCATTAATAAGTAACTGAGAAATCATTAAAGTTATCCTTCCATAAAAAGAAAATTGAAAATTTAGGTACAAACAATCACAAATAGATTTTAGTCTTGATACGATCTAAGTTGATCAATTTCAGGAAAAAATAGAGATTTGGGCAAGATGGGAAATCAATAAAAATTAAGTATGAGCACGAGCATCCAATGATGAAGATCCAGGTCATGATAAATTTAATTCAACTGGATACGAATACGAGGTTCATAGGCGATTAAAATAATTCCAAGGAGAATTGTCAAGGCTGTTTGTGGATAAGATTCTAGGGTAAGTTTAACTGTGTCCATCCACGTAGATTAATATACGAAAAGCGAACCAAAACGCAATAGGTTGATCAGACCATCATGCGTCGGTTCTGATTAGACAATATGTTAGTGGGTGGCCACCCAATAAAATATGTCATGACCAAGCTCGAAAATAGATAAGCTTGCAAAACTAAGGCTAATTTAGCAGCACAAGATATAAGGGTGGTAATGATGAAAGAAATTCATAGTCCAAGTTTCTTAGCCAACGGGTCAAGTAATCAGATAAGGTACAAGGTTAAGTATTCAAGGATTCAAGTAGAACGCCATCACATGCTAGGTCGAAAGAATTGAACTAAGGTGGATTTCTAATTGAAATAAGAATAAATTTAGTATCATGGCAGAGGTTATAGTTTAGCCATTTGACCAGAAAATCATATCAAGTAAAATAGAGTACAGGGAGACGGATTTTAGTGGGACATGGAATACCTACATGAAGGTAGGCTAGTCTAGGTCTTATATGTGAAGTTTGTTGGGAGGTAACAGCTAGTGTTTATACTCTGAATATCTAAGTCATGGTAAAGGACGTCCAATGATCTAGAATAGGAAGTGGTAGTTCGAGACGTGACAAATTGATGCAAAAATTGAAGAGGATCAAATTAACCCATGAAATAAAATTAATCAGGAGTCCAGTAAATAATTTAGGAATACTGTCCTAGGGATTTATAGGCTACTAGATGAATATAGTTAGGGTTCGATCAATCAAGGGTCAAGGTTAGAAGGTCTCAATAAAGTCTTGATTTGAGGAAATGTCGAGTAAGTCAGGTTTGGGTTACAGTCACATAGATTGGTAGTAGGAGTTGAGCAAGATGCAAAAATAGAGGGGACAGTTCATTTCAATGAAAAGCAATTAGCAAGAGGATTAGATGGCAAGAAACAGATAAGAGTTTTCTCATAAATGTGATTGAGTACCCTAAAATAAAAGATATTAATCTAACACTAAGAAATTTAAAATCAACAACTACAAAAATTTTAAAATTATCAACTAACACCAGGATTCAAAGTTCTACAGTGAATCCTCCAAAATCAAATTTAATCAAGGAAAAAGGAGTTTAAATCGTAATTTCAAATGAGATTCTCAAGGGTCATCCCAGGAATCTCTCAAAGTATCCTAGCAGTGATTGAGTATCCATTCTCTCTAAGCCTATTCCTCCAATCCTATCACAGGCTGTAGTGATACTCTAGTTCGAGTACCACTACATAAACTCGACCTGCATGGGCCACCACTAAAAACGTGTCACGACCCGCACCCACTGTCAGGGTACGAGAACGTAACAACGCCCAGCCTACGCCGCAGTATCGGCGGTAGAACGCTGTCCTAGGTCAATCATCTAACCATATAAAAGTACCTGTACAGTTTATACTCTCCGAATGGAGGTGACATAACAATATACATCTCAATCACATCTAGGGTAGAAGAATAAAAAACAGATAGATAGATAGTAACTCAAAGAGAACCATAGCATAGATGAAAATGTCCAAGTGTCTAGGATAACATAACACCAGAATGTCAACTCATAATACAATAAGTCTAAGAGTCTATACATCTCCACATCTCAAAATACAACTCAGAATGTGAGACAAAAAGTAAATATAGAAAAGACTGCCTAGACTAAACTGGTCTAGACTACCGGGGCAATATCCTCAGCTGCAGGTGGATCCTGCTGAGGGTCCACAACATAAGTATCATCTAGTCCTGCTCCATAGTAGGTAGTCACCAGGGCCTCATCCTCATCCTCTGTAATATTTTCAACAGGTCCAATCAGGACGGGAACGAGCACAATACATCTCACGCAGTGCATAGCAGGTTAGGAAATACGATACAGGCAATAGAGTAAGATACATGAACTGCTGAAAGGAAATATACGCTGTAAAAGAGATAGCTGTAATGAAATATCTACTGTATATAGAGAACTGTAGTGACTAGTGATGTAGAGCACAAGATAGGCATGTGAATGGCTAGAATTTATACATGATTACACTACTGAGTTTGCACATGATTACACTACTTTGGAATTATTCACATGACTACTTCTACTCCCCCGTTTTCCCCAATCAATACACAAGGATCTATACAAGTTACGTTATTGTACATGATATCACATGGGGCCCATGAAAGGGTGCACATGATAGTATACATGAGGGCTCAGTAAACATGAGAGTACATGATCACATGAGTATACATGTATGATGGAAGCACAGGAGTACATGATGAAAGTGAAACACACATAACATGAAGTACCCGATGCTCCCGAGGGGGATAACATCTCATGTAAAGATCCATATAGTACCAATCCGTGTTACCAATGTGACAGCAACAAGTAAAGTAATCTAGAGCGAGAAGTAAAGCCTGAACAAGTATAAAACGGTCAGAGAATGTACTCGCCTGATAACTGAATGTCTGAAGAGGATATACTGTCTAAGGAGAGGTGTCTGGCTCCTAGTCAGAGCAATACAAGTCACAAAGTATCCACAATGATAAAAATAAAGTATACAATGCATACTACATGATTCTAGGTCAAACTGGTCAAAAGTCAACTCTTGGTCAACTCTAATAGTCAACTTGGTCACA
Source organism: Iris pallida (assembly GCA_029216955.1). Classification (NCBI taxonomy): domain Eukaryota; kingdom Viridiplantae; phylum Streptophyta; class Magnoliopsida; order Asparagales; family Iridaceae; genus Iris; species Iris pallida. The sequence goes on along the minus strand of JANAVB010033820.1, from coordinate 8,182,418 downwards.
GAAAGTCATACTAGGTTACAGGAAATCAAACTAAGTCAATTAAAGTCAAACAAGGTCAAATAGGGTCAAACTAGTTATTTTAGGTCATTCCTAGTCATTTCTAGGTGAACTAGGTCATCTTTGACCTAAAGTTGACTTTGGTCAACTTTCAGTCAACAAGGGTCAACAATGGGTTTTGGGTCATTAGGGCTAGCCCCAAGCCATAGGCTAGTAATCCTAGGCCATAGGCCATTGTCAAAGATTTATTGGTTATAGGTTTTCATCTAAACCTATACCTTAACAAGTTATACATATATATATAATATCACTATATCTATATATAATTAGACACTAGCTACCCATATATCAAATATGAATATCATATATAGTACAAACCCACACTCACACATATATACATATAACACTATGTATGACACAGTGAGACCTAACACAAATGTATATATATCACTATATATATACATATATATATATATATATCTATATATATATATCAATCTATATACATATATTACTTATATATATATAGATAGGAGAGAGAGACTTAGAGTGGGTGAGAGAGTTATAGAAACAGTGAGAGAGAGAGGGAGAGACTGCTGTACACAGCAGGGGGGGATTCCAGGTTTACTGGAACCACAATTCCAGTCCCAAACACACACACACAGGAACATATATACATATATATGTATATACACACAACTCTACAAATACCCAACCAAATACTCCCAAAATTGACCCACACTTACATATACATATATACTACATATTTACACACTAAAATACACTAGTCCTAAGTATAAATCATTAACAAAATCGAATCGAAATTCGATTTCTAAAAACTGGAAATAATCCCAAAAACTGTGACAGTGCACAGTGCACTCGAATGGGGAAATTCGAATACACACAACCTAATCGAGCTAAGACTCTCAACCAAGAGTTGGTAACTGACACCCCGCACATATACTAGTGTCCTAGGACACTGACACGACACCACGACACGAAATAATGTGTCCAAACACTCAAAAACATGGCTCGGGTAAATTCCTGATACACCCACGCGTGCACAGCGTCGTGCACGCGTACAGTTCACTCTAGGACACGACACACGTGTCCATGTGTCTCGTGCTCGTGGGGGAAAGTTCGCCTAGCGGTCTACTAGGTGTCCACTAACCTGATTTGTGTCCAAGTGTCGCACAGTGTCGACACGAGGGCCGTATCAGTCGTGAAAATACGACTGATACGCGTGTTTTGCACTGCGTCGTGCAGAGATGCACACGCCTCGTGGACACGACACGGGCCACGTGGGGCCTCGTGCTCATGTCCACGTGTAGCCCACGTGTTGGGCTACACAATCGTGTCACCACGAGGTGTCATCGTGTCGTGTCCGTGCGATACGAGACACTCGAAGTTGGTGTCTGTGCGTGTGTGCGCTGATAGTGCACGACCAGTGCACGTGTCCGTGCTCTCTCGATAGGACACGAGGTGTCTTGAAATTCTGGGGGCATGTGCGCAGACAATGCCCCCTCGTGTCCACCAATTTTCCCGTGTCCTAGTGTCGTGTGTAGGGAGAACCAAGGGGGTGGTAGCAGGGGATTTCAGTGCACTGTGCAGTGTGTCCAGTGTGAGTGAAACTGAGAGCTTCGTGTCCAGATTTTGGACACGACACAACCCAACTTGTGCTCAGTGTTTTAGGGTTAGGTTTAGGGTTAGCTAGGCTAGGTTTTGGTTCAAAAAGTTTTGGAAAATAGTGTGTATATATCAATGTGACAGTGAGCTAAAAAACAGTAAAATACAATGAAATAAATTAGGATACGTGTCCGATACGACACCAAACAATTCCTAGATTTCACCAAACTTTACCCACAGCTAGTATACACCTATATGCATGCAATAATGAAGAAAAACCAGTATATTAACTAGGTTTAAATACATTTACCTCTATGTGTGCAAGATCTTGAATTTTTACTAAATGAGGGTGATTAGCCTCAAAGCCCAACTTGTCCTTCCTTGGTGAAACTTGAGTAGCACACTTCCCTAGGCTCCCTTAGATTGTAGGTGACCTAATGGAGAAAACTAGAGGTTCAAAGCTTGAGAAATGGGAAAGTTATGGTCAAAAGAGTGGAAGGGTTTTTAGGTTTTTCTTGTGAATTGGTTTTTCATGAAACCATGGGAATGATTCTAAGTGCTAACTATATAGGAGAGAGGGGCAAGGGGGTGTTTTCTTGGCTGCCATGGGGTAGGGGGGGGGGGGGGGTTGTCCTTGGGTTGCTTCCAAGCTAAGGGAAGGACTTTAGGTAAAGGTTTAAGATATTTTGCATGGTTTAAGCAAAATATCAAATAAAGGTAACTAGATATTTATTTCACTTTATCCCATGACAAATATCATTCCTCTTAGTCATTCTAGGTTAGTGGCTAACCTCTAGATTAGGGCTAAACTAGGTTAGGGGCTCTCATGACACTTAACAATAATTAAATAATATTAAAAATCACATAATTACAAATAATTCCAAATAAATCCTAGAAAATTACCAAAATACCCTTTAGGCTAAAAATTACTAATTTGAGGTTCTAAGCCTATGGCTAAGCTCACATGGTCCTGGTTAGTCTCTAGGTTATGAAAACTAGGGTTACACTGAGGTTATACTAGTAAGATCACAAAGTCATAAACCATGACTTAGAAAATAATTTTAAATTAACTAAAATCACCAAAAATCATACCATGACTAAAATACCATTAATAAATAATAAAAATAATAAATTTTCAAAAATTCCTAATTTCAGAAAACAGGGTGTTACAAGTTCGGAGGGGCGGCGAGAAGAGGGTTCGACGGCGCGGGTTTGATCGGTCAGTGGAGGGCTAGGGCACGGTGGAAGAGGGTTTTGGGGAGCCGTCGTGGTCGGCGACGCAGGGGGAAGGAAGGGCGGTGAGGCGGAGGATGGCGCTGCGGAGGAGCTCGGATGGCGACGAGGAAAGGAAGGGAGAGGGGAGACGGTAGAGGGAGTGCACGCGGAGGGCGCTGCTCCGGCGAGCGGCGGACCGGGATCTGGGCGCGGAGGCGAAGGCTGGGCGGATGGGAAGTGAAGGGGCGAGCGCGGAGATGGGTTTCCGAGAGAGGGGGTCGGGCTCCGGCGGCGCGGGCTGCACGGCGGAGGGTGCCGACGGTCGCGGGCTTGCTCGTCAGGCAGAGGAAAGGAAGACAAGGGGCTCGGGATGAGGTTGTCGGCCGGCGGACGACGCTGGACGAGCGGTGGGGCTCTCCGGCGAGAGTCGTACGCTGCGGGGATGGCGAGGCAGCGTATGGGGAGGCGCGGCGACGTTTCTCCGGCGGACACGGTGAGGTAAGGGTGGTGGTCGTGGTTTGTTTTTGTTTCTTTTATTCTGTTGGGATTTTCCAATTGTCGTCGGCGTTGGCGCCGATGACGGTGGTGATGGTCATTGGTGCTGGTGGTGGTTCTTTTTGTGTCGGTGGTGGTTCTGAGGGTGGAACTGTGGTGAAGGAGGTTTTGGTATTGTCGGGGGGATGATGATGGAGGGCGGCGAGCATGGCCGGGTCGGGTGAGACGGCTACGAGGGGTTGGCGGTGGTGGCTGGGAGTCGGCCAGGGTGTGGGGTGATGGCAGTGGGTTGCCGAGGTGGAGGTCGGGATGATGGGGTTCGGCCAGGACATGGGTAGAATAGGTTTAGACTAGGAATTGATTTTTGTCGGAGTTGTCCGACACGAAGGAGAGAAAAATGTAATTTGTAAACATGGAATAAGAATGGACAATGGAACACAGACACGGGGCATGCACCATTGGAGAATTATTTGTGGAGGAACAATGTGGATGAATAAAAAATTGGAGGAGTACCTGCCTATTTATAGGATGTGGGAATTCCCAATAGGATAATGATTAGGATTGTTTAAACCCAAATTAGATAATTCGTAATTTAATTTAAATCAATAATCCAAATCCAAATCAAAACCAAATCCAAATATAAATCAAATTTAAATCTAATTAAAATCTTGGTTTTAAAATCAAATCAATAAATCAAATTCAAATACTTAACTATTTAAATAAATCCAACATTTCAAATCAAGATTTAAATCTCTACAATAATTACAAAATATATTTTCCAAAAAATACTAATATTAATAATTTCGAAAATTACATTAATATTTAAAATAAACCAATAAATAATTACAATTATATATGTATGTACAAGTAATATTTTCATAAATGTACTTTCTAATATACCATTTTATAGGAAAAATACTTTATTATTATAACTATATAAATGAAAGGTCTTTTCATAAAAGTCATAAATTTGAAAATAATAGCTAGAAATAATTTTTACCTATATTATTTTGAAACCATAAAATAATAAATAAATATTCTTCTAAAATATGTACGCTCGCACATATTCGCACTCATCGAGCAAAAATAAAATTTCGTGCACGACGTAAAATACGACTACACGATGTACAATACAAAATTTTAAATCCATACAAATATTAATAAAAAAAAATTAGTAGAAATTTAGGGGTTTTACACAGCTAGCTGAGACATCTGAGTGATGGGCCTAGTTGAGAGTAGGCTGTTACAAAGTCTTCAATTGGCATCATGTTTCTGAGACGATGTCGGACAGGCACAGCATGTTGCAACTGCTGGAACACAGACTGCCTTGGTGGTGGAGCCACTGTCTTACGGCAGCAGCAGTTGATGGCGACCGCAGCACAAGTATGTCCCGTGAGGGGCGAGTTGTGCATGATGGTCGTCTCTCCCGATCTACGTCTGTGAGTGATCACATTACGTAAATCATGTGAGGAGATGTTGACACTCGTACCCTCTTCAGGCGCATGGCAAAGCCAAGCGTCAGGGTGAGTGTATGAATGACACTCGTACCCTAATCAGGCGCATGGCAAAGCCAAGCGTCAGGGTGAGTGTATGAATGACACTCGTACCCTAATCAGGTGCTTGGCAAAGCCTAGCATCAGGGCGAGTGTATGAGTGATGCGCCACCTTTACACCCCCATCAGGCGCATGGCAAGGCCAAGCGCCGGGGTGATCAAGTGAATGTTGCGCCACTTTGTATAGCTTACCATAAGCAGTGCACATGATTATAAGCGCATGCTTATGGTTTGCCCTTGGCATAGCACGTTTGAGGCACATGGCCCGTGCCGCCTTGGAGTTCTTCGTATTAGCCCGCGAAGGCGCATAGTACTCAGAATCCAACTTTTTCTCGCCTTGACAGCGAGTGAAGAACTTGCAGCCAACCCAGAAGAAGAGAAAATCTACTACAACTTTTTATGGCTTGAACGGGCTCCCTGGATAACGGGCTCCCTTTTCTTTATTTATTTTGGTCCCCTTTTCAAAGGAGGCAAGAGGACTCTATATATAGAGTGGAATGAGACCTCTCTTCTTCTCCTTTCCGATATGGGATTAAATGTAATATCCCTCCTTTTTCATGCTTCTACAGGAATGTCAAAGGAAACAGTACAGTTTAGGTCAAGGATAATGGCACTAATATATATAAGATTGACAGGAAAAGATGTAGCATGTAAGACATTGGTGAGAGTGAGGGAAGGGGTGCATGTGACAGTGCCTTTACCCATTACAGGTCTGGAGGTACCATCAGCAGTCTGAATGCTCTCCGGCGTCGGTAGGTAAGTATAGTCCTGGAACTTACCGCGGGACCCCGTGACATGGAGGGATGCCCCAGAGTCCATAATCCAACCTGGCTGATGGACAGATGCAAAAGCACGCGCAGATATACCTGTGTTGGGTTGCACAAAGCAAGTGATGTGATCCCCTGAGATAGATGACGCCCCAGGAGTAACTTGACTGTTGTCCGAACCCAGCTTCGTGCCTCGTAATCTCGTAATGAACTCCCTCTTTTTTTTTCTTTTTTTTCTTTCTTGTTTTTTTACAAAACAACAAAAAAATTACATAACAAAAAAAATACAAAACAAAAAAGATCGCGGGGGGGGGGGGGGGGGGGGGGGGGGGGGTCGCCGCTAGAGCCGGGGAGGGGGGGCGCCGCTGGAGCCGGAGGGGGGGGGCGACGCTGGAGCCGGGGGGGGGGGGGGGGGGGGGGGGGGGCGGGGGGGGTGGCGCCGCTGGAGCCGGGGGGGGGGGGGGGGGAGGGTCAGCCGCTGGAGCCGGGTGGGGGTGCTGCTGTCGCCGGGTGAGAAATTTTTTTTTTTTTTTTTTTTTTGGAGGAGAGGGGTGGATGGTTATGGCTCTGATACCAAGTAGAAAATGAATAATGGATGATTTTATTGATGGGCTACTAATTGCTACTTATAGAGGTTCCAACTCCTCTTCATACTACATTTTTCAATGTGGGACTAAAGTTCCTTATTGATTCTCAACACTTTCATACTGTTTGGATCTCGTACTAATGGTTGAATTGGAACAGTTTAAAATGGAGAACTAAACGTAAATTTGAAATATTATTCAAGATCCTAAAATTGGAAGAAAAAAATGTGAGTGTTGTATTAGTTGGATTATTTAGTTTTGAAGGACGAGGTTTCTGTGATTTGAATTAGTTAGTTATTTCATGAGAAATTGAAAATGAAATATGTGAGACTGTTGTTTGATAAGTTGAGTGTGGGGCTCAGACGGTAGAAAATTCGCAAATGTACAACTATGGTTCTTTAGTCCATGCTAAGGTTGTGGAAATGAGTTCCATAAGGTCAATTAAGGCGGCTCTTGTTCAGAATATATAAAAGGAGGGAGTAACAACAGTCTCTATGTGCAACTAGCACTAATCCTACTGGAAGCAATGTTCTTAGTCTTAATTCCTACAGCACAACTGCAGCAGCTCTTAACTAATGTTCTACTTCCTTTCATTGCAGTAGTCTTCTTACTGTACCACCACCCCCATGTGAGAGCAGCCATGATCTTACTACCCAAACACAACAATGCCACCGATCGATCTTCTCTCCTCGTCTTCAAGTCTGCATTAACCAGCTATCCGCATCGAGTCTTGGATCAGTGGAACGACAGTGTCCATTTCTGCGAGTGGCAGGGCATCACTTGCGGCGGCCCTCGGCATCCGGAGAGGGTCGTGGCCTTGCAACTGTCATCCCTCGACTTGGTCGGGATCGTATCGCCAGACTTGGGCAACCTCACCTTCCTTAGGACCATCGACCTCTCCTCCAACCATTTGCACGGTCACATACCGCAAGAGCTGTCCAACCTGCCTCGGATACAGATCATAAACCTTGGCAGCAATTCGCTCAGCGGTGCAATACCGCCACAGCTCGGTAACTGTCGGAACCTCAACACCATCGACCTGTCTCACAACTCGCTCCAGGGGCCTGTCCCTAGTGAGTTTGGCTCTTTTCGATCCTTGCATACTCTCAACCTAAACAGCAATAGTGTTACCGGGCAAATACCACCTTCATTGGCCAATGTTTCATCCTTGGCCTACCTAGATCTGAGACACAACCTGCTTTCGGGAGGTATACCACCATCCTTGGGCAAGCTCTCCAACCTCATATACCTCTATTTGGGATTCAATAATTTGGGGGGCACCATCCCGCCCTCGCTTTGGAACCTCACTTCACTACAACAAGTTTCGTTGGACGCCAACGGACTACACGGGTCGCTTCCACCAGATGTAGGCCGAGCACTTCCGCAACTTACATTTCTATCCATTTTCGTTAACCATATGCATGGCCCCATACCAATATCCTTGTCCAATGCTTCTGATCTTAATTTTATTCAGCTCTTTGAGAACAACTTTAGTGGCACGATTCCACGAAACCTTGGAAGCTTACGAAATTTACAGGTCCTGGAATTGACTTTTAATCAGTTGGAAGCACGGGAGCCTGATGACTGGAACTTCTTCACTGCTTTGAGCAATTGTACCGTCTTATCTGTGTTGGGTCTTGGTTATAACAACCTTGGAGGCTTTCTTCCAAGCTCACTTGTAAACCTCTCCAGTTCTAGTCTCCAACTCCTACACATGGGGGGAAATTACATACAAGGAAGCATTCCCACACAGATGGGGAACCTCGTTGGCCTAACATCGCTCGATTTGGGTCCAAACTTGCTTACAGGTTCTATTCCAGACTCCATTGGGATGCTACTGAATTTGCATCAAATAGACTTGAATACCAACAATTTTTCTGGGGACATACCATCCGCAATCGGAAACCTCTCGCAACTTACCCAGCTTTACCTTGACTTCAACGGATTTAGCGGAATAATCCCATCCAGCCTTGGCAATTGCACTTCTCTGGAATTTTTGAACCTTGGATACAATAAACTCACAGGTACCATACCCAAAGAAATCCTTACCATCTCCACCCTCTCACGACTTTTGTCGGTACAAGAAAATTTACTAACAGGCACGATACCTCCGGAAGTGGGTAGCTTGGTAAACCTGGGTAAGCTTAGGTTGACTGGAAACAAATTGTCCGGAGAAATACCTACAAGTCTTGGTAAATGTGTGGTTCTCCAGTTCCTTTACCTCGGACGGAACTTGCTTCATGGAAGTATTCCTGCATCCTTACGCACATTAAGAGGTCTTCAAGAGCTAGATCTTTCACAAAACAATATGTCTGGAACAATACCGTCTTTCCTAAAGGACTTTGATTACCTAACTACTTTGAACTTATCTTTCAATGACTTTGAGGGCGAATTGCCAACAAAAGGGGTTTTTGCAAACGCGAGTGCACTTTCAGTTCTTGGAAACAAAAAGCTATGCGGAGGGATCCCGATACTGCATTTGGCACCTTGTCCATTTCAAGCTCCTAAGAAGAAACACAAGTCTCCTACGCCAGTAGTGATCATTTCAGTTGCCAGTGCCCTCGTATGCTCGTTAATGCTCTTCCTTTTGGTTGCTGCCTGTTATTGGACACGACACAAGTCGAGAAGAAAGCACACACAAAACAGTACCGCCAAGGAACAATATATAAATGTCTCATATGCAGAACTTGCCAAAGCAACAGACGGTTTCTCTGAAGCAAACCTAATTGGTTCGGGAGAATTTGGTTCTGTATATCGAGGAAAACTAGATGGTGGAAAAGTTGTTGCCGTGAAGGTGTTCAACCTACAAAATCTTGGAGCTTTGAAGAGTTTCGTAGCAGAGTGTGATGCCTTCAGAAATATCAGGCATCGAAATCTTATCAAGATACTAACTGCGTGCTCAAGTGTGGATTTCAATGGCAACGACTTCAAGGCAATGGTCTTCCCACTCATGGCTAATGGCAGTTTAGAGAGCTGGTTGCATCCAAAAACAAATGATCGACCAAAGAATTTGAATATTATACAGAGGATGAATATAGCTATTGATGTGGCTTCTGCAGTGGAGTATCTCCATCACCATGGCCAGACTCCTATAATTCATTGTGATTTGAAGCCCAGCAACATTCTACTAGACGATGACATGACGGCCATTGTTTGCGACTTCGGACTAGTCAGATTTATGAAGGAATCCACCACAACTCATACCAGCTCAGGAGTGAAAGGAACGATTGGATATATTGCTCCAGGTGAGAACTAATTCTTGAATAAAATTTAATAAGGAATGCACATTTTATGATACTAATTACATTGCCTTCATTATTTAGCTAATTGTCCTCGACAGCTAAAACTCAAGTAATTTTTTTTTTTTGAAAACAAACTTCATTAACTTAAGTAGAAGGAAACCCCATATCATGAAGGATATGAGGAATAAGAAAAGTTGGCGTCTCTTGATAAAGAGACACAGGAACATTGGATGAGGAAAGCAGAGTATTAGAAGCTAAAGAGTGAGCACACTTGTTAGCACTCCTATGTACATATGAAAATGATACTGAAGCAGTAGATTTCACAGCAATCCTCGCATCTTCAATTGTATGACGGGCTCGCCAGAGGAGAGTAGCAGATGGAGTGTTGATTGCATCAATGAGAGGCTTACAATCTCCTTCAATAAGCACATTATGTAAGTTCTTCATGCAGCAGATATCAAGCGCTAAACGAATTCCCATTGCTTCAGCTTCTAAAGGTGATCCACCATTCTCAAATCTTGTCATTTCCATCTTGTAGTCACCATGTGAATTACGAAGAATAGCGCCTGCTGACATCCTCTCGTCTAAGTAAGCTCCATCGAAGTTGATCTTCCAGGTTTGATTATGAGGAGGCTGCCATTGGACTTCTTGCTGGATCCTCAATGATGCATTATGTGGGGAGGGATCAGAGCTGAGAGTATCTGTCCGTTCCTTGAGCCTTGAAGCATCCTCAAAAATTTGCAATGTAGTGATTGGCTGGTGGTTGAAGATAGCTTTGTTTCTCGTTTTCCAGATAATCCACATTTGATAGAATAGAGATGAAGTCAGGGACGGATCACCCCTCTTGAGGACAGTGGTGACAATTGATGAAACAGTAGAGTCAGCTTGAATCATAGTTGCAATCTCAGCAATATGATCCCAAGATTTACCTGTTATAGGACAAAAAAATAATAAATGGTTAGTAGTTTCTGGAGTCACCTTGCACAGAGGACATAGGGCATCAATATGGTTGATTCGTTGATGAATATTGTCTTGTGTTGGAAGAGAATTTGTAATTGCACGCCAAGCAAAAAGCACCACTTTAGGATTGATATGTGTTAGGGACCATAATCTCTTCCATTCATTGAACTCATCATCACTTCTGCCAATAAGATTGGGAAATATCTTCTCATGAATTACTCTATAGGCTGATTTGGACGTGAAAGTACCATCAGTAGTATGTATCCACATGAGTTGATCACAAGAACAATTAGCAGATAATGGGATTTTCAGAATTGCATTGGCTTCACTGGGAGGAAAGAAGAGGTAGATGATATTGGCCTTCCATGAGAATTGATGAATATTAATCAAGTCATTGACTTTGTGAATCCATTGTTTACTAAAACTGAAGCCTTGAACTCTAAAGCCTGGCAAAGAAGGAACCCATGGATCTTCCCATATGTTGATGAGTGTACCATCCCCCACCGACCATAAGATGTTGCCCATAAGAAATTCTCTGCTACGAAGAATACTGGACCAAATATAGGAGGATGAACTAGATGGTGTTGCTGTCCAGAAAGAAGCTGATTGTAAATATTTGTTGGTGAGGAGAGATGCCCAGACTGATGTTGGCTGTGAAATGAATTTCCATGCTAATTTAAGAACCAGTGAAAGGTTGGCAATGTATGGATCCCGAATGCCTAGGCCCCCTTGAAATTTTGGTTGAGTGAATTTAGACCAAGCCGAGAAGTGAATTCTCCTTTTATCATGAGAGTCCCACCAAAAATTGCGTTGGTGTTTGGATAAGGTATTGGTCACTGATTTTGGAATGAGATATGCAGAGAGGAAGTATGTAGGGAGGGAGGCCAAGGTGGATTTGATTAAAGTTGTACGCCCAGCATGAGATAAGCATTTCCTCTTCCATCCCATGAGTTTAGAGAGACTGGTATCTAGAAGAGTTCGAAAAGTAGAAACTCTTTTTTTGGATTGGAGAAGCAAATGACCAAGATATTTGTTATTTGGATGCATCAAATGAACTCCCAGGAGATTACGGAATAGCTCTCGCATAATTGGATCAGTTCTCCTACTGAAAAAAATTGAAGATTTTTCAAAATTAACACTTTGGCCTGACCAACATTCAAAAGTACGAAGGATGATCTTCACTTGATTAATGTTATGAAGAGAACTTTTGCCAAAAATGAACAAATCATCTGCAAAGGCAAGGTGGGAGTACTTATGGTGTGAATGACGAATAAATACGCATTCATAGAGAGAGTTTCGAACCATTGCATTGATCAGTATAGTTAGGATTTCCATACACAATATGAACAAGTAGGGGGAGAGTGGACACCCTTGTCTGATTCCACGACCAGGATAAAATGTAGTAGAAGGAACACCATTGATTAGAATAGCAAACGAGGGTGTGGTGACACATTGCATAAGTAAATCATGAGACTTCCCAGTAATGCCAACACCAGCCAATACTTGACTGAAAATACCCCATCCTAAGCGATCATAAGCTTTAGACATATCTACCTTGAATGCAAAAGCACTGTTATTTAAATGGAAGGAAGAAATTGAATGAATAAGTTCTTGTGCAAGAACAATGTTGTCACCAATGTTACGATCAGGAACAAACGCATTTTGATAAGGACTTCTCAGTTTATGCATTATAGGACGTAATCTAGTGGCCAGGATCTTAGAAATGAGCTTGTAGAGAACATTGCAAAGAGCTATTGGTCTATAATCCACTGGTTTTGAGGGGAATTTTATTTTGGGTATGAGAACTATATGAGTATGATTGAGAAATGGGGACATGAATCCAGTTCTGAAAAAGTTTTGAACGAGAAGAGATACCTCAGGTCCAATTTTGTCCCAACATTTCTGATAAAATATTGCAGGTAATCCATCTGGGCCAGGAGACTTATGAGGATCCATACTCTTGATAGTTGCCAAAATCTCTTCTTCATGAGGAATTGAACTAAGTGAGGCATTTTCTGTACTGGTGATGACATGGAGCTCCATTAAGATGTGTTTTGGAATAGGAGATGTCTCTGTAGCTTGAAATAGAGGTCTGAAATGATTAAGAAATATGGCAGCAATGTCTTCATACTCTGATACTTGTGATCCTGCTTGAGAAGTAATAGAATGGATAACATTATATTGTTTCCGCATTGTAGCCGATAGATGAAAAAATCGTGTGTTTCTATCGCCTTCCTTAAGCCAAGAAATGCTAGAACGTTGTTTCCAGTAGAGTTCTCTCTGAAGATGAAGTTTATTCAGCAGAACCTGAATGTTTCGTTCATCAATGTAGCTTATATCAGATGGATTTTGAGATTGAAGGCCCAATAATATACCCTCTTGATATCTGATTTCTTGATCAATATTTTCCATTCTAGATTTGCCCCATCGGTGTAAACGAGATAATAGCCCTTTGAGTTTTAACTGAGTATCAGTAATGGAGAGATTTTCCCATATCTCAGAGAAAACTTGTTTGAAATCCTCTTCGACCACCCAAGCAGCTTCAAATCGAGGCAACGTCTTCCTTCTTCTGTAAGAGATATTTAGTAACAAGAGTATAGGATTATGATCGCTGTTAATGCAGGGGAGATGCAACAATCCTGCTTTCGGGTGGAGAGAACGCCATTGAGTGTCAACCATAGCCCGATCCAATCTCTCCGCAATATAGTGATGAGGTCTGCTTCGATTACTCCACGTGAAAGCAGGTCCAGTAAAACCAATATCCATAGCTGCAACTCTATTGTGCCATTCAATGAAACTCTTGTGATGATTATAGTTGAAACTATTACCGCCCCTCTTCTCCTCAGCAGACAAAATTTCATTGAAATCACCAATACAAATCCATGGGTCAGAGATTCCTGTGATGGTGTATTCTAATTGCTGCCAGAAAAACCCACGATCCTGAAGCACAGGGGGACCATAGATACAACATAGATGCCATGGAAGAAAATATCCTAGATACTGAATGGAAGAGTGTATACAATTTGTGGAAGTAGATATAACACTTAAAGATATGGAAGAGTCCCAACATAACAATAATCCACCGGAATAACCAGTGGATGAAACAGAGCAGTGGTTAATGAAACCCAACTGCAAAGCTATATTTGAAGCAATCATTGACGAGCATCTAGTTTCGGATAAGAATATGATATTTGGTTTAGAAGCCTGGAGGAATGATTTGATAGTGCGGATTGTAGGGACATTCCTCAAACCCCTACAATTCCAGGATAGGATCATAGCTTTGGAGGCTGTTGAAGGCCAGCCGCACCTATATCAGCAGTAGAGGCGTGTATGAGTCGTTTAGAGGGTCTGTTTTGTGGAATATCTAAATCCTTATCTAGACTGGAGGTTCGATTTCTTTTGAGATTGGTTGTGGGAACAATGCTGGTTGAGGGATTTAGAGCAGGTGAAAAGTTGTTCATGATTGTAGCGGAAGGATTGGGTGTAAGTGATTGCAAGAGAGAAGTAAATGTGGCTTCAGTAGAGATATAAGGCTGTGGAGTAGATGTAGTAGATGTTTTGGTGAAAAGTGGTAGGGTGCTGGAGGGAAGAGTAGCAATTATGGATGTGGTTGGCAGGGAATCGGATAGATTTGGGATGTTGGTTAAATGTGGTGGATGTAAGGTGACTGGAGGTTGATCACTGTAAAATGGGATAGGTTTAGTAGATTGGTCCTGTTGATTAATATCAGAAGAAACATTGTTATTTGATTGAAGTGGTTTAACAAGAGTATCAGTTGTGGTAGATAATGGAGTAGGATGTATCATCTGTAATGATGGAGTAGCAGTACAAAGATCCGATATTTTGGGGGATAATTCTGGAATAACAGATTTTGTAGTTTGTGTGGTTGGCAAATCCGATTGTTTAGGGATAGATGGGAGAGTATCCGAACAAAAAGGAATAGTGGTATCCTTATCCGAAATATGAGGAATAGTGGCTTCAGTTATTTCCAAAGATGAATTGGCCGTAACTGTCATCGTCACCGGCCGGATATCAGAAGAAACACAAGGTGGCGGCTGAGGTATAATTGCAGGATCAGGTGGTAGGGAAGAGGAGGGAATACTTTCATTTGAATGGGTAAGGGTGTGTGATGGAGAATTGTCAATGGACATGGATGTAGGAGGATTAGATGGTGGGGAGGAAATAGGATCAGTGATGTTAATTTGGTGTTGGAGTGGATCGTCTTCCGACAGACTTGTAGGTGAAGCAAAGGATTTATGAGAATATCCCTTGTTTTGAACTTTATTCCTGAACCTATCGGCATGGTTGACACAGATTGAAAGATCAAGGCGTTTATCAAGAAGAGATTGGAACCGAACCTTTTGATCATTAGACCAGTCTTCACGAATCAACGCTTTATACTCCTCATGTATATTGCACTTCTTGACACTGTGTCCTAAACAACCACAGAATTGACAATATTTCGGCAGCCTCTCATACTTCAACTTGACAGTACAAACCGAATTGTTGCCCATGGCCACTTTTAACATTCGTAACAATGGCTTTGTAATATCAACTCTTATTCTGACCCTGGCAAAGAGAATCCATTTTAAGGCATCTTGAGCAGAGGGTGGTGTGATCTTACCAACACGAACAGCCACCGAGGAGACGAAATCAATCGTGAGCAGATTCACTGGAAGGCCATGCAATTGCACCCAAAAATCACTTTCATCAAACCTGTACTCAACCGGAAGTTTATTGGGATAGCATCTCTCTATTATCAGCAGATGATGATTAAGCTTCCATGGCCCGTTGTTAGCAACCAATTCTAGATCCTCCAGGTTTGTGAACTTTGCGGAATAGGAACCATCATGATACTCTGAAATCTTCATAGGCTCTTTGCATTTCCAGATTTTTGGAATAGTTGATGAAATGACATGAGGAGGATATGGTTTCAAACTCAAGATTTTGAAGAACAAATAAAAATTCCAATCTGCTTGAGGATTTCTGGGAGTTGAGTTTGATACTTGATCGGTATCAATGGATGATGATGCCAATAATGAAGTGAGTTTCAAAATGGAGTCTTCAAAGGATGGAGAAGGTGGAGTCATTGTGAAAACAGATGGAGATGAACAAAAAAGACATTACATGTGAGTACCCGAAGAGGAGAAATCAGGGAGAATGAACAATTACTGAAGAGCAATGAAAACCAGTGGTGAAAAGGAATGAATGAGCAACAAGAAGACGAAGCAGTTGATGGACGCCATTACTCCGCAGAGGGCGTGGAGAAAAAAGACCCAAGTAATAGAAGTTTTCCATGTAGACAAAATTAATTGTAGTTCATCAATAGAGGTGTAAGACATATATAAATAATCATATAGGAATTTAGTACATTGTGTAAGAATTGTTGGATATATATAGCTCCAGGTGAGACATTTTTTTTTTTTTAGAAATAAAAACAATCTATGCTTCTACTATTTCATGTTGGTACATTAGATTACCCTCTCTTTTTTCCTTGACATAACAGAATGAGTAGGCTTGTTTGAATTCAAAGACATTACCACTTTTTTTGCGGACTGATACCATAATGTATTTTTATTAGCAGACAGATACCCTGAACTTTTGTATACTTCAACGTAACGACGCTCTGTCCATTGTCCAGGTTAACTTCTGCACTAATATTTTCTCCTATTCTTGTCAATGAGGTTTTGAGGAAGAAGGAGACGAAAAATTTGATTTTTTTTTTCCTCCTTTTTTCTTCCTTTTACGGTGTCATGGTAGCAAACTAACCATTTAAGTAACAGTAGTATGCCATGTAAGGAAGAGTTAATCAAGAGTCACGGCACAAGATTTCCAAGGATATTTTTTTCGCTAAAAAAATAATTTCATTTTTTTTTTGCAAGAAGTAGTTTAGTTTCATTTAAAAATCTACTGAGTGAATATTGGCCATATCATGAGGAATATAAACCAATGTACATGATGGTAGTACTTCTTACAACCAAAATGATGCATATTGATTATAAAACAGTGATTGGACTGCCAATGAATGCGCAGCCATATTAGCACTCCTAGGAATGTAACGGAACAAAGTGCCGGTGATGAGATTAAACGCTGCTTGTCCTTCTTCAATGGCGTGTCGAGCTCGCCACAGAATGTCCAACTAGTTGTGAAGAATAACATCAATAAGTACTTTGCAGTCACCTTCAATAATTATGTTGGCTTTCTGTTTTCTCCTACAGAGCACAAGAGCCTGCCAACATAATGCTGGACCAAATACAAGGGAAAGATGAGGTAGACCGAATGGTCCAAAAGTTTGCCTTGATAAGGTATCTCCTCTCAAGAGCTTTACCCATTCTGAACTAGTATTTGTTAGGAACCTCCATGCCAGTTTTGTGATCAGAGCCATGATAGTAATCTAGGGATCTCTTATTCCTAACCCCCTTGAGATTTTGGTTTAGTGAGGATCAACCATACTAAAATACTAAAATGTACCTTTTTGTTAGCTTCAGAACCTTCCCACCATAATTGCCTTTGATGTTGGGAGAGATTTTTGGTAACTTCCTTGGGCAGCAAATAGGAAGAAAGATAATAGGTGTTGATATATATATATAGTGTTATTGGGCTTTAGTCCCACATTGGCTAGAATGATAGGAGAGGAGGCTAGCCTCTCCTATATATGTTGTTACTCCATTCAATAAAATCACTTCTTCAAGTCTCAACATGGTATCAGAGCCTAAAATTGCTTAGCATACCGTTAGAGACCCCTCCTCCACACAAACCCTAACCCTAATCCCCCTTCTACGCCGCCGCTGCCGCCCGCTGCCGCTGCAGCTGCTGCCGCCCGCTGCCGCTGCAGCTGCTGCCGCGCCGCCGCCGCCGCAGCGCCGCCCCGCTGCTGCTGCAGCTGCCGCGCCGCCGCCGCCGCTGCCGCACTGCTGCCGTTGCTGTGCCGCTGTTGCGGCTGCAACTGCTGCTGCTGCTGCCGTTTTTACGGCTGCAGGATTCATTGTACCGCTATTGCGGGTACAAGATTCACGCTCGTTTCTGTACCGTTTTTACGGCTGCAGGATTCATTGTACCGCTATTGCGGGTACAAGATTCACGCTCGTTCTTGAGATCAATCTCAAGGAGATGCCTATAATCCCTAGATCCGATGAAATCAGACATATTCGGATTTAGGAGAGGACGGCAAGGACGAGCGTGAGTCGTGGAGCAAGTGTGAAGTGATCGAGAAGAAGCATCGATGGAGGAGATTCTCAAGAAGCTGGATGCTGACGATGTGGCGACATTGCTGAAGTTGATAAAGGTGTCGGCTGGTGAAAGCACGACACGAGCACCGCCAAAGTTAGAACTACCCTCCATCGATCTGAAGTTGGATGGACCAGCCACCTATTTGAGTTGGTCACGGCGGGTGAGAAGAACCCTTGCAGGTAAGAACCTGGAGGGATTCTTGACAGGCGAGAAGACAGAGCCGGAAGAGGGCTCGACAGGACGCGACGAGTGGAAATCCACTCATATGGTGATTTATATCTGGCTTCTCAACTCCTTAGTCCAGTCTATTGCTTCCACAGTAGATGGCATTGAGATGGTGAAAGACGTATGGGAGAAATTGAGAAGAACCTATGATGGCATAGGTAACAATCTACGGATCTTCCAGATAAAAGGGGAGATCGACGACACCGTACAAGGCGAGAAGACGGTGCAGGAGTACGCTACGGAGTTGGAACGCCTCTGGCTGGATTATGATCACCATTCCAAACGGGCAAGCTGCGGGGACCCAAAGTGCAAGGAGAGACAGGTGTGTCTGCAGGAGAGGACGATGAAATTCCTTAAGGGACTGACTGCAGCATTCACACAGAGAACAGCCTTACTCCTCGCCCAGCCAGCGATCCCTAGTCTCGAGGAGGCTATCTCAGCCATGATTCAGGAGGAGACGCGGATCAGATTACAGACAGGGACAGGCGCATCATCGACAGGTGCTTTACCCGAAGTGAAGTCAGCACTAGCAGCTACCGGTTCGGGGGATACAGGATCCAAGGGAGAGCTCTGGCAACAGAATCGGCAGTGCTACAACTGTGGGGAGATGGGCCACCATCGATATGCTTGTACCAAACCACCTAAGGAGGGAGACTCAGGTGGTGGACGTGGACGAGGATATGCTGGACGTGGACGTGGTCGAGGAGGCCGACGAGGCGGTCGAGGAGGCTATCGGGCAAACCTGCTGGTGGCAGATGGGAATGGAGGAGCTGGCGGCGCCTTTACTGAGGAGGATCAGGCGCTACTGGATCTGCTGGAGAGAAAGCAAAAAGCGTCAATCGAAGGAGACAGGAGGAGCGTAGCAGAGGAGGCATCCACTCCATTCTTCAACGCCGCTATGTATGCCCATCCATCAGAAGGTACTGACGAGTCTCACGCTCTTGCATCTATGTCTTCCCTTAAAATGTCAGACTGGATTATCGACTCAGGAGCATCTCGGCATGTGACCGGAAATGCTAGTAAGTTTTCCTCGTACACTCACCTAGCATCGACAGACACCATTCAGACTGCGGATGGTACTTTCCAACCAGTGGTCGGTAAGGGTACTGTTAATTGTACGGGTTCAGTAAGGTTATCCAATGTTTTGCATGCTCCATCCTTCCCAGTCAGTCTCTTGTCTATTAGTTCTATAATTCTCCAACTAAAATGCATTGTTTCTTTTGATATTCCTAAGGTGATCTTCCAGGAGAAAGGGACGGGACGAAGACTTGGGACTGGCACTTGGCATGATGGACTGTGGTACCTAGATCAAGACGGACTGGACTCAGCATTGGTGTCTATGGCAGAGAAGGCTGGAATGGAGGAGCTACAGCAGAAGACTGAAGACACTTTGATACTTCATCATAGGAGGATGGGGCATTCTTCCTTTGATACTCTAAATAAGTTGTATCCAGATATGTATGCAAAATCAAATAAAAGGAAATTAGTATGTGATGCATGTGAGTTAGGAAAACTTACTAGGAGTTCATATGTTGGAAATGGTCATAAGAGTTCTTCAGTCTTTGAGGTAGTTCATTCTGATGTTTGGGGCCCATGTGCTACTAACACTATGAATGGGTATAAGTATTTTGTTTCGTTTATCGATTGTGCATCTCGTGTCACCTGGCTGTATTTGATGAAGAACAAAAGTGATGTATTTGCTTGTTTTCGGGACTTTCATAAATATGTCCAGACTCAGTATAATGCAGTGGTGAAGATACTGAGATCTGACAATGGAACGGAGTATACCAATAGGACACTTGCAGAGTACTTGTCAGCACATGGAATACAGCATCAGACCTCTTGTGCATATACACCAGCACAAAATGGAGTAGCAGAAAGGAAGAACCGACATCTTCTGGAGACCGCAAGAAGTATGATGATCGACATGAATGTCCCACAACACCTATGGGGAT
The DNA here is from genome assembly GCA_029216955.1 of Iris pallida. Lineage (NCBI taxonomy): Eukaryota > Viridiplantae > Streptophyta > Magnoliopsida > Asparagales > Iridaceae > Iris > Iris pallida. Next base: position 8,162,569 of record JANAVB010033820.1, on the reverse strand, counting down.
ATGCGGTGTTGACAGCAGCTCAACTTATAAACAGGATGCCTTCAAAAGTCCTGGGATGGAAGTCTCCATGTGAAGTATTACAAGGTAATAATAGTGGAATACTTCCACTAAAGGTGTTTGGATGTGTGTGTTTTGTGAAGGACAACAGACCATTCGTTGGAAAACTTGACCCGAGAGCAGTCAAGTGCATCTTCGTGGGCTACTCAGCAACTCAGAAGGGGTATGTATGTTGGAGTCCAGTAGAGAAGAAGAAATTTGTTAGTATGGACGTCCACTTCCGGGAGCATGAGCCATATTACCGCCAGGATGGAACTTCGTATAACACGCCTCATACTACAAGTATAAGGCGAGAGGGGGAGATAGAGAACTTGGAGAACCTGGTGGTAACCGATTTAGAAGTTTGGCATAGAGACACGGTTGAGGAGGAACATGAAGGTGAAGCGGAACAGAGGGAGGAGACGAGAAGTGTTACACCTACGGCTCAGGGGGAGTTACTGACCTACAACAGGAGAAACAACAAGCAGACTACAGGACCAGTACCTACAGTGTCAGTGCCAAGTCCCTTGTCTGCGCCTGTCCCAACTCCTGAGACACCTATACCACCATCCTCCTCATCTACACCACCATCCTCCTCATCTACACCACCACCCTCCTCAGGTGATATCGTTCCTCCCATACCACTACCTACACGAAGGACTACTCGCAGCAATGCGGGAAATCCTCCGGACAGATATGGTTGGGATCTTGCTAAGTTTGTTTCTTATGATCATATATCTTCTTCTCATGGAGCATTTATAGCATCTTTGGATAGTATTACTGTACCTAACAATTGGCAGGTTGCCAAGAACGATCCAAAGTGGAAAGCGGCAATGCACGAGGAGTTGGGAGCTCTTGAGAAGAACCACACTTAGGAGCTGGTGAGACTGCCAGAAGGGAAAAGAGCAGTTGGATGTAAATGGGTTTTTACTGTGAAACAGAACCCAGATGGACAGGTTGAGCGCTATAAAGCTCGACTGGTGGCAAAAGGATACAGTCAGACGTACGGCATCGACTATGACGAGACCTTTGCACCAGTGGCGAAGATGAGCACTGTCAGGACCTTGATCTCCCTGGCAGCCAATGGAGGGTGGAAGCTACACCAACTGGATGTGAAGAATGCATTTCTTCATGGAGATCTAGTAGAGGAGGTGTACATGGAGATACCACCAGGATTCGGCACAAAACAGACAGAAGGCAAGGTCTGCAGACTGAAGAAGTCTCTCTATGGACTGAAGCAGTCTCCTCGGGCATGGTTTGACAGGTTCAGGAGAGCAATGATAGGGATGGGATATCAGCAGATCAATGCTGATCACACTGTCTTCTTCAGACGGAGTGGAGGCCATATCACCATGCTTGCAGTATATGTAGATGATATGATTATCACAGGCAATGATGAGCAGGAGATCGCCCAACTCAAAGTAAAACTTGGCAAGGAGTTCGAGGTGAAAGATCTTGGCCCCCTTCGATACTTCCTTGGGATTGAGATTGCTCGAGATAATGAGGGAATCGTTCTTTCTCAAAGGAAGTACGCACTGGACCTGCTTACGGAAACAGGGATGATGGGATGTAAACCAGCTACGACACCGATAGACCAGAAGTTTAAACTGGATACTGAAGCTGGAGAACCAGTTGACCGGGATAGATATCAGAGATTGGTGGGCAAGTTAATCTACTTAAGCCACACTCGACCTGATATCAGCTTTGCGGTAAGTGTAGTAAGCCGCTACATGCATGACCCCCGGAAGGGTCACATGGACGCAGTGTACCAGATTCTGAGGTACTTGAAGGGAGCCCCCGGGAAGGGACTGATCTTTAGAAGAAATAATCATGTAGGCATTGAGGGCTATTGTGATTCTGACTGGGCTAGCTGTGCTGACGACAGGAGATCCACATCGGGATACTGCATATTTGTAGGAGGCAACTTGGTCTCTTGGAGGAGTAAGAAGCAGTCAGTAGTGGCCAGATCAACAGCTGAAGCAGAGTATAGAGCGATGGCCTTGGGAGTCACAGAACTATTGTGGTTGAAGAATATGCTGACGGAGCTAAAGCTGGACCAGGGAACAAAGATGAAGCTATGGTGTGACAACCAGTCAGCTATTAATATTGCCAACAATCCAGTGCAGCATGACAGGACCAAACATATTGAGATTGACAGATTCTTCATCAAAGAGAAACTGGATAAAGGAGAACTAGAGCTGGGCTATGTTCCAACCAAAGATCAGGTAGCAGACGGACTGACAAAGGGGCTTAGTTCTATCAACATGATGAGAGGATGTGACAAGATGGGCTTAGTGAATATCTTTCGCCCATCTTGAGGGGGAGTGTTGATATATATATATATAGTATTATTGGGCTTTAGTCCCACATTGGCTAGAATGATAGGAGAGGAGGCTAGCCTCTCCTATATATATGTTGTTACTCCATTCAATAAAATCACTTCTTCAAGTCTCAACAATAGGTATGGAGTGAAGAAAGGGTGGATTTGATAAGTGTGGTCCAATTCCTGCGGCGTGCGATAGACATTTACCCTCCCATCCTATCAGCTTTGAGGTACTGGAAGCAATGAGTCTGGAGTGTGTGGAGGCTTGTTTTTTAGGTAGCAGAAGGAGGTGCCTAAGATACTTGTCATTAGAACTCATGAGTTTCACACTGAGGATGTAAATGAAGATTTGGCACATATAATCGTCTAGTTTGCGAGAAAAGAAGATACAAGATTTTTCAAAATTTACTTGTTGACCCGACCATATATAACTCATATGATTTTTGAATAGATTTTGATGTGGAGGATGTTTTGAATAGAACAATAACCAAATAGGAGAAGGTCATCAGCAAAGAACAGATGTGAATATGTAGTGGAGTTGTAGTTAATTTTTATACTGGTGTAAAGATTACTCCTCTCCATACATGTGATCTATTTGGAAAGGATTTCCCCACACATACTTGTAGGCCTTGAAAGCAACTCAAAGGGGGTTGGGAATAGAGTTTTAACAATAATACTCTAATAAAAATCCAACACAAATAATAATCAACAATATAAAATCTAGCAAGTAAATGAGATATAAGTGAAGGAAAAAAAATCACAAACGCAAACACCGTAATGTATACTGGTTTTTCTTGTGGAGGACTAATCCAGTCCCGAGAAGTCTTGCTCGGAGTTAATCCACTATTCAGCAATAGTGGTACAACATGTGCTTTGATCCGAAGGGTACGCCAACTTCTTACAAGCACAAGCTTTGATCCGAAGAGCTTGCTGACTTCTTACAAACATGTGCTTTGATCCGAAGAGTACGACGACTTCACTCTCTGAAGTAGAGCTTGAATTTCTAAGCTTACAACTCTTCTAAAACTTCTAACCAAGATCACACTAGGCACTAGAAGGATTAGGAGAGCTTCTTGGGAATAGGAAGATTAAGACTCAGGAGGGAATAGGAAGATTAAGACTCAGGAAATATAAGATTTTGAATAGAGAAAAGATGAAAGAATGAGTTGATGTGTTTCAAGTGAAGAATTCATGGTCTACTTATAAGCTAGCAGGGGGATCGAGTTCGGGCATAGTTCGGTCCCCAAATGTTCTTAATTTTGAACGTTGGAACTCTATTCTCCTGGAGGAACGAGAAATTAGGGTTACTGGATCACAGGGACCTCATTCGGTCCGAGTTCGACCAGGGACCGAGTTCGGTCACCGTAGGCCAGTTTTGGTTTTGGTTTTGGTTTTGGTTTTGAGTCTAGGCTGTTTTGAGTGGACTTGAGTTTATGAATTGGGTTTAGGGTTTAAGCTTCCTAGTGCCAATTACGCGAGTTGACCTACATAAGTTCTAGACAAATAAATGTAAAAAACCAGAATAAAACATAAGACCCAGACGACCTTGTAGCACGAGAAGTTGAGAAGTTGTTGTGCTGACTCCACTTTGCTAGTAATAGAGGCATAGAACTGCATGAAAAGAAGTCCTGGATGAGTGTTATTACCTCTTCTCCAACTGTATCCCAGCAATTCTGATTGAACAGAGCAGGGAATCCGATTTGCATGGACTCATGTCTTTGATAGTTACTCTGATCGCTTCCAGTGTAGGAATGATGCAAATGAATTCATTCTCTTGTGCATCAATCTTATGAAGTTCTTCGAGGATGGTAGTGTTGGAACTTTTGTTTTAGTTCCACTTTGTGAGTATTTCAAATACACCATAGACAAAAGGAAAGAGACTTTTGTTTAGTCCCACATCACTTAAAACCCACACTTGTGAATGGGTATATATATGTTTACACCTTCTACATGATTGTGATGAGTGGGTAGTAAGAGGGGTGCTCGCGCGCCCGGGGGGCATTGGGCTAGAATGCACCCGGTTTGGAGGAAAGCTCCAGAAAACCTTAATGCGCATGTGCGGGCACGTCGCACGCGCAGGGGGGGTGCAAATTCGGGCCGTTTAGCCTCGCGCGTAGGCGGGACACGACCCTACGTTCCTGATCTAACGGAATTAGAGTTTTTTGCAACTCTATTTATTCATTCGTTCTTCACAGAAATAACACACCGCTGAGATCCAAAACCACCTGAGAGAGAGATCAGAAATGTTAGTCGTCTTCTTCGCTGTTCAATTGTAGGTTGCAGATAGGTACTGCTATCTGTAACTCGTTGTTGTATCCTGGAGGAAAGTCGCCGTTCGAGCCTTACAGTTACGTTAAGGGGCGAATCTTTTCTTGAGGACAGTGATTCACACGCCTCAAAGATTCTGAGTTCTGTTCCACGAAGCTTCTACACCAACAATCTCAAGAAAAGATGACTTCTCAGAACAATGATCTCGCTACTGCTGCTGGATCCGTTCAATCTCGTTCAAGGCTTCTGACGTTTCAAAGATTGAAGTTTTCAACGGTACCCACTTCAAACGCTGGAGGGAGAGGATCTATGTCAGCCTGGACGTGCTGAACTATGCGAAGTACCTAACTGAACCTGAACCTGAAAAGCCGGCGGCTATGGAGTTCGATTCGGCTAACATAGAAGATGCTGCCAACGCTTTCGATGATTTTCAAAAGCTGCACGATGAGTGGCAACAAGAAAACAAGGTATGCCGATACACTATTCTAAACATCCTGTCGAATGAGATCTTCGATATATACTATTCATATAAATCAGCTTACGAAATCTGGAAAAATATGAATAAGAAGTATATAATCGAAGATGCTGGTACTCAAAAGTATGCTATTGGAAATTATCTTAAATTCCAGTTTGTTGACTCTAGAGATATCTCTTCTCAAATCATTAAATTTCAAGTTCTTTTAAATGATTTGAAAACTGAGGATATTGAACTCCCTGACGCTTTCGTCTCTGGTTGTTTGGTTGAGAAAATACCTGAATCATGGAAAGACTACAAGGACAAAGTGAAGCACAAAAGGAGGCAGATGAGTCTGGAAGATGTGATTATTCATGTCCGGATTGAAGAAAAAAACAGGAAACTTGACGCAAGATTAGCTATGGAGTTTGACTCCAAGGCTAATATTATGGAAGGTAATCCCAGTTCTAGTTCTAATCGGTTTAGGCGAAATCCTAAGAAAACCGATAAGAAATCTTCTATTCCGAAGACTAACAATTCTCGTCCTTTTAAGAAGAATAAAGAAAATTGTTATGTTTGTGGAAAACCCGGACATCATGCTTTTCATTGCAGACACAAGAAGGATGGAGACAACAAAGATGTCACTCCGAAAGCTAATATAGTGAAGGATGATGTCTTTGCTGCTGTTGTCTCTGTTGTGAACATGGTGGCTGAGAAAAAAGATTGGGTGATTGATTCTGGAGCAACCCGTCACATCTGTGGTGACTTAAAGTCTTTCTCAGAGTACACCCAAGTGAAAGATGGAGAAGAACGAGTCTATATAGGTGACTCTAGGCCTGTACCCGTCCTGGGAAAAGGCACAGTTCTTCTCAACTTGACTTCTGGAAAAACCCTTTCACTGGGTAATGTACTGCATGTTCCTGACATTCGCTGCAATCTGATCTCTGTGTCACTTTTGGTTCAAGCTGGAATCAAAGTGAACATGGAATGCAACAAGGTAGTGCTTTCCAAGAATGAGACATTCATAGGGAAAGGGTATTGTAACCAGGATTTATTTCTTTTGAATGTACTCAAAACTGTTATTAATGAAAATTCTGCTTCTTCTGCTTATATGGTTGACTCTTTTGATTTGTGGCATGGTAGACTAGGACATGTTTCTGCACCTTATATTAAGGAAATGAGAAAAACTGGTTTATTGCCTAAAATCACTAAACCAACGAATGATAAGTGCGAAATATGTGCTGAAGTTAAAGCCATAAAAAAGGGTTGTTTACCTGTTGTTTCTAGAGATAATACTGATTTACTTTCCTTAGTTCACACCGATCTTGCTGAATTTAGAAGTTTAATGTCTAGAGGAGGGAAATATTATTATATTACCTTTATAGATGATTACTCTAGATACATGAAGGTATATCTCCTTAGAAACAAGCATGAAGTAGGTGAGATGTTTCTGAAATATAAAGCTGAAGTTGAAAATCAACTAGATAGGAAAATTAAAAGGCTTAGGTCGAATAGGGGAGGTGAATATGAGTCTAATCCCTTTGCTGACTTTTGTGAACAACTTGGCATAATTCATGAGACTACCCCTCCATATTCACCTGAATCGAATGGGGTAGCTGAAAGAAAGAATAGAACCTTGAAAGAGATGATGAATGCTATGCTGGTTAATTCAGGAGCGCCCCTAAATTTGTGGGGAGAAGCCGTCCTATCTGCTTGTTTTATTCAGAACAGGATACCTTATAAGGCAACTGGCAAGACACCCTATGAGCTATGGAAAGGCTATACGCCTAACCTAAAATATTTCAGAATGTGGGGGTGCCTCGCCAAAGTTCTGTTAGTAGGACCTAAAAAGACGAAATTAGGTTCTATAACTGTTGATTGTGCGTTCATTGGTTATGCTAATAATAGTGCTGCTTATAGATTTTTGGTTGTTAAAAGTGACTCTGACCAGGTTGCTGTTAATACAACTCTGGAAACTAAATATGCTGATTTCTTCGAAACAATTTTTCCTTGGAAGAATAGTCTCGAATGAACTGTTAACCATACTAAACGTATCTCTGAGACTCCTGAAAATTCAGAATTTGAATTGAGAAGAAGTAAAAGAGTGAAGATATCCACCAATTTTGGTGATGATTTTCACATGTTTTTTGTGGATGATGATCCGATAACCTATGATAATGCTATGCATTCTAGAGCCGCACCTTTCTGGATAGAAGCAATCAACAGTGAGTTAACCTCAATTATGTATAATCATACTTGGGAAGTTGTTGATTTACCTCCTGGTGCTAAAGCTATAGGTTGCAAATGGATCTTCAAGAAGAAACTAAGAGCAGATGGCTCTATTGAGAAATACAAGGCTAGGTTGGTTGCGAAGGGATTCTTCCAGAAGAAAGACAGACTATTTTGACACTTTCACCCCTGTGACACGAATCTCTTCTATTAGGATCTTAATTGCATTGGCAGCAGTTTACAAGTTAATTATCCATCAAATGGATGTGAAAACTGCTTTCTTAAATGGTGATTTAGAGGAGGAAATTTATATGTCACAGCCAGAAGGTACTATTGTACCGGATAGTGAGAAGAAAGTATGCAAACTAGTTAAGTCTTTATATGGGTTGAAACAGGCACCTAAACAATGGCATGAGAAATTTGATTCTGTGATGGTGTCTAATGGATACCTGATCAATGATGCAGACAAATGCGTATACTATAAGTCTTTTAATAATTCTTATATTATGCTTTGTCTCTATGTGGATGACATGCTTATTTTGGGACCTAATCTTGATATTATAAATGAGACCAAAAGATTTTTAGCTTCAAAATTTGATATAAAAGATCTTGGTGAAGCTGATGTGATCTTAGATATTAAAATTGTGAAGACAAAAGATAGTCTTACATTGTGTCAAGAACACTATGTCGAGAAGTTTTTGAAAAGATTTGGATATTATGACTGTAAGAGGGTGTCGACGCCAAATGATGCTAATATCCATCTTAAGAAAAATAAAGGACATAGTGTCTCTCAGAAAGAATATGCCCAAATTATTGGTAGCTTAATGTACTTGATGAACTGTACGAGGCCTGACATAGCTTATGTTGTTGGCAGACTGAGCAGATATACTCAGAGTCCTAGTAAGGAACACTGGGTTGCCATTGAGAGAGTAGCCAAGTACTTAAAATGTACCATTAATCATGGTATCTTTCCAAGGGTCCCCACTTGTGCTAGAGGGTTATTGTGATGCTAACTGGATCTCAGATTCAGATGAGATCAAATCCACTAGTGGTTATGTGTTTACCCTTGGTGGGGGTGCAGTGTCTTGGAAATCTACCAAGCAAACATGTATAGCTCGTTCAACCATGGAGTCCGAGCTAATCGCCTTAGAGAAGGCATGTTCTGAGGCTGAGTGGCTTAGAAACCTCTTAGCGGATCTTCCCATTACTGTAAATGCTCCTCCTCCTGTGCCTATGCATTGTGATTGTCAAGCTGCTATCGCAAAGGCAAAGAGCAAGATTTACAATGGGAAAAGTAGACATATACGTCTAAGACAAACAGTGGTAAAACAGCTGTTAAAATCCGGAGTTATATCCTTGGATTATGTAAGATCAGAGTTGAATTTGGTCGATCCTCTGACAAAACCACTTAATAGGAGGCAAGTGGAAGATACGTCGAGGGGAATGGGACTTATGCCTAAAACAGAAAACAAGAGTGATGGTAACCCCACCTATTTGATTGGTGATCCCATGACTTAGGTTCATAGGGGTAAGAACAAGTCACTGGTTGTTTTTGTGCACTATCGACTATTGTATTTGAGATGTTCCATTCCTATGACGAGATAGTACTGTATTTATGAATACAACTACTGCAGTGAGAAGGTTGAGCTTTGCTCTTAATAGAATCCATATCCCAAATCTTGAGGTGGTGTGTCTAAACTGCAGTACACACTTGATGGAAATCTACCTATACGAGTGAGGAACTGGGTCGGTTCCTATGAAAGCATTTGGCATACTTTCTAGAGCACTCATGAAAAACCAGGAATCAGCACAGGGCCAAAAAGTGCAAAACTGCAGAACAGTGAAGTACTAAGAATTACAATGTGGATGCGAGTCCTCTGTTCACATTTAAGGTTGTTGGTTCATAGAAACTTGTTTCACCAACCTCCTGTGAACAAGTTTTGCTATCCTAATGGCTGGTTCATAGCTGAAAGGCACCAGTACTTAGGCATTGTATTCGTGCTACGGCTAGCAGATGAGATAACCACATATTTCAAAATATGTGGGGGAGGTGTAGTCGGTATAGGCATAGCATGTGTGGTGTATTTTGAAATAGTGGGGGATTGTTGGAACTTTTGTTTTAGTTCCACTTTGTGAGTATTTCAAATACACCATAGACAAAAGGAAAGAGACTTTTGTTTAGTCCCACATCGCTTAAAACCCACACTTGTGAATGGGTATATATATGTTTACACCTTCTACATGGTTGTGATGAGTGGGTAGTAAGAGGGGTGCTCGCACGTCCGGGGGGCATTGGGCTAGAATGCACCCGGTTTGGAGGAAAGCTCCAGAAAATCTTAATGCGCATGTGCGGGCATGTCGCACGCGCAGGGGGGGGTGCAAATCCGGGCCGTTTAGCTTCGCGCGTAGGCGGGACACGACCCTACTTTTTGCACTTTCTCTTGGTAGTGAGCCCGCGATTTATGCGGCCCATTATTTGACCGCTACTACTCATTCAACACGTCTCATACACGTTCCTGATTCTACTCCTAATATTTGGTTCACGATCTAACGGAATTAGAGTTTTTTGCAACTCTATTTATTCATTCGTTCTTCACAGAAAGAACACACCGCTGAGATCCAAAACCACCTGAGAGAGATCAGAAACGTTAGTCGTCTTCTTCGCTGTTCGATTGTAGGTTGCAGATAGGTACTGCTATCTGTAACTCGTTGTTGTGTCCTGGAGGAAAGTCGCCGTTCGAGCCTTACAGTTACGTTAAGGGACGAATCTTTTCTTGAGGACAGTGATTCACACCCCTCAACGATTCTGAGTTTTGTTCCACGAAGCTTCTACACCAACAGGTAGGAGAACCGGAGGTGTATTATAGTAGCTCAAAAAAGAAGTCTGAAATGTTCCACCAATTTGTTGGATATTTCCTCACGATCAAATGTCTGCTCCCCATTCTCCTCCTTCAGACCAGAGAGAGTGTTTTTCCTCTTCCTGTTTAGAGCCATCATGTAGAAGAACTTAGTGTTCTCCACGTCGTATCCGCAAGAGCTCTGTCCAGTCTTTCCGCCGCATTAAGGTTGGCCGATCGACGGTTACTCTAGGTGAAAGCAGGACCAGAGTATCCAAGATCCATTGCAACGGAATGATTAAACCAATTGATCAAGTATTTATGGTGGTGATAATTGAATCCATTCCCGCCATATTTCTCCGCTGCAGTTAGGATAGAGTTGCAACCACCGATGCAAACCCATGGTTCAGTTATAGCGGATATTGTAGATTCCATAGTCTCCCAAAATTTTCTTCTGTCTCTTAGGAGGACCATAGACACAAAATAGACGCCAAGCTGGAAAAGAGTTGTTCTGATGTATGTATAGTTGGATGCGGTGAGAAGAGGTAGAGATAACATCAATATGGATATCAGATTGCCATAGTACAGAAGAGGAAGCTGACAGAGCAGCTAGAAGGGATGTGAATGTGTTACAGATGGTAAAGGAAGATCGACAGAATGATCATGTTCTTCGAACGAGGTATGAATGACTGTTTTGGGGTGTGGGCCGGGGGGGGGGGGGGGGGGGGTGGGGGGGGGGGGGGGGGGGAATGATTTAAATGAGTGACGTTAGAATTTGGAAGTTCTATAATTGAGGGTTGGGGAATGGATAACCGAACTCGAGCGGCTTTTATGGTTACCGAGGAGAGGTATAAGATAAGACCCGGTCTGGGTGGCGGAAGAACATTCAATGCAGTGTGCACAAAAGTTCCGTGCGTATAGCCGGGCATCCAATTTTTTTTTTTTTTGATATGGTTGATGTGGCCTGGGTAGTCATGGCTGGGAGATCATCGGAAACTGTTGCCGGAGTGTGGGTGATCTTGTGAGCACTAATTTCCAAGGATATTAGGAGGGGAAAAAAGAAAAACAAATAAATGACCCACACAATGTAGTTATAACAAATTTCAACTTGAACCCATACACTATGCAGTGAACTAATTTCAAATTTCTTTGGTTGGGATCTCCTTGATCCCATCCTTTGTCTGAGGGATTTTTTTTTTTAAAACTTCAGTATGTACTTGTACAACTTACTATAGTGGCTCATCTTCACAGTATTTGTAGTTAATATTTTCTAGGATGGAACTGAAACAAAAGGAATGATCAGTTCATGTCAACTTCATTTAGTATATATTCAACGTAGTTAACATGATCCTCTGTTTTGTAGATAGTAGTAATTATTTTGACCTTAACATTACCATTTGCTGTAACATGTTTAGTTTAACATTTACTTGTAGCTCATATGAGTTATTTGTTCTAAATATAATCATCTCAATCAATCAAGATGAGATGAGATGGAACTTTCATAGAATAGTAACCCGGCCTTTTTTCTTACTGGAAATGTAGAGTATGGGATGTCCAACAGAGTTTCTACTCAAGGAGATGTATATAGCTATGGAATACTTCTGTTGGAGTTGTTTACTGGCAAGAGGCCTACTGACCACTCTTTCAAGGAAGACCTTAGCCTTCGTACATTCGTAGAGACAGCTCTTCCTGATCGAGTCATGGACATTTTGGATGTGCGCATGCTGATGGAAGAGGAGAATAGTTCTAGTGACGATGATGCTCCAGAGATAAAAGGTGCAAGAATTCTAAATTGTGCTTCTTCGGTGCTTAGAATTGGCCTCCTGTGCATCAACGACTTGCCAATGGAGCGAATGGATATGAAAACCATCACCAATGAACTGCATGCCGTTAGGAACGTATTCATCAGTAATTCATCCACCCGACACAAGTCGTATGTACCAACAGCAGCAATGTGAGCTTCCATGATCAATTGACGTGCGTAGTATACTATTTTGATGTCCTCTGTTGATGCAATCGCCTACTCCATATCGACATGTTTAGGATTTTTGAGTGTCTCTGTTAGTTGTTACTGTCTACACTATGATGTTCGTGATAGTATGATGATGAATGGAACTTATGAAGATTATGTTCGCTTCTGTTGATGTTTTGTGAATCTTATATATATAGACTGTAATTTTTATTGGAGTATTTTTATTGTAGGGAGAGTAAGAAACATGGGTCTAATGGGTGCAAGCTTAATATATCTTTTTTTTTCTTCCAAACGAGCTATAATAACTTAAAACAAGAAAACAAAAACTTAGAAGAACTTGGCTACTAGGCTATATAGTTTCTCGTCCTCACGAGTTCCCTCAGACCCCTTAGTGGATAGTGGATGTAAGATACATGATTCGGATATACATGATCCAATTAACGTTGGTGAATTGTTACCACCAACGGTAACACGTTTGGATTCTGTCGTATCGATAAGTCCTACAAGTCTAAATTATGTTTGTATAAAGCGTGTGTTGGAGTCCAGTCTGGATTTGATAAGAGTATATTTATGGAGTCCAAATTTGATTAAATATTTAATTTAATTTGATTTGGATGTCCATAATTAGTGCTGGACTATTTTAGATATAATAGGATTCTATGAGAATGGAAAACTGGAGCATTTTCTGCATCGGTGGATGAAGAATCACGAACATAAGAATTTCTGGTTTACCATGTTCCCGAAAAAAAGATACTTTTTTTTCCATTCGAGAAAAACAAATTCAATAGAATTTTTTTTTGAACTCAGATTTTTTCTTAATGTGTCTCACAATCCTAATTTTTTCGAAGGAGTGGCTTTTTTGGATCGGGGAAATGCCACATGTACCAAACGAAGGAAAGTTTCCAGATCAGATTGACAGTGCAGACCCCGCTTCGCTGCTCTTGTCTCTGTCACCAGCTTTTCAGATCTCTATTGCCATGAAGGAACATCTCTACCTTGACCTTAGCACGAGAGCGGCATATCGCTGGTCAAAGACCTTTGGTCCCTGTCCGTTGACGGAGTGGGCTGTCGCCCTTGCCGTCCTCGATACTCCTTTCAGCACTCATTCTTGCTCTTTCCTGAAGATCTTGAAGATCGTCTATTTTCTCATTTCGTATTTCCAGAACGAATGTTAAGAATAAGTCTTCCATCATTGAACCTTAATCGAATGGCCAAGCTAAGAAGAATCGAATCATCGCCCGAAAGAAAGGGCCTTAATTAGGGCTTTCTTTCCTAGATGGAGAGAATCCGCAAGTAGATCGAAGTATGAAGGTAAGAATAAATACAATAATGAATGGAAAAAGAGAAAATCCTTTAGCTAGATAAGGGGCGGATGTAATTTGAGGGTTTCCTATTTAAGATATCCTATTATAATCTAAAATAAGATGTTGATGGGCTATTTTAGCTGTAGTAGGATTCTTATTTGACAGCTTCCTATTTAAGAAATCCTATTATGACCTAAAATAGGTTTTTCTCATCCTATATATGGGGTGAGGGTGGAGGCACAAAGCACAGGGATATTTGAGGTGCTCGTCCACAGGAAATCTAAGAGAAAGTTTCGTACTTTGCTCTTAGGACTTCGCCATCCAAGACAGAAGGAAGAAGAGATCTAATCGAGGGGTCGTCAACTTCGGTTAGGGAGATTGCTACGGGTTGGTGAGCGATTTCAATTGTAATCTCTTTCTTTTCTTCTTGAGTGTGGTGAGGGGGTTGAACTTATTAGGGCAAAGGGTTCAACATTAGTTTTTGTCAATCTTGTAATTTCATCTGAGTTATAGAGATTGGAATTTGTCCAGGTGACGTAGTCACCGCCATATACTTGTCTTTATCTGTGCTTGGTGTCCGTTAGACGGGGTTGGTTATTTCAGGCGGGTTGAACTAAGTTTCCGCTGCGGCAACATCTCAGACACGGTATCGGAGCGCAAGAGGGCGTATCCGATTCCCAACATCTGGTATCAGAGCTTTGGAGGTTCTGGCAACCATGTCTACGTAGTAGATGAACACTCGTATGATCACCCGTACAGGGGAAAACTGGGCGATTTAGAAACCAAGAATGAAGGATCTACTCTGGTGCAAGGACTTGCATGGTCTGTTGGAGGGCGACAACGCAAAGCCAATGGACAAAGCTGCTGAAGACTGAAAACGACTGGATCGGAAGGCAGTTGGATTCACCTGCCAATGGTTGGATGATTCGGTGTTTCACCACGTGTCCATGGAGAGTTCAGCAAAAGCATTATGTGTAACTCCACTTCCCAAAAATTATTTCTTATTATTTTTTATAATTATTTTTTATACTGTTTCTTTATTTAATGAAATGATTTATTCTTCATATTGTTTTTTTTTTTCTTTTGGGCCTTTACATAGCCCGGCCCATAGGTTATTTCAGTAACCTATTTGAACTATGTATTGAACTGTGAGAAGAGAAGTATTCTTCTCATTCACTATTTGAGTTGTTGCTCGATTTTGAAATTCTCTAACCGTTTCTGAAAAATCAGGAACGAGGAATTCCTTTTCCCGCTATTTTTTCCTTCTCCCTTAGCCTACAATCATCGCAACCCTCTATAAATTCCCATTTCCCCTACTTTCAATCTCAGAGAGCAGTCTTCTTCCCCAATTTCATGTTCTCCACAGAAACTTCTAAATCTTAATTTCCTATTCTTCGAAGAAGAGCAATAGATGATGATGATGATGGTGAGCTTCTCCTCAGACGACTAGGTGGCAACGATGGTGACCACGACGACTTGATCGCCGCGAAGGACCCCCATTCCGTGATGTTCTCTCCATCGATGTCCTCATTTGCTTCGTAAGTAAACATCATATTTGCTTTTATAGGAATTTGTCCAAATTCCTAATCCTTTCCATTTTGTTGGACTTCTGAATTCAGATCTCTAGTTTTCCCTGAATTATTGATCGGCCTCATCGAACGAGAGATCGTTCTAATTATTTGAAACTGGTAAGCATCGATTCCTTGGTCGATTTATTCTGGTGAGCTTTCATTCTTGAAACTCTTGTCCTGTGTTCTTGTGTTGAAGATCGGAATCAGGATTGGGTCGATCTAATCAACAATCGAGATCTGCAATTTGAAATTGGTAAGTCCCAACCTCCTTGACTGATTTTGATCTAAGTAATTGTGTTGTATGCGTGTGTGGATGGATCTTGATTGTGTTCCCCTATTTTGAGGAGATCTCGAGTAAACGACAGATCTGTGACTGAAGGATTGGATGAGTGAAGACTGAGTCAGACACGAAGTATCCGATCTTGTGAGAGTACTGACAGCACTAGTAGATTCAATCTCTGAAGGTACTTCGATCGTTCCTTGATTTTACTACTTATTTTTGTATACCAGTATGCATCCGAATGTTTCAGTGTTCCTTGAGTTGATGATTCTTCTAAATCAATTACACTCAATTGAGTTATATTGCATCCTGAGAGTTTGGGCATGTTGTGACTATGTATTAGATTTGGTATTCTATTCTAGAATAATAATCGAGTAAGGGTCTGTTGTATCAGTTTTTGCCAATCCTTATGATACTCTACTTGTTTGGGATACTCTACATTATTTTGGTTTAGTGTTGTGGTTGTGCTCAATTGTTAAACTTCGATTGGAATAGGATACTTTGTCCTAGCTGGAAAGGATTATCAGGTATCACAGAGTGAGAGAATGGAGTTGGAAATCTGGAGAACAACTGGATAGTTACTTAGGATATAGAGTGTCCATCTTTATAGAAATTTGTATACTGTTAGATAGGTAATCTGAGACCACATCTTGATTCTCAGGTCCCTACTTATTGACAGTGTTCAAATGTCTATTTATTAGTGATTTTGCTAAGTGATAGATAGGTAAATTCCTTGGGAATGTTGGATGTACAGTGGGTGTTCTGTTCGAATGATGAACTGAACCACTGTGCTGATCCTGAGCAGGTATGAGTTGAACTTTGATTAGAGGATTGACTGATTTGAGCTGATCTTAATGCCAATAGTTTAATCCTAAACCTATTGCCTGCCCTACTGTTCAGTCTATGTCAACTTGTTTTGAGCCAATTTTGTTAAACAGCTAATTCATTTTATATGGGGACTGTCAAGTTCAGATATTGATATCAGTTCTTGAACAGGACTGATAATAGTGAATCCTGATAAGGATTGGTTGTAAGCTTATTCAAGACTGATTTTATAGTAGGATATGGAGTTGTGACATTGTCTCTTGGAGTTTAGAGCAGGCCTGTCACCTGTAAACCACTGTTTTCATAGGTTGAAGCCAATTTTACACCTAAGAGTTGCAACCAATATTTGGATTCATGAAACAGGTTCATATCCATGATATTGCTGATAGGTATGTCATTACGTGCAAATTGAGATAGTACTATAATAGAGCCATAGAATGGGTGATTGGTCTTTGTGAAGCCTGGGAATAGGACTTGAGTATGGTAGTGAGTTCAGTAACTTAGTATAGACTGGCACCTTGCTGTTGCTGAATTGGTAACAATCTAAGTTTTTGGATGGCTTATTTAGTTTCTAAAAACCTGGTGTTAACCCTGTTACTGCCATAGAGTAAGGGGCAGATGTATGTCAGGCTTTAGAGTTAGCTGGAGCTCATAGCAGTGGAGTGTCATGTCCAGGATTAAAGTTCAGCACCTTAACTGGAATGAACTTTAATCAGTGCCCTGTTAGGGGCTGATTTGTAGCAGTGTCCTATTTAAGGACTGAACCCACCTGGACTTGATAGGGAGTCTATGACTTTGTTACTGGAATTTAAGTCAGGACCAGTTACTGGTAAACCAGTGTATTACCTGTTTTCATATTATGAAACCAATGTTGTACATGGGAGTTTGGGTGCTTCTTATTGGTAATGAGGAAGGCTGTTGGTACAGCTAGGACAAGTGTCCTGTAATGCACATTTGTGAGCACTATTGAGTAGCAGTCCTGTGCAGGACTGAGATCCTTGTGGACTGTCAACTCCTGGTTAGCTAGGTATCTATGTATATAGTACATATTAGAGTATGGATACCTCTATATCTTGATCATTTTATTACTTTTATCGACTACCTTTGTTTATGTAATATTCAGTGCTATCCTATGACTATTTGCATTGTATATTAATGTTTTAAGTGGACAGGATAGACTCTGAACTTGTGAATTGAACCAATTGAACTTGGGTTTCAATTTTACTGTCTTAGTATACTTAAAATATTAATAAAGTGCAAATGTAGGAATGGTGATAGATTGCTTCATGATTTAGATTATGTATAGATATTATGTTACTTCATATATAAAGGTAGGTTTAGTGTTAGCTAGTTTAAGGGATTGTTTAGTGACCTTTTCTAGACTAGAAATATCTACCTCAAATTGTCAACTTATCAAATTGTAAATTATAAACAGGAGGATATCCAGCTGTATATCTCACACTTAATCACCTTGAGCAAGGCAAGTATACTCCTCGGACTTGTCCATTTCTTCATGTCTTGTATATTCATTATTGTATCTCCTTGTTGACACGATATATCACGGGATTGTCTTGTATCATGTTACCTTGAGTTTACTTGTGTCTGGGAGGGGAAATACTACAGATGTGTGATCAAACCCGAGTTACTATTCATGTGAATAGCTTAGGCCCCACATCGTGCATGCGGGACCAAAGCCGTACCATTTCATGTTCCCTGAATCTACCCAAGCCGATCACACACTCTGGATGTATTTCGATATATTGCACACTTCAGGATTCATGTTGTATTTCATGTTCAGGACTCATTTCATGTTCCCTGTATTTACTTTCAATATTCATGTTCAGGTTTCATATCTTGTTCTCATTTCTCGTACTTTATATATTTCCTGTGATCTTGTTCATACCATAATGTTCATGTTCATTTTCTTGGATATACTTAGCTCCGCTTCTGACTAGATATGTTGCAGGTGAGTTGGAGGCTATCTGTGACACTTATTATGGACAGGAGCCTGGAGGCACCTATGAGCCACTTGATGTTGCCTAGGACTTAGAGGCTGAGGAAGCCTAGTATTTTCCTTTTTAGTTTTATCTGGACTTGTATTAGAGACATCAGTATATTTTTCATTTGCTGGAATTGTAATAACTCTTAGACTTGTATTTGAGATTCTGGGAATCGATATTAGATGGTGTGATTTACATTCATTCTTATCTGGATTTATAGTTTTCCCTAGATATTGGTACAACTTACTTCATCGTGTCTAACGACGAAGGCTGGGCGTGTCCGACTCGTGTCCGATTATTCGGGAGCGAGTCGTAATTTTTAGTGGTGGCCCATGCAGGTCTATCCTAATGGTACCTAGGTATTAGTGTACTATTGGGGGACTTGATTAAGCTAGGGAAACTTGATCACAGCATAGAAAATCGGATATATATATGATATCAATAAACACTTGTTGTTTTAGGATTAGGACATTTTAACAGTTTTCTGTTTTTCAGATAGTTCAAGCACGCAACACCGAAACAGTCGATCCATCTACACTTGAAGGTTTCGAGCTCTCACTACCTTCTATTACTCTACTATCCCCATGGTAGTACGCAGTTGACGGAGATGTTTGAAGAGTCCCTTGATGTCCAGAGGGAGCATGCCATCCTTTTTCAAGCCAGACTTGTGGATACACTCTCCGAACCAGGAAGGATTTCTGATCATTGGATTTTCCCGACACCGAGCGCATATTTTGCACCGAGGAGCAGATCGAGAACCTGGAGCCGCCACTGAAGATCATCCAAGTCAATGAGGACCCAACTTCTCTAAAGATTGGAGTCACTAACGGGAGATCCAGCTCGTAGCATATACAACAAGATGGAAAGCTGAAGCCCAGGAGAGACATGAAGACTTATGACGGAGACAGCAACCACCCTGGACCCACAAAGCGTTGTAATACTTGGATAGTGCTTATTCAGTCACATCATTAGCTGCATCATCAGAGGCAGATTGAGGCCACATTCATTATGTGTTCTGCAAGAGGACGGGACATCATGATTGACAAGTGTCGTAAGAGACCGAGGTTATGCTTGTTCTACGGATCGCCTGCCCATCAAGTCAAAGGATTGCCCGGAGGTCGTTGATCGTACTGCCCAAGGACGAGCACAAGGAGCACTAGTACCACAGAAGAAGGACCCGCCTCTTCAGATTCAGCAACAACATGGAACACTGCCGCAAGGACCAGCCTATGTTAGGACAGCTGAAGAAATTGAAGTGATTCCAGTCCCGGAGGAATACCGAAGATAGATTGAAGACAGAAGGCTTCTTTTACATGGTTGGGAAAACCATGTATCGTGATTCACAATCCAGTCTTCTTTTAAATTTCTCTTAGCACCTAGATCATTTTTTGAAACTTCTTGTTTTCTATTTTAAAACCTTGATTGATATTCAAAATTTATTTCGAGATATTGTTTCATATTCGGTAAACTTGTTTCAGATCCACAATTCGATAATTATTTGAAATCCACTATTCGGTACTATTTGCATATTCATTATTTCATGATTTTGCTTCCTAGTGTTGGCTCATAATTGGAAATTTTGTTTCCTCATCAAACTTCGTATATTTGAGATTTTAATTCTTATCGAGATTTTATTTCAAAATCCTGTTCCTCATTTGAAACCTTGTTTGAACTTCATCTTATTTAGGACATTGTTGAAGATTCCTTTGAAGGTTTTGAAGATTTTGTTTTCTATTCGTGGCTTGTTTCCTATTTGAGAGATTGTTCTGCTCACGACTCTGTTTCAATATTTTTTAATTTGAGATTCACGATTCGATACATGTTTCCTATTCACTAATTGATATTGTTTTCTCCTCACTATTCGTGACATTGCTTCCTGATCGAGATGTTCTATTCGAGAATATTCTCTTATCCAAGATTTTATTTTAGGATACTTGTTCCTACTTCGTTTAGAATCCCCGCTAATCAAACTTGTACTACTCGAGATTTTATTCCTACTTGAAAATTCATTTTTAACTTTGTTCCCAATCGAAACATTGTTTGAACCTTCGCTTCTATTTGACGTTGTTGAGATTCAGTCCCTATTCGAGACATTGTTTAAAAACTTCATTTTCTAAATCTGAGGTTTTGACGTGTTCCCTATATGAGATTTGGCTTCCTATTCATGACTTGTTCCTATTCAAGAATTTGTTTCTGTTCACGACCTTGTTTGACCTCGTTTCCAAATCGAGATTCCGTTTGCTTCATATCCACAATTTGATGCTTGTTTCCTATTCACTAATTGATACTCTATTTTCTATTCACTATCCATAGTCTTGCTTCTCGTTCGAGATTTTCTATCTGGAAAGTACTTTTCATCTACAAGTTGGAATTTTATTCAAAATTTCGTTCCCATTCGGGATTTTGAGATTTCGTTGTTATTTGAGACTTTGTTGAACTCTGTTTTCGATACGAGGATTGCTACTTACTTTGAAATTTTTGTTTCTATTTTGTACTCTGTTTTCTGATCACCACTCCGAGACTTTATTATCTATTCGAGATTTTGTTCCCTATATGGGTTGGTTGCCATTTGAGATTTCGGTTACTATTTGAAACTTCGTTCCTTGTTCAAGATTTAAAACCTCCTTGTTTGCCCCTTTTTAGCACTCATTGTTCCTTGATTGGATCCCTTATTGCCCCTTAGTACCTAATAAATCCTTGTATTCTAACAGACAAATACATCATCTTTATTGTGACTTGGACTATCGAAACTCATTTGAATTTCTTGAAAATCCTTTAAAATTCTTATGGATAAGATTGAGAGACCATTCGATGACCTACTAGGGCGTGGCAGTCGCGCGCTGCTGCCGTCACCTAGATTACGGAGACTAAGGTTCACTGCAGCCAGCAGCGTACTGGCGAGGTAGGAACTCTAAGTTGAAGTGATTTCAGACATTCACAGGTTACTAGTATTATTGAGACTTTATCATATTCTTCATATCTTGATCTCTTGTGTTGCTTCGTCAATGATTGTTGGAAAATAGATAAGCTTGACAGATTATTCGGTGACATATTATTATTTGAGTCACGGAGCCGAAAGTCCACTACAGTCAGATATATACTGGCGGGATAGGGATTCTAGGCAAAGTGATTTCAAATGGCTATATGTTCCCGGACACCATGGAAACTATATCCCTTTTCATATGATTATTGATATTTCAAAAATCATAAATCCTTGCACGTTGACCTTAACTTAATACTAATACCTCCCGGGTATCTCCATACAATTTTTTTCAATCAACCCTTGCTAATTTCCCTTCTAGCATTTTATCGTTAGATCATTGATTTTCTCAAAATTATATATTGCCAGATTTTGATTCCATACTTGTTTGTGTCTTGTCTAAACTTCAATTTTAAATCATGTCTATTTGACCATGATTTTTCTATCTTATCCTAGTCCACTTGTGTTAAACTATCGATTTTTGATCGTACTTAATAGTTTGTGTCTTCATAATTTTGCTCCTCTAAGTTGTAATCGAAACTTCATTCCATCTCGTGCCTATTTGATTCTTGATCATTGATTAGATCGTGTTATTTCAACCTCTTGTGTGTAATTATCGTATTTGATCTCAAGGCTCAGGGCGTCGCAGAGTTGCACGGAATCGGCAGAAGTACTGGGCAGACAGTAGCAGACGACCGTTAGAGTTCGCAATTGGAGACATGGTGTTCATGAAGATCCCACCAACCAGAAGCACCATTCGTTTTGGCAGAGGCGGGAAACTCAGCCCAGATGCATTGAGTCCTTCGAAGTGACGGCGCTCATTGGCGAGGTGGCATACCGACTTGCACTTTTGCTAGTTTGGAGGGAGTACATGACGTCTTTCACGTGCCCCAGCTTCGATGCTACATTCTAGATCCCAGCCATATTGTTGATCACTCAAGGCTAGAGGTGGTCCGAGCTTGACCTACGTAGAGCAGCCGGTTGAGGTCCTTGATCGGAGGGAGAAACAACTGCGAAATCAGACCATACCGCTTGTCCGAGTCATGTGGAAACACCATTCTCCGGGAGAGTCCACATGGGAGCGCAAGGATGAGATACGGAAAAGCTATCCCAGTTTGTTTGCATGATTGTACTTTTGTTTAGAATATTAAATACAATAAATAACTTGATAATTGTTAAGAATTAATTTGTATTATTTTGTCAAGTTTTGGTTGTCTTTCGAATTTCGAGGATAAATTTTTCAAGGAGGAGAGATTTGTAACTCCACTTCCCAAAAATTATTTCTTATTATATTTTTATAATTATTTTTTCTACTATTTCTTTATTTAATGAAATGATTTATTCTTCATATTCTTTTTTTATTTTCTTTTGGGCCTTTACATAGCCCGGCCTATAGGTTATTTCATTAACCAATTTGAACTGTGTATTGAACCGTGAGAAGAGAAGTATTCTTCTCATTCTCTATTTGAGCTGTTGCTCGATTTTGAAATTCTCTAACCGTTTCTGACAAATCAGGAACGAGGAATTCCTTTTCCCACTAATTTTTTCTTCTCTCTCAGCCTACAATCATCGCAACCCTCTATAAATTCCCATTTCCACCTACACTTTCAATCTCAGAGAGCAGTCTTCTTCCCCAATTTCATGTTCTCCACAGAAACTTCTAAATCTTAATTTCCTATTCTTCGAAGAAGAGCAGTAGATGATGATGATGATGGTGAGCTTCTCCTCAGACGACTAGGCGGCAACGATGGTGACCACGACGACTTGATCGCCGCGAAGGATCCCCATTCCATGATGTTCTCTCCATCGATTTCCTCATTTGCTTCGTAAGTAAACATCATATTTGCTTTTGCAGGAATTTATCCAAATTCCTAATCCTTTCCATTTTGTTGGACTTCTGAATTCAGACCTCTAGTTTTCCCTGAATTATTGATCGACCTCATCGAACGAGAGATCGTTCTAATTATTTGAAACTGGTAAGCATCGATTCCTTGGTCGATTTATTCTGGTGAGCTTTCATTCTTGAAATTCATGTCCTGTGTTCTTGTGTTAAAGATCGGGATCAGGATTGGGTCGATCTAATCAACAATCGAGATCTGCAATTTGAAATTGGTAAGTCCCAACCTCCTTGACTGATTTTGATCTAAGTAATTGTGTTGTATGCGTGTGTGGATGGATCTTGATTGTGTTCCCCTATTTTGAGGAGATCTCGAGTAAATAACAGATCTGTGACTGAAGGATTGGATGAGTGAAGACTGAGTCAGACACGAAGTATCCGATCTTGTGAGAGTACTGACAGCACTAGTAGATTCAATCTCTGAAGGTACTTCGATCATTCCTTGATTTCACTACTTATTTTTGTATACCAGTATGCATCCAAATGTATCAGTGTTCCTTGAGTTGATGATTCTTCTAAATCAATTACACTCAATTGAGTTATATTGCATCCTGAGAGTTTGGGCATATTGTGACTATTAGTATGAGATGTGGTATTCTATTCTAGAATAATAATCGAGTAAGGGTCTGTTGTATCAGTGTTTGCCAATCCTTATGATACTCTACTTGTTTGGGATACTCTACATTATTTTGGTTTAGTGTTGTGGTTGTGCTCAATTGTTAAACTCAGTCGATTGGAATAGGATACTTTGTCCTAGGTGAAAAGGATTATCAGGTATCACAGAGTGAGAGAAGGGAGTTGGAAATCTGGAGAACAACTGGATAGTTACTTAGGATATAGAGTGTCCATCTTCATAGAAATTTGTATACTATTAGATAGGTAATCTGAGACCACATCTTGATTCTCAGGTCCCTACTTATTTGACAGTGTTCAAATGTCTATTTATTAGTGATTTTGCTAAGTGATAGATAGGTAAATTCCTTGGGGAATGTTGGATGTACAGTGGTGTTCTGTTCGAATGATGAACTGAACCACTGTGCTAATCCTGAGCAGGTATGAGTTGAACTTTGATTAGAGGATTGACTGATTTGAGCTGATCTTAATGCCAATAGTTTAATCCTAAACCTATTGCATGCCCTACTGTTCAGTCTATGTCAACTTGTTTTGAGCCAATTTTGTTAAACAGCTAATTCATTTTATATGGGGACTGTCAAGTTCAGATATTGATATCAGTTCTTGAACATGACTGATAATGGTGAATCCTGATAAGGATTGGTTGTAAGCTTATTCAAGATGATTTTATATCTCACATGAGAGTAGGATATGGAGTTGTGACATTGTCTCTTGGAGTTTAGAGCAGGCCTGTCACCTGTAAACTACTGTTTTCATAGGTTGAAGCCAATTTTACACCTGAGAGTTGCAACCAATATTTGGATTCATGAAACAGGTTCATATCCATATATTGCTGATAGGTATGTCATTACCTGCATATTGAGATAGTACTATAATAGAGCCATTGAATGGGTGATTGGTCTTTGTGAAGCCTGGGAATGGGACTTGAGTATGGTAGTGAGTTCAGTAACTTAGTATAGCCTGGCACCTTGCTATTTCTGAATTGGTAATAGTCTAAGTTTTTGGATGGCTTATTTAGTTTCTAAAAACCTGGTGTTAACCCTGTTACTGCCTTAGAGTAAGGGACAGATGTATGTCAGGCTTTAGAGTTAGCTGGAGCTCGTAGCAGTGGACTGTCATGTCCAGGATTAAAGTTCAGCACCTTAATTGGACTGAACTTTAATCAGTACCCTGTTAGGGGCTAATTTGTAGCAGTGTCCTATTTAAGGACTGAACCCACCTGGACTTGATAGGGAGTCTGTGACTTTGTCACTGGAATTTAAGTCAGGACCAGTTACTGGTAAACCAGTGTATTACCTGTTTTCATATTATGAAACCAATGTTGTACATGGGAGTTTGGGTACTTCTTATTGGTAATAAGGAAGGTGTTGGTACAGCTAGGACAAGTGTCCTGTGCAATGCACATTTGTGAGGACTATTGAGTAGCAGTCCTGTGCAGGACTGAGATCCTTGTGGACCGTCAACTCCTGGTTAGCTAGGTATCTATGTATATAGTACATATTAGAGTATGGATACCTCTATATCTTGCTCAGTTTATTACTTTTCTAGACTACCTTTGTTTATGTAATATTCAGTGCTATCCTATGACTATTTGCATTGTATATTAATGTTTTAAGTGGACATGATAGACTCTGAACTTGTGAAATAACCAATTGAACTTGGGTTTCAAGTTCACTGTCTTAGTATACTTAAAATATTAATAAAGTGCAAATGTAGGAATGGTGATAAATTGCTTCATGATTTAGGTTATGTATAGATATTATGTTACTTCATATAAAGGTAGGTTTAGTGTTAGCTAGTTTAAAAACATGGATTATGTTTAGTGACCTTTTCTAGACTAGAAATATCTACCTCAAATTGTCAACTTATCAAATTGTAAATTATAAACAGGAGGATATCCAGCTGTACATCCCACACTTGATCACCCTGAGCAAGACAAGTATACACCTTGGACTTGTCCATTTCTTCATGTCTTGTATATTCATTCTTGTATCTCTTATTGACACGATATATCACGGTTGTCTTGTATTATGTTTCCTTGAGTTTACTTGTGTCTGGGAGGGAAAATACTACAGATGTGTGATCAAACCCGAGTTACTATTCATGTGAATAGCTTAGGTCCCGTATCGTGCACGCGGGACCGAAGCTGTACCATTTCATGTTCCCTGAATCTACCCAAGTCGATCACACACTTTGGATGTATTTCGATATATTGCACACTTCAGGATTCATGTTGTATTTCATGTTCATGACTCATTTCATATTTCCTGTATTTACTTTCAGTATTCATGTTCAGGTTGCATGTCTTGTTCTCATTTCTCGTACTTTATATATATTTCCTGTGATCTTGTTCATACCATGATGTTCATGTTCATTTTCTTGGATATACTTAGCTCCGCTCCTGACTAGGATATGTTGCAGGTGAGTTGGAGGCTATCTGTGACACTTATTATGGGCAGGATCCTGGAGGCTCCTATGAGCCAGTTGATGTTTCCCAGGACTTAGAGGCTGAGGAAGACTAGTATTTTCCTTTTTAGTTTTATCTGGACTTGTATTAGAGACATCAGTATATTTTTCATTTGCTGGAATTGTAATAACTCTTAGACTTGTATTTGAGATTCTGGGATTCGATATTAGATGCTGTGATTTACATTCATTTTTATCCGGATTTATAGTTTTCCCTATATATTGGTACAGCTACTTCATCGTGTCTAACGACGAAGCCTGGGCATGTCCGACTCGTGTCCGATTATTCGGGAGCGGGTCGTGACATTATGGGAGAAGTTACATTCGATGTATGAAAAAAGACGGTTGGCAACAAGGCGTTTCTTATTCGCCAACTCGTCAACTCGAAGTACACGGAGGGTGCCCCAGTGGCACAACATCTGAACGAGGTTCAGGATATCATCAATCAGCTGTTTGCGATAAAGATGGTGATTTATGATGAGCTTCAGGCCCTACTGCTCTTGAGTTCTTTGCCGAAAGCTGGGAGACGTTGTTGGTGTCGGTGAGCAACTCTGTCACGACCCGCTCCCGAATAATCGGACACCAGTCGGACACGCCCAGCCTTCGTCGTTAGACACGACGAAGTAAGCTGTACCAAACTAGGGAAATCTAACAGATAAACATGAAAGTATACAATCACAGCATCTAAAACGTATCCCAGAATGATCACCATAATCCACAATTATATATATAAATGTATGAGTCATCAAGAATGAAATGTACTATGAATTCTAAATCAATATCTAAGAGTAAAGCTAACAGTCTAAACCTGAAACCTCAAGCTGTCATGACCCATCCTGCTCAGCTAAGATCTCGGGCTCTGGCCCATAAGGTAGAATGATATCCTGCAAGTATACCTGCAACTTATCCAGTCAGGAGCGGAGCAAAGTGCAATTCTAGGTAATGAACAAGACATCATGATATGAAAGTACAAGGGAACATGGTATGTAAAGTACAAAGAACATGGTGTATAAAGTACATGAAAGAACATGGTATATAAGAACATGAAAGAACATGAAATGTAAGAACATGAAAGAACATGGTATCTCAGGAATCACAGGAACTAAGTACATGATATATCTCCTGAACATGTGTGTACAATATTTGAAATATAACTAAGTATGTGACCGGCTAGGGGTAAGCACATGAAAGTACATGAAAGCATATGAATGGTACGGCTTAGGATCCGCGTGCACGATACGGGGTCTAAGCTAAACACACCTGAGTTGTTTCTTGGGTTTGGTCACATAAATAGTATATTTCCCCACCCCAGGTACAAGTAATAAGAACAAGGAACATGAGCACCAGAAAATACATGTCGTGTTGCAGCGTGTCAATCAAGAAAGCACAGGATATAATGAAATGCACAAGACCATAGAATGTACTTGCCTTTGCTCTGGGAAGATCGGGAATAGGGAGATAGTAGTCTCTATGTTCACCTGAATTTTAGTACAAGTTGGTTAATGTCTAAATAAGACTTTTAGCTAACTAACTATTCCTAGAATTTAGAATACACTCAATAGACTTAAACTGAACTCATTAACTTGCACTTAAATTAAAGTCCAAAACTTAATCTACTCAATACCCCCTAACCATGACTGTTCCTATAGGTTGTCATAAGCTATATTTAGGTATTTAGGAATTCTCTATTAATAATCAACATTTGGCCAGACCATAATTCCTTTAGGTAGAATTTAATAAAAACATTTATTAAATTGAACACTCAAAAATCTTATTGAAAATATAGAGTCGATTAGGAGATAATATTATCTTTAAGGTAGTTTATTTTATAACACTATCTCAAGTATAACTAATATTTTCCATCCAGCATCCTTTAAAATTAACATAAAGTCCAACTTAAAGTTAAAAGTAGCTCAGCTCTATCAAACTTTTAACTCAAAACAAATGTACTTGATAAAGTACAACCAATGATTCATATGGAAACGAATGGTTGGTGCTAAAATAGGAAAATGCAAAAGGGTTTGGATTTAAAGATCACTTACCATAAATCCAATTCTTAAAATTTCTACTCAGCAAAACATTCTAACTACAACCAAATTATTTGGACAACAACTATTCAGTTGAAGTTAAGCTCAAAAAGTTTGGAAGAAAAACTACAGATTATTCATGTGGAATTTAGAGGTTCGGTAACTGGCATATAGTCAATGGTGTGCGCCTCCGGAGAAGATCAGCACTCGCCGAGGCTCGCTGCCCGGAACTGTCTGAGGGATGAAGTCGCCGCTCATCGAGAAGCTCGGCCTCATCGCCGGAAGGATGGCTCGACACGTCGCTGCCATCACCATGCTCGCCGTACGCCGAGATCTAGCACCGCCGAGTGATGGTCCCACCACAATAACTCCGATGGTCGGAAGAGAAGCCGCTCGTCACCGCCGCCGTGAGCTCGCTGTCGCTACTGAGGAGAGGGTCCTCGCCACCACCGCTGCTGGGAGAAGGGATTGGACATCGACACCCGATGGTCGCCATGGTCGGTTCAGTCATCACTTCGGTTGTCGTCGTCGCTACTCTCGTCGAGAAGTGGTCATCGCCTAGCTAGGGTTCTCGAAATTTGGAGAAAACGAGGCTCAGAGAAAATATTAAGGGAGAAAGAGTAGTAAATGCTCTGCTTCTCTCTCTCCTTAATTAAAAAGATGGTTGCAACATTTACAACCAGCCCCCTCCGGTTTGGCGAATATGCGGAAAAGCCCCTCCACCAAATGGCTCTTTAACAACCTAGCCCTCACCCTTTTCATAAATTACAGTAACTGTTGAAAACAGTTAAAAACTTTTATTATAATTATTATTTTAAAACAAAGGTGAGGGACCACTAAATTGGTTGTAACCATTTTTAAAATTAAAAATTGCTCCCAATTTAAATTCCCTCCAAAATAGATCATCAAAATTATTAGTTAAATAACATATTAACCTTTTTTGAAACCTAAATCAATAGTAATTATTTTTAGAAATCAATTTTTCTCAAAAATCGGGAAGTGGAGTTATAAAATCCGTGTCTGATGGAGTTGTCACGATGGAGGCAGTCAAAAGTAGCTTGTTGAATGAGGAGGTTCGACGCAAGCAAGTGGAATCGTCGCAGGAGTCCACTCTGGTAACTTTATACGGGAAGGAAAGACCCAATTCACAGGCGAGGACAGGGGAGAGTTCTCGGAATCTTGCGATTGTGGACCGCAAAGAGGGCTGCTATCACTGTGGCAAAAGGGGTCATATCAAAAGGAACTGCATGAAGCTCAAAGCTGAGAAGGCAAAATGTAAGGACGATTAGGAGGATCTCACAGCAATGGAAGATATCATCGCAGCAACCGACGCAGAAAAACCTTGTGGCATTGTCATGACGGCGACTGGGTTATGGACACGGGGGCATCGTATCACGCCAATCCATATAGGAGGATCTTCACATCATACTGCGACGGCAGGTTTGGACATGTAAAGATGGGCGACAAGGGGACAACTGCAGTTGTAGGCATCGGTAATGTGCACTTGACAGGAGCTCGGTAAGAAGCTCGCTCTCAAGGGTGTGCGACATGTACCGAGTTTGCCTATAACTTGGTTTCGGTAGGGAGGCTGGCAGATGATGGCTGTCGCAGTCTTTTTGGGGACAAAGATTGGATGCTTGCGAAGGGTTCCCAACAGCTGGCTTGGGGAGATTTGTGTTGTGGCATGTACAGGCTCAAGCCGCTGAGCTGTACAGGTAGGCCACAGACACAGGATGGAGACTCGAGAGGTGCTCGACAGGAGGTGGATCATCGAGAACTTGCTGATGAGGGGCTTCTAGGTGCTTTGAGGGATACAGAGGATTCGGTTCGTCGAGACAAAGCGACGGATGGTGGTGAGTCAAAGATTGAGGGTCAGTCTGTCGGTCCCATGACAGCTGGTCGGTCTCCAGGTGGGGGTTGCTCTACGGATCCGGTTTTGACGACGGGTGGTTTGCCAAAGCTTCACAGAGCGACATCGGTTTCAGCAGTTTGAAGCCAGAAAGGGAATCAAGGTTTGCAGCAAACTCAATCTGAGACGGGAGCATCATCATTCACACAGTTCAGGAGGAGCTGTGGGTCATCGACGACATGTACAGTACGTGATATTCTGCTCGAGGACGCATGTGTATGAGGAGCTTCAAGTTCAGACACGAAGGTGGACAGGTTCAGGAGTTCGAATCTCAGGAGGACCGCACCATCCGCTTGGTTGGGCCAGCCAAGGATGAAGAAGCTCGTCGGAACGTTAACACTTTGCGTGTCATGCCCGATTCGTAGAGTCATTTGTTCACATATTTTATCCCTTGGAATCGATCGTTCTCGCTTGGGCGTGATGCCATACAAGTCTGGTATTACACTTGTACAACAAAGATGGTACATAATTGATTATCTTCAAATGAACACATCGCAGTGGCAGAAGCAGATAAATTGAAGTTTATGAGGACAATCTTTCTCATTGAATAGAAATACATCACTTCTTAATAACAGCGGAAATAAAAGGATGACTTGAAGTCACACAGAGATATATAAACTTTATTCTCTTTATTGATAATTGAAGAAGAGTACAAGACTTGTATTGAAGTACAATATTTAAAAATCTCACTTTACATTTAAAGCCAACCGAATGATGCTATAAAGCTTATATTGATACTTGGATACATTGGATTACAACTCGATATACCGACTTGGCTTACAACTCACTGGTACAACTGGTTATAATGTTCCATACATTA
Organism: Iris pallida; assembly: GCA_029216955.1. Lineage (NCBI taxonomy): Eukaryota > Viridiplantae > Streptophyta > Magnoliopsida > Asparagales > Iridaceae > Iris > Iris pallida. The sequence continues at coordinate 8,131,738 of JANAVB010033820.1, read as the reverse complement.
TGTCCTTTATAAATAGAAGACATCATCTTGTACAAGGAGAGCTTTGTATGCCTAACAATCTTCGATGCTGCAGGACCAATCAAGCCAATCATCATGCAGAACATCCCAAGCACGAGCACCTACCCACAAAACGTGGGTCAGCTCATCATCTATGTACTGGCGAGCAGAATCCAACCCACTCGCCTAAACCAACATTTGAAATCATTTAAGCAGCATACATTAGAATGATCTTTCTATTTGGGACCTAGCTTCAGTTTACAGTTCATAGGCAATATTCATAGTGAAACATGTAAACATATTCTTAGCAATATTCATGTGGACGTATCGTTGTAGCATTCTTGGTGTTATCATGCAAAGACATCATTGAGGCATCGTTAATATTAACATCTTAAACATGTTATGACAATTCTCACTTCGAGCATCACTTAGCATGTATGTCATGTTTGAGCAATGTTATAGAGTTTCTCATTTTAAAGGCAACAACACATCATCATTTTATTTAGCACGTTAAGCAGGCAATTTGAACCACATAAATAATATCACAATTATGTGATTCCTTACCGATAGCCGATTTCTCATACCTGTATCAAATACAGGTTATCATATATACTTACTCTGCCTGCACAAAAATATTCATTTGCGTGCATCCTGACTACATGGTCACTGGCATTGTTAAACCATATGGACTCTTTTTATTTTATTTTACTTCAAGATAATACGGTCAGCATAGTAGGTGGCGAGCCTCTATGCCACCCCGCCTTATCCGTGCTTCCACAACACTCATCATTATTTCCTCCTAGACCGAATCAGTCCCTACCCTGGTACCGTTCGAGGAAATTAAAACTCAAATCTTGTATACAAGTTGTCCATGACCATACGAATGCGTGTCCGACTCGATTGTGAACATAATCGTATGGTAGAATATATTAAAAAAGTAAAAGCAACAGTGCATCATTAGTCATATTCAATGACTTATTCATTTCATCATTACAATTATTTCATTTGGTGATTTCGACGATCCCATGCTTTATCATTTCTCATTCATTGCTTCATTGCAATGTTTCTCATATCGTTCCTTTCGACAAGGAATACAACATTCATTCATTTCATGGGGAATTTATTCATTCTTTTATTGCTTATAAGGGATAGACAATATTTTATATTCTCGCAACAGTTATACAGAAAGTACATGATTCTAGTGTTTCATTCAGTTCATTGGGTCGATAGCATAGCCAGTTCATTTCTTATTCTATCATTCATAAGGCATCTCATTATTCAAGTGTTCTACTTGTTCCAGCAGTGTTAAGCATAAGGGGCAATGTTATCAATTCATTCTCAGGCATCAAGTCACATTAGTAGTTCAAGGGTGATTCATTCAGCAGTTTAATGATCATGTGTTGTATATTTCAATAATTCTCATCATAAGCATCTCCATTATTTAGCAACTAAAACATGGATACTTAGGGACAATTCATAGCATTATGTTATTCCATTTATTAAGCGTGCAGGAATAAGGAGGAAGGAGGACAGTTCCACTTGCCTTGCATAACGGTCTTCCTGCTCCGACACTACCAAAATAAGTCATATCAGCGACGTATTTAGCGACTCCACGGAAGAATGTCGCTATTTTTGGGTGTTTTAGCGACGTTTATCCAAGGCGTCGTTGTTTGTCGCTAACAGCGACTAATAGCGACGTCTAGCGGCTGCAATTTGTTAAATGGGAATAGGCGTTGCAAGTTCGTCGGTACACGTCGCTGATATAGCGACGTGTAGCGACGCATATTAAGCAGCGTCGCCATTTCATAAATATCAGCGACGTTTAGCGACGTCCTAAAAGAACGTCGCTAATCTTTTCATATAGCCGGCAAGGGTTTCCTTTTCGATCTTTCACAAATTTCCCCACCAAATTTTCGTGCGCTCTCCTCCGCGACGCTCCTCCGATTTCCCTTCTCCGGCCTCCTCCTCCGTGGCGCTCCTCCGGCGATCTCCCTCCTCCTTCTCCTCCTCTTTCCTCAGGTAGCTCCTCCTCAGGTAACTCTCCCCCCCGCTTCCAGTTTCTCTCGTCTTCTAGCTCTCCCTCTCGCTTCTAGTTCGTGTCCACGAGAGCGTGGACTCGCTGCCGGGGATACGAGACTCACAGTGGACTCGCTGCGGGGGACACGAGCGTGGACTCACTTCTTGTTCGTGTGACACCTATTTTGTTGGTTTGGACACGTGTCCTATGTGTGGACACGAGACTCACAGTGTGACACCTATATACTGATACTGGGAGTTTTTTGGGCATATCAACTGTCAATTTGATGTTTTGCTTGGATTCGAATTCTAATTTAGGGTTCGAGCCCTATTTATGATACTGGAGTTTTTTTGGGCATTTTCAGGGTTTTGAAATGATGAATAAATTGACTAATATTATTATCGAGCTCTATAAAATTTTAGCTTTGTCACGAAGGATGGATACTAATCCTGTGAATGAGTTTTCTCCTAAGTATTCTCGACAGTTGAGTATGATTTAGCTCACTGACATTACTGAAATATGGAATGATTAGTGTAGGATATGTTGGTCAGGTTTTGGCAGAGTCAGCTATGTCACGAAGGATGGATACTAATCCTGAATACCATAATTTAAATCCTACAGCACTGCTTAGTTGAAAGTCTTAATTAGACTTTCTGTTCAGTACCCTTTGACTGCTTAGTTGAAAGTCTTAATTAGACTTTCTGTTCAATACCCTTTGACTAGTTTAATTTGTATAATTATCTGCCATTCGACTGGCGAGACAGAAATTTATGTATGACATTTGCTATAAGGAATTTGCATTAATCTACGGTACGGACATCGTGATCAGGACATAGTCCCTGCAGCCATTCGACTGGCGAGGCAGAAACTATGTAGCCGTAGATAAAGTTGACTGTCCTCCGACCCCTATCCCTCGGCAATGATGATACGACAACCTATCACTACATCTTTTAGTAGTAGATAATGTCTTAGTATTACATTATGTGGGTTCATCTTGATTCTGTTACATCCTTCAGATACTAGATTCGATAAGAACATATACTACACAATATGTACAGAACATAGATGATTCAAACTAATATATGCTAGAATGCATTATGGATATACAATCGTCATCCTGATGAATTATTATCTGTGTCAATCTTTACAGAATTATCTTAAAATGGATATGAATTACTATCTGCGGAACCGTTTGTGGATATACAATCGTCATCCTGATGACATGTGCGGTATGCGGGATGAATTTATACAGGGTGTGCAACAGTTCCTGCAGTTTGCCAAGGCGTTCCTTTAGTACATGGACCGTACAAAAATTAAGTGTCCATGTATGAGATGTCGTAACTTGAAATATCATTCAGAAGTGGATGTGACATATCATTTGTATTCGAGGGGTTTCATGCCAAATTATTATCAGTGGACCGCACACGGAGAACTTGTGTCTTTAGCCTCCGAGCCGGAGCCTTATGTGGAGCCTTATGTAGATGTCCACGAGCATGCTGATTACGACCAAGGGTGGACGAACATGGTTTTCGATGCTGCGGGGCCTAGTTTCGATCCGAACAATCAATATGCAGCTGAGGAGGCACCGAATGCCAATGCTGCAAAGTTTATGGAGTTGCTAGAGAATGCAAGGACTCCTTTATATCCTGGTTGTGATGACCATTCACCGTTGGAGGTGGTTACAAGATTGTTGAGCATAAAATCAGATTTTAACATGTCTCAAGAATGCTACAACCAAATCCTGGAGTTAATTATAGATATATTGCCGGAGGGTGGCAAGTTACCTAAAGACTTCTACCGATCCAAGAGAATGGTGAGATCGCTCTGGATGGGGTATGAAAAAATTGATGCATGTCGCAACGGATGCATGTTGTACTATAAGGACGACAAGGATGAAGACGCCTGCAGATTTTATGGTGCCGATCGCTTCAAGGCAACTAGTACAACAAGGACTTCTGGTGCACGCAAGCCAACAGATGCGATGTACTATTTGCCTTTGACGCCGCGGTTGCAGAGGTTGTTTATGGCAAAGAAGACAGCTGATAATATGAGTTGGCACAAGCGGAAACAAATAGATAGAGTACTGGATCATCCATCCGATGGGGAAGCATGGAAGCACTTTGATCGAGTGTATCCCGATTTTGCTTCGGAGCCGCATAATGTCAGATTGGGGCTTTCCTTCGACGGTTTTACCCCATTTGGACTTTCGGGCTCACAATATTCTTGTTGGCCAGTGATTGTTACTCCGTACAACTTGCCGCCTTGGATGTGTATGAAGACTCCTTACATGTTCCTAACTATTATTATTCCAGGTCCGAAGAACCCGAAGAGGAACATCGATGTGTACTTACAGCCCTTGGTAGATGAGCTGAATCAGTTGTGGGAAGTAGGTGCAACCACATATGATGTTTCCAGAAAGCAGAACTTTCAGATGAGGGTCGCACTAATGTGGACCATCAATGATTTCTCGGCCTATGGAATATTATCGGGTTGGAGCACCCATGTTCGTCTCGCATGTCCGTATTGCATGGATCGCACTAAGGCTTTTTGTTTGAAACACGGAGGAAAACCGTGCTTCTTTGATTGTCATCGATAGTTCCTGCCAAAGGATCATCCGTACCGGAGGAACAGGAATGCTTTTCGTGCTGGCGTGGTAGAGAAGTCCAGTCCACCGCCACGGTGGTCCGGAGACACGATATGGGAAGAAGTTAAAGAATTTTCAAGTGCTATTGAAGAGCCTACAGCGGGGTACAAGTGTGATGGATTTGGCCGCGCTCACAACTGGACGAAGAGGAGTATATTCTGGGACCTACCATATTGGAGTGACCATCTGCTCAGGCATAACCTGGATGTCATGCATATCGAGAAGAATGTATTTGATAATATAATAAATACTTTGATGGACGTAAAGGGGAAGACGAAAGACAATCCCAAGGCCAGGTTGGACTTAGAAGAAATATGCAGACGTCCAGAGTTACATTTGATAAAGGAAGGCAGTGGGAAGTATAAGCAGCCCAGGGCCATTTTCTCACTGGACAAGGAGGACAAAGGTAAACTTTGTAGGTGGATCCAGAGCCTAAAATTTCCAGACGGATATGTATCGAATTTGAGAAGATGTGTTGACCCGAAGGAGAACAAACTACAGGGTATGAAGAGCCACGACTGTCACGTTTTTATGGAGAGGTTAATCCCGATTGCATTTCGGGAATTCTTGAGAGGGTGTTCCCTCCTAGATTCTTCGACTCTATGGAGCATTTGCCAATTCATCTTTCATATGAGGCACGTGTTGGTGGGCCCGTCGGTTATCGGTGGATGTACCCGTTCGAGCGCCATCTAAACCACCTGAAGAGGAAGGTGAAAAATAAGGCACGGGTCGAGGGTTCTATTTGTGAAGCCTATGTCCTTGAGGAGATTACAAACTTCTGTTCAATGTATTTCAAGCCTCATATTGCTACAAATAGAACAAGAGCTCCGAGGAACGACGATGGAGATATAGAATATAATGATGCATTATTGAAAGTCTTCAATGCTCTTGAAAAGCCTTCAGGAAAACTGAAAAAGAGATATTTGAATGATGAGGAACTAAAGGCTGCCCAGTTATATATATTACTCAACTGCGAGGAGGATGAAGTGGAAAAGCTAGAGTGGTAAGTGAAAATCTTCAACGTTCAAGTCATCTATTTGTTGATTACGTTATTATAATTTAACGAGTATATCCCGATATTTATTGGTTTTTAGCAAATTTAATGATGAGGTGAGGTCAAGTAGACCATACATTGCAGATGAAGAAGTAGAAGAAGAAATGAGACTTCATTTCCCATCTTGGTTGACTGCATATGTACGTAAGAAGCTAGTTAGAATCTTCCTCCATTCACAACTGCACAAGAAATAACTTAACATTAAACTTAATTTTGTATCTTTTCGTGTTTAGGTCGATCGTCCGGACGTCATTCTTGAGAATGAATCTATTAGAACTCTTGCCAAAGGACCAATTTATGCCGTCAAAGTATGGCCAAGTTATTGCGTGAATGGGTTTAAGTTCAAGTCAACAAATGCTCTCATCAGATATAGCTTCCTGGATCTTGATTCCACAAAAAATAGTTGCTTGTGTATCAAATCTACAAACTACAAAGATGTCACTCCAGGCAATGATTTCTATGGCATCTTACGGGAGATCATGGAATTGACGTACAACTATGGCATAGAGCCTGCCAAAATCGTGTTGTTCAAAGTTGATTGGTTCGATCCCATACAAGATCAAGGATGGAAAATTGACAAGCATGGTCTTGTGGATATTAACTACCGTCGTCGATACCAAGGATACGAACCATTTATCCTAGCAAGTCAAGCTCAACTCGTATATTTTACAACATATCCTAGACGGAGAACAACGAGGTACGACTGGTGGGCAGTATGCAAGACTAAAGCCAGAAATACCTATGACGTCGACGAAGTGGCTTATCAGGAGGACGAGCTGCCTCTTGTACCTAATACAGTTGATGTCGACTCAGCAGAAGTTCCCCATTCAATATCTACTTGTGTAGAAGAGGTACAAGTATCCAAAGGGGAAGATGAAGGAGATGCTAGTGACGATGAGGAGGAAGAGGAAGAGGATGAGGAGGAGGAGGAGGAGGCAAACGAAGAAGATGAATTTTCAGAGGATGATTGAGAAACTGTGATTTTGATGTATTCATATTTCTGTAATCTTAAATTATGAACTATGATCATTTTTAAAAACTTAAATTATGAATTCCAATGTATGCAGATATTTCTAAACTGTCATTGTATTTATTTATATTTTCAATCATAAACTGTGATTTTGATGTATTCATATTTCTGTACTATTAAATTATGAACTCCAGTATTATTATCAGCAAGACAGGACGACGCGGAGGCACCTCAGGACGACGCGGAGATAGGCCAGGACGATCCGTGTCCTTAGGTGGGCAGAGAGCTCCGTTACAGGAGGATGGCTCTGGACCATCGTCTGACCTGAGCACTCCATTGTACCATACGGTCTCAGGTTCGGGTGGCAGTGCACCTATAATGTCCCAAATTTGTGATACGTATTTAGTGTATGTATACGTATTTTGGACCCATATTTTATTTATTCATGGTTAGTTATCTTGGTTTATTTTTCATTGGCTTGGTTTTATTGGCATTGATAGTTTAATTGGTTTTAATGGTTCATTGGTTTATTTGGGCTTGGTTTATTCTTGGGTTGGTTCGGCTTGGTTTGGTTTGCTTGGTTCATTATGAACCATAGGGTTGAACCCCCTACCTACTACCACTATTTTGTATTTATTACCATTCTTCTTTCTCTCTCTTCATAATCATCTTCTTCTTCCTCATTTACTTTCTTACCTACCAAGAGAGGGAGAGAGAGGTCTAGGCAAGTGCAACTTGCTTCCACAAGAGAACCCATTTTTATTGTTCCATTAGCTTCTCCTCATGTTTCTAAGACACATTAGAACTTGTTATTTTCCATTTTGAGGCTTTAATTTTTGTAGATCTAGAAATTAATTATTTTCGGATTTTGGTGGTTTTGATCTATTAAACTTCTTTGTTTTCAAGTTTTGATGGTTCCATGTTGTAGAGAATTTTATTCTACCCAATTTTGACCTTTGAAAAGTTGGATTTGGACTTATTTTGACCAAGTTATGGACTTTTGAAGCTTTGGATTCAACCATGGAGTTCTTGCTGATTTGGAGAAGACAGTGAGCAGTGCACGAGCTTTTTAGCTTGTGCCACAGAGTTGCGCGCGCTCTTTAGCGCAGCGCAGTCCTCATACGCTGCCTTTTGGAAGCGTATGTCTTGCATACGCTGCCTTGACAAGGAGTCGTATGGACCTCATACGCTGCCTTGATGAGGAGTCGTATGGACCTCATACGCTGCCTTGAAGAGGAGTCGTATGGAGTTCATACGCTGCCTTTTGGGAAGCGTATGTCCTGCATATGCTAGCTTGACCTGAGCGTATGCCAACCTGAGCGTATCCTGACCTGAGCGTATGCTAACCTGAGCGTATGCCAACCTGAGCGTATCCTGACCTGAGCGTAGCTTAACCTGAGTGTATGCCAACCTGAGTGTATCCTGACTTGAGCGTAGCCTGGCCTGAGCGTAGCCTGATTACCCTGGATCTTCTATAGCCCTGTATGTTGATATTTTATTAGATGTTTAACGTCCATTTTTATATCCTTACGCCTTTTGTCCTGAACTTGATAATCATGAATTTACTTGATATATTTGTAATTGATAATTGAGCATGACGTGATAGTGACCCGTAGTGGTGCACTCCTGACATGATAACCTGACATGACCTGATAGTAGCCCGTCGTGGCACACTCCTGACAAGTACACTTGGCATGATAACCTGACATGATTATCTCGAATAGCTGTTGCGACGGCTACCTGACATGACATGACCTGTATAATTAATCTGGACACCGTGGGCGATTGTGCTTGTACAAATAATCCAGTCCTGTCTTGCATCATGTCTAGGAGGGGACTCCTGGGTACCACGGTCAGGAGTACCTACTGAAATGGACTAAGGTTAATGACTAGTATAATTTATTAGACATGAAGAGATGTTCCCCAGTTACAGGCGATCCCGTTATCCCGGCCGCAAATATTTGGACTTGTAGCCTGCCGACGAGTAGGGCACATTTCCAGCCCACTGTTATGTGGGGCACCCGCCATTATCACTTAAATGATTGAACTCTCTTGTTACTCTAATACATTAAACTCTCTAAATTGTCACTATAATGATTGCCTGGATAACCTGGATAGCTGCAGGGCCTATGACTACTTGGAGCATCTCATTGCATCTTGCTAGTAACTAGGATTGTGATAACCCTAGTTAGTTAATGTAGAAAGCCGTAGGCAATGATTGGCCGTGATTGCTTGGATGGAGTCTAGTCCAGTATAGTATTGTCTAGAATTGATTGATTGTAAGATTGTACCAGAATGATTGAATGATTGTCACTCCAGATTGTCACTATAATGATTGTCACTCCAGATTGTTACTATAACGATTGTACTATATTTTCACTCTAGCATATTGCACTCTTCATGGTCACTTTTATCATTGATCTCTCTCCTTTTCACCTTAATGATGGGCACCTTTAGCAATAAATGATCAGAGACTAAGTTCTGTTCAGGCGAAGGGTTACAATCTGGGTCCTTGTTTGGTTTAAGGATTGTAACCTGGCTTCCGGAATAGTACCTTCGTTTTCTCTTCATATATTGTCCAGCTATGTTTTATTTAGCATGATTCTCCAGTTCTTTTATGTCAATGATGCCTCACTTAATTATTTTCTCTGATTGGGGTAAGTGCATTGGTAGTGCACAACCTCAATCTGTGTTACTTATTATTTTTTTACATGTTGAATGCTAATGATTTGTTGGTTTTAGTTCTTAAGTGAAGCCTCCTTTGTGGCACTTGCTCTTTCTGGGGTCTGACCCAGCTGGTTTTGTATGGCCAGATACCGGAGCAGCACCAAAGGATCTCCCTGCTTTTTAGCCCGATGGTGGTCACCAGGCGTAACCAGGGCATCGAGTGGGTTTCTTTTGTTCTCCCACTGTAATATTGTACATTATTCTTTTGAGGCGTTTAGCCGACGAGCAAGTGTTAGCTCGATTGTACTTACTTATTGTCTGCCTACGGGCTGTAACATGATTGACAAGCCCCGGGGGTTGATCATGTATGACTAAACTCTTGCTAGTCCTCTGTAGCTCCCCTTCCCGAAAAATTAGAAATATTTTATTATTATTTATTTTATTCAAAATGGGGATTTTTAGACTACATATAATGGTATGGTTGTTTTAGTGAATTTCGTTATTGTTATTGTTATTATTATTATTATTATTATTATTATTATTATTAATTATCATTATTGAGGTTATGATTATTATTTTATTATTGATTATATTATCTTGTCGAATAAAGACTTTTATAAATATAGTCATATTTATATAAATAGGGTCCTATACTAGGAATAGAATACATTGGATTTTTATTTAGTTTTATGGATATTACTATATAAGTATTTATATGGGTATATATATATATATATATATATATATATATATATATATATATATATATATATAAATATATATATATATATATATATATATATATATATATATATATATATATGGATAGTTATATATATAAGTGAATAGTGGTACTAATAAATAAATAAAAAACTAATAACCATTTCTCCCCCAAGTATATATATATATATATATATATATATATATATATATATATATAGATATATAAATATGGATAGTTATATATATAAGTGAATAGTGGTACTAATAAATAAGTAAAAAACTAATAACCATTTCTCCCCCAAGTGGCCCAGCCCGTGCTTTAAGTTCCACACAGCAGCAGACCAAGCTGCGGGTCCCGCCAAACCGAGAAGCACAACTCGGCCAAACAGTATAACCACCCCTATGAAACCAAGGCCCAACCCGAGAACTCTCAATGTATACATATACAGTTATGTATAACCGAGGGTTGGAAAAAACTCACACGTCGATTGACCGAAAACCCTACCCCAACCATCACGCCGCCACCACCTCTCCACAACGCCGACACGCGCGCACGAGCGCGCGAACTGCAGAACGGTAGCAGCCCTACGAGGGCGATTTCGTGAGGAGGAAACCACCTCCACGCTTGATCGTTTTCCAAAACGATTTCACAGGTACGGAGCTAACCTATAGCACTTCATTCTCCTTCAAATAGTTTTGGACGTAGAGCGCTAGGTTGCCCAGAAAACTGATGCGAACATAACGAAAAACCATTCAAAAATCAGAACAGTTTTCTAGTCGAAACCCTCATGTTTCGAGATAGATTCTGATCAACCAGTTAGGAATTTTAGAAAACTAATTGAAGAGACTTTTAGACAACATGTAGGGCTTCGAATCCTTTTTTACGGAATTTGAATTCATCGACTGAGCGTCGAGAAATCGAATCCCAAAGTTTCCCAAAAATCTGTTTTAAAAACCATAAAAATCGCTCCACACGACGTGTGTCACGCCAATCCGGACGACGTGGTCGCATACCGAAAGGATCGAAAGCTGCGTAACGGCTTTGCGGTCGTGTGGGCTTTGACGGAATTCAAATTGGTCGCGTGTGCGCGACGAATTCGATACGTATCCGTCGAAATTCACCGTATCTTGCACTTTACAAATTTCTCAACTACTTTGTGCACGCTCATCGAATCGAGACGAAACTTGTGCCAACAGAACCGTATCATTTTTCTGGTCCTGTATCCCAAGTTTGGTCCAATTCTGAGACAGTCGAATCCGACGTCGTTTTGCGGGCCCCACGGTCCCACTCAACGGGCGATTTTGTGTACGGCCCGCCGGAATCCAACTTTGGACATACAGTTGGGTTCGTATCGGAAAACTGGATCCGTGGACTTATAGTTTGATAACTTTAGAGACCGTTGACTTTGGCACGCTTTTCGGTGCAAAGCGGGTCCAACGGCGGACATCGTTTTTGCCCAAAATTACCATTTTGCCCATGTGTACAGAATTGGACATAAGGACAGGCAATCCTAGCTAATTGGACTATTCTGAGATCATTGGTATTGTTTATTTCAGCTTCCGGGGACTGTTGTATGGGTTTTGACTATAGTGGCACATTGAGTAGTTCAGACTGTCGGTTTCACCAGCAGAGGACCACAGGCGAGTACAGTTTATTATCTGTATCTCGATATTGATCTTTACTATATTTCATTGATTAGTCATTGGTTATGTGATTTTATACTCTATTATAAATTGTCGAGTCGGGAATGAGAAGTACCAAGGATGTGTGATCAGACCGTAGACATTGTTTATTTTCATGCAGTAGACCTCGTAGACATTGTTTATTTTCTGCAGTAGACCTCGTAGACATTGTTTATTTTCTGCAAATAGACCTCGTAGACATTATTTATTTTCTGCAAGTAGACCTCGTAAAGTAGACCTCGTAGACCGTGCGGTGTAGCACCCCAGACCGATCACATGTCAAAGGTGCTTCTAACGGTGGAAAAGTATATTGGTCTATTTATTACTATTGATTTTTCTTACGGCTTTACTGTTATTTTCAAAACTCATGATTGATGTCTAACCTTTGTCTTATAGTCATTTTCTTTATTTGAAATTGCATTCAGTGAATTGTGCTCGTTCCATTCCTGACTGGAAACCAACATTTTCAGGTTAGCCATGGATTCACTTAGCTTGGGGAGAGACGGAAATACTTGCAGTCAAAAGCCTAGAGACTAGTTAGATAGTGGAGTTGTAGTTATTCTTTTATATGTACAGGTTTATATTTTCCTGCAAAAATGTAAAACTTGTGATCATTGTAAATTAAATTAATGTTGTGAATGAGCATCTTTTTGTGATTATGATCTTCATGGCCGTGACAGCGTTCTACCGCCGACACTGCGGCGTAGGCTGGCTTGGACACGCCTCGTATCCGTTTAAAAAAAATGGGTACGGGTCGTGACAAGTTTTTGTGGTGGCCCATACAGGTCAGTCTTTGCAAATCATGCGAACTCGTGATAGTACTTAAGTTAGTCGTACTATTGCGAGCCTGCGACTAGAAATGCTCATTCACGAATTAGAAATTAATTTAATTTACGAGGATGACTAGGACTAGGAGTCCCCTATACAAATTTACCAATGGGTAGTCTAGGTCATGCAATTTAGATGAGGAGTTATTAAGGTTGATTGTTTGTCAGATCCCCATAGGTACACTATTATCTCTCGATATGACGACACGATCCAAAGTGGATAGATTGTTCACTTGGTGAGACATGGCTTCATATAATTTATGATCTGACCTTGATGAGTTGGGCAAATCCTTCTCTTTGCCTCTTAGATATCATCCCCATGCCTTAGTCGAACTGCCTATTTAGTTTCTATTTGCCCTAGGAATTAATATTTTGTATAAATTCTGATTATTGTTATCCCCATGCGGACCTCGAGTTAGTTTCGGTTCAAAGTTTTTCCTCAATGATTGAATACACATGGAATAGACATTAGAATGTTTGTGTATCTTTTTGTCTTCAATTATTTTCTCCCCGCTCAATCTTTTATTTTAAGGGTGATAGGGCAAATATTTATGCCTTATTTCATAGTCAACTTGTTTAGAAGCTCAGGGATTTATTTACGGATATAGTTACGAGAATGTTAGTTAACTTATACTGGCAGGACAGCAGCGCACTGTCACCATTTATTTAAACTTTGGAGACTAGGGATTCACTGCAGCCAGCAGCGCACTGGCAAAATACGACCCCTAGAGTGGAAAGGAGATTAGGAAAATATCGGTTATAGAATTTGCTAGAGATATGACTAGTGGTCCACTCTTGATCGTAGATACCCTTGAGCCAATATTGGATAGAGTTAAGAAGTGTTCGATTTTGTATCATGTTGAGTTACGAAACCAAGGGTTTACCACAGCCAGAGTATACGGGCGTGGCGTAGTCCTCGGTGAAATGATTTCAGACGTGATTACAAGTTAAGGACACTATAGAGGATAGGACAGTGCCCTGTGTGTTCCATAAGATCCGAAGCCAATATTGGTGGAAGTTTGTAAGTTGGATAGCACGTCTCCCGATCTAGCATTCCGTGGTCCTTGTGACCTATTGACGAGGATATCGACTGACACTAATAGGTTTACCTAGAATATAGAATTTAGAATGTCCATAACCCGTTAGTCGACCAAGTCCTTGTGGATCAGAAGATAGTAGGAAGACTGTATGAGCAAGAACACCATGTAAGTTTTGATTCTCTCTAAACTCGAACTACTCGTGGCTTCTTTCAAAATCTTGTATACTTGTAATTTGACTATCTTGACCCATGTTGCTATCATAGCCTAGTTTTGCAAGCTCACTCTGTTCTCGAGCTTGATTCAAGACATATGTTTAGTGGGGACGCCTACTAACTTATAGTCTAATCAGAATCAGTGTATTATGGTCTGATCAACCATGATGCAATTGGTTCGCTCTTCGTTTAATTTTACTACGTGGATGGAGATATATAAGTATCTATGACCACATCCGCAACTACTTGACAATTCCTCTTGAATTATATGTTCGCCCTTGAAACACGAAATTGTATTCAGTAACATCTACCTTGAATTCTTTATTGCTTTTTGTCTTTCACCGATTTGGAAAGACGAAAGCTCGTGATGGTAGAGAGATACAGAGTATTTCCATGGCAAGGATAATGGTAGACACAAGTGTAGCTACCAATGGCCAGTCATGTGATTGAGTTACTCGTTCTCCCCTCGACCATCAAACTATTATTGAGACTTTCAAGCCATCTGAATTTGAGAATGATTAGGACTTCACCTTAGTCAAATGCCAAACTAGGAGATTACCTATTCTCAAGAAACCAAATGTCGTGAGCCTCTAATTATTAGTTTGAAGCTTGCTTTGACTAGCAACCCTTAAGCCTTGACCCAACCTCTTCTCGACCAAAGCCCACAGTTTAGACCTGAGATGAATAGACAAGGGTAAGGAAAATCAGTACCGTGACGATGGTAGACACTCATTCCGAGATTGGTTTCCAACAAGTATTGTCCTAGCTATATAAATTTCATTATTCAGACCTAACTAGTGTTGGAACACTACCGTCACTAGTTTAGACAATACCATAGTTTAAATACCCTGTCACACTATGACCTACGAGTTGTCAACAACAATACCTGATTACTACAACCCCTGTGACCATAGCCTGGCAGGTTTGACACAAATAGAACTTATTGACTGAATTGTTAGAAATCTTTTCTTATGTTGTGCCTTGGAGTTGGTTACCCCATCGAAAACTCTCATATACTGCGGACGAGTAGGTCATTCTATTTTATCGACCATGTGTCATTGTACACACTCATTCACCATTTATTGATGAACGATCCTTGACATGATTTATATCTACCGTATTCTGTTACGCAGTGCCTTATCCTCAATTAACAAGAGTCGGGGTACAGTATCCGGACTTTGAAGTTCTCCTGATCTCATTATTCCTAAAGACCATATCCTACCTTCTAAGGTGGGTAGACTGTAAGCCTTCTAGAATGTTTGGGGTATGCAAGGATTATCGATGGATTAGAATAAATTCCTTTAGGGTGATAGTTAGTGCCCCAAGGACTCCCACTTTCCATTCAGATTATTTTGTGTCCCTGGTCGTGTCATTAATATTCAGAGCACGAGAGCAGCTGTTACCTTCCAACAAATTTCATATACAAGATCTAGACGAGTCCACCTTCATCTAGGTATATCATGTCCCACTCAAACATGTTCCTTTGTACTCTATTTTATGGTACGACTTTCAGGTAAAAAGGGACTAGTCGTAACCTTACCATAGTACCGGTAAACTTTCCAACTACAATTAGAGCTTCAACCTCGACTCTAACCTTTTGACCTAATATATGGTTGTGATCTACTCGATGCCCACTACGCACATGTCACTAGTGTGCCATTCAATTGTGTCTTCTCGTGCTACTTAAACACAAAGGTCACGGAAGAAGCATTATTGGGCTTTAGGAATCTAGCTAACCAGCTTGACTGGCATCTAGCTCAACCACTTGTATGGAAATCTATTCTAGGTTACACTAACCCAATAGGAATAGTTCAGGTTGAGTTTGTGAAATCTTGTCCCGTCAATATATATATCCAGGGTTCACCCAATCAATGAGTGATGTCCAATTAAGGAACCCATTAAGCCCCAGTAAAAGCCATCCATGCATATCACCATACTTGGACTATAAAACCGAACTGTTTGGTATAAGTCCCTATACCTGTTATGTAGTACCCAACTCGTAGGATGTGAGGCCATTTATAACCCTTATTCCATCTACCGAAAAGTCGCGATACGATCTAGTATTGCATTATATTCCTTGCCTGTGTGTTTAAATAACCACGGAAAGGATCACAATCTTGATTTCTCAAATTCTATTCCACTTTGGAACCTTGTTTAGAATTTTGAGAACGGAACTTCTGTATTGCACGGATTGCAGGCCCCTCTAAGAAGCGAAGGGTTCTTCGATTTAGCAAGTGACTAGACTAGAGTAGCCCAATCTAGCAAATAATACAATGGTTCGTAAACATTCTTCCTATCTGTACCATTGAATACCCTCTACCGTTCTGGGAGCTTCATATTCGCCCTCGATTAGCTTCCTGTCCTTCCTATTGTAGAAGGACGAATGGTCTTGCTTATTAAATTTACCTATATATATATATATATTTTTTTTGGCTAATGTATAAATTAGTTGCTTGTAAAATTTTGGGGTTGCTTAGGATTATAGATGCCGGGTACAGTAGGTATCTACTGGTAGAAATTTTAGCAGTTAGTTGGAAGATCATAAAGTTTAGCGACAAAAGACTTAATGGAGTAGAGTGACCAAATGTGGGTAGAAGCCCTCCAGTATTCGGAATCACGAATGACTAGGAGGAGGATATAAATTATTTCGAGGAATTAAATTTGAGAAGATTGTGGTAATAGTGGATTTATTCTTCTATTTTATTTTTTATTTTATTTTTTTTTTGAATTTTTAGGCATGGTTATGGGTTAGAATTTCGAGGACGAAATTATTTTTAAGGTGGGTAGATTTGTAGCTCCCCTTCCCGAAAAATTAGAAATATTTTATTATTATTTATTTTATTCAAAATGGGGATTTTTAGACTACATATAATGGTATGGTTGTTTTAGTGAATTTCATTATTGTTGTTATTATTATTATTATTATTATTATTATTATTATTATTAATTATCATTATTGAGGTTATGATTATTATTTTATTATTGATTATATTATCTTGTCGAATAAAGACTTTTATAAATATAGTCATATTTATATAAATAGGGTCCTATACTAGGAATAGAATACATTGGGTTTTATTTAGTTTTATGGATATTACTATATAAGTATTTATATGGGTATATATATATATAGATATATAAATATGGATAGTTATATATATAAGTGAATAGTGGTACTAATAAATAAAAAAAAACTAATAACCATTTCTCCCCCAAGTGGCCCAGCCCGAGCTTTAAGTTCTACACAGCAGCAGACCAAGCTGCGGGTCCCCCCAAACCGAGAAGCACAACTCAGCCAAACAGTATAACCACCCCTGTGAAACCAAGGCCCAACCCGAGAACTCTCAATGTATACATATACAGTTATGTATAACCGAGGGTTGGAAAAAAACTCACACATCGATTGGCCGAAAACCCTACCCCAACCATCACGCCGCCACCACCTCTCCACAACGTCGACACGCGCGCACGAGCGCACGAACTGCAGAACGGCAGCAGCCCTACAAGGGCAATTTCGTGAGGAGGAAACGACCTCCACGCTTGATCGTTTTTCGAAACAATTTCACAGGTACGGAGCTAACCTATAGCACTTCATTCTTCTTCAAATAGTTTTGGACGTAGAGCGCTAGGTTGCCCAGAAAACTGATGCGAACATGACGAAAAACCATTCAAAAATCAGAACAGTTTTCTAGTCGAAACCCTCATGTTTCGAGATAGATTCTGATCAACCAGTTAGAAATTTTAGAAAACTAATTGAAGAGACTTTTAGACAACATGTAGGGCTTCGAATCCTTTCTTGCGGAATTTGAATTCATCGACTGAGCGTCGAGAAATCGAATCCCAAAGTTTCCTAAAACTCTGTTTTAAAAACCATAAAAATCGCTCCACACGACGTGCGTCACGCCAATCCGGACGACGTGGTCGCGTACCGAAAGGATCGAAAGCTGCGTAACGGCTTTGTGGTCGTGTGGGCTTTGACGGAATTCAAATTGGTCGCGTGTGCGCGACGAATTCGATGCGTATCCGTCAAAATTCACCGTATCTTGCACTTTGCAAATTTCTCAATTACTTTGTGCACGCTCATCGGATCGAGGCGAAACTTGTGCCAACAGAATCATATCATTTTTCTGGTCCTGTATGCCAAGTTTGGTCCAATTCTGAGACAGTCGAATCCGACGTCATTTTGCGGGCCCCACGGTCCCACTCTACGGGCGATTTTGTGCACGGCCCGCCGGAATCCAACTTTGGACATACGGTTGGGTTCGTATCGGAAAACTGGATCCGTGGATATATAGTTTGACAACTTTAGAGACCGTTGACTTTGGCACGCTTTTCGGTGCAAAGCGGGTCCAACGGCGGACATCGTTTTTGCCCAAAATTACCATTTTGCCCATGTGTCCAGAATTGGACGTAAGGACAGGCAATCCTAGCTAATTGGACTATTCTGAGATCATTGGTATTGTTTATTTCAGCTTCCGGGGACTGTTGTACGGGTTTTGACTATAGTGGCACAATGAGTAGTTCAGACTGTCGGTTTCACCAGTAGAGGACCACAGGCGAGTACAGTTTATTGTCTGCATTGCGATATTGATCTTTACTATATTTTATTGATTAGTCATTGGTTATGTGATTTTATACTCTATTATAAATTGTCGAGTCGGGAATGAGAAGTACCAAGGATGTGTGATCAGACCGTAGACATTGTTTATTTTCATGCAGTAGACCTCGTAGACATTGTTTATTTTCTGTAGTAGACCTCGTAGACATTGTTTATTTTCTGCAAGTAGACCTCGTAGACATTGTTTATTTTCTGCAAGTAGACCTCGTAAAGTAGACCTCGTAAAGTAGACCTCGTAAAGTAGACCTCGTAGACCGTGCGGTGTAGCACCCCAGACCGATCACATGTCAAACGTACTTCTAACGGTGGAAAAGTATATTGGTCTATTTATTACTATTGATTTTTCTTACGGCTTTACTGTTATTTTCAAAACTCATGATTGATGTCTAACCTTTGTCTTATAGTCATTTTCTTTATTTGAAATTACATTCAGTGAATTGTGCTCATTCCATTCCTGACTGGAAACCAACATTTTCAGGTTAGCCGTGGATTCACTTAGCTTGGGGAGAGACGGGAATACTTGCAGTCAAAAGCCTAGAGACTAGTTAGATAGTGGAGTTGTAGTTATTCTTTTATATGTACAAGTTTATATTTTCCTGCAAAAATATAAAACTTGTGATCATTGTAAATTAAATTAATGTTGTGAATGAGCATCTTTTGTGATTATGATCTTCATGGCCGTGACAGCGTTCTACCGCCGACACTGCGGCGTAGGCTGGCTTGGACACATCTCGTATCCGTTTAAAAAAAAATGGGTACGGGTCGTGACAAGTTTTCATATTTTGTAACGACTAGCTTCATGATCATTCCGGATATATAATGTATGGGACGCCTTACTATTGTGTATTTGGTGGTCTGACATCTTGAAATTATTATTAGTTGGTTGAGATTGAGACAATAGGCTATTTGATGACCTTAAGAGACTGATGGATTGTAGTGAAACCCTCACATATCTAGACAGCCGTGACCGTATAGCGGTGTGGATTCCATTCTGTTATACGTAGCTGGCTATGTCCGCCCCCGCTCTCCAGTATTCTGGTTCTGGGGCGTGACAGCACCTGCGACGAGCAGTTCCAGGCTTGCTGATCATACTACTTCCCCTAGCCTTCCTACCGCTGACAGCAGCATGACGGGTGGGGAGCAGGTGGAGGAGGTAGTCCCTACTCCCGCCCGTCCCGCCCGGGCGGATCCATACCAGAGCGACCCTCCATGCGCACCTCAAGACGAGACGAGGATGGAGATTTGGGCCGACGGTCCTACGAAGTAAGTTAAATCAATATTTTATGCATGTCGGTATATCTATATATATTCATTAATACGTCGGTTATCGTTGTATACAGATATCGTCCCTCGTCGGTACAGAGAGCGTTGGGCACCTTTCTAAGGTCCAACTATGGGGGTCCGTGGATCAACTACTCGGATGCCTCGGAAGAGAGGAAGGCATTCTGGTTTGCCCACTTCAAGGTAACTAAAGATAGTTAATTTAGTATGATTAATATAATTTTAAGCATTTTTTAGAACTTATTATTTTAATTTGTAATTCTTGTAGAGGACTTATTTTTATCCACCACACCAGGCCGAGCAGATTGAAAGGCAGTTTCCTGCCGTCGCCGCCAAGTTGATCCGTGATGCAATTGACGATCAGAAAGCTCGTCACCCGCTCCGGAAAGCCGATTGCTGGTTGGATCACACCTGACCAGTGGACCACGATGAGGGCTCGATTTGAGGAGCCCGGGTACAGAGAGCGGTCGGAGAAGGCGAAGGCGGCTAGGACGATGGCCGAAAAGTGGTGTGGTGGATCGATTCCTATGACGGAGCATTTCTGTCGTCTGGTATGTAATTTATTGTAAAATATAAGATTTTATTGATAGTAGGAGTATATAATTTTCTATTTTACTAAAGAATAAATATAACAAACACGCAGGTGAAGAGGGGTGAGGACGCAAACATGGTGACCGTCTTCCTGGCCACCCATCGGAAGGACGGGAAGCTCATCGACGACCCGGCTACTCAGAGCTATGTAAGTACTAATTTAGATTTCGTTAATTTTTAACACAACTTGAAGAATATACAGATAACCATATACTTAATAATAATTAAATATTTTAGACATTTATTAGGCTAATTTAGGTAAGTACTGATGTATAGAGATGCAAAATGATTTCTAGGAAGAGTATGTTAGGCTACGTGATGAGCGTGCGAGTGCTAGTGCACAGGCAGAGGGAGGGGTTGGTACATCGCAACCCTCTCCGCCTCAGTCGGAGGAAGAGCTCTGGAAGACCGCTGTTGGTGGTCTTCAGAGGGGTACGTACTACGGTACGGGGTCCTACGGTGTATTTGTTGCGACGCAGGCATCCAGGGCTCCCTCTTCTAGTACGCATTCACAGCCGTCACAGGCCGAGTCGTCCCGAGTCGAGGAGACCATTGTCCGTCAGATTGCTGAGCTGCACGACGATATGCTGAGGAGGATTGCTGAGCAGCAAGGGCCTCAGGCGCAAGAGGACGCTACGTCGGTCACCGTACGCTTTGACGAGCTCGAGCGCACCGTGCAGCAAGTACATGGGACACAGGAGTCCATTCACGATACCGTTACTAGGATAGCGGCTTGCATGGAGCAATGCAGTGCCAGACTGCGAGCCCTAGAGGAGACGCGGATGCACCTATCTCCAGCGGTTATACTGCCTCCTTCTCCAGCGGTTGCATTGCCTCTTCCTTCATCATCGTCGGTGGTTCTTACACCGGAACAGTATGCTTACCTTCTTTCCAGGAGCTTTGTTGCTCCTCCTGATCAGTCGTAGTTGGCATATATATTGTTGTGTGATGGCCCATTGTTGGGTCTTTTATGTGGTTATACATACATTATTCTTATGTGGACACATTATGTTTGACATTGTTGTTACAAATTTTCATAAATCTGTGTTGATTGATGAGATTGTGTTTCAAACGTGTTCGTGATTGTGTGTATATGTGTTGTTTGATACTGTGTTCGTGATACACCGTCGTTGTTGTAACAAATGGTGTAGGGGATGCTGCAAATTCTACAAATGCTACAAATTCTGTAAATTCTACAAATGCTGCAAATTCTGTAATTTTTTTTATTTTTTTTTAATATTAGCGACGTTCAGCGACGTCCAGCGACGAAGTAAACGTCGCTAAATAAATATAAGGCACGTCGCTAACATTAATGAGTACCGTCGCTGATCGTCACTAAACGTCGCTACCTAGGACGTAGCGAAACGTTGCTATATGTCGGTAATATAGCGACGTCAAAGAGTCGCAGAACGTCGCCATTTGGCTCTCAAGCCAGGTCAGCATCGATGCATGTCAAGTCGCTCAACGTCGCTAGATTACGTCGGTAAATAATGACATTTTACGTCGCTGGCAGTCGCTAAATTAGCGACGTGTTCGTGTCGCTAAAGCTCGTCGCAATAGCGACGTATTGCGACGTTTTCTTGTTTAGCGACTAGGTTAATCGCGACTACATGCATACGTCGCTAAATACGTCGCTAATAGTAATTAGCGACGTATATTCCCTATTTAGCGACGTCTTGAGGCGTCGCTGATTTGACAGATTTTAGTAGTGCGATCACACTTATTTTTCAATGGACATAGCTCCACCGACGAGCCACGTTCCAACACTTAATCCGTCTAGCCAGCTAATAAAAACTGCATCAGTCTCAATTCTTTTGATTTCCAACATAAGTCACGGTCCAACATTCTGATAACATCCAACAAGCCAACCAAATGCCTCGTGCGGAGCGGGGCATTACATTCCGGTGGAAGACAGAAGTCGGGGACATACAGCCGAGACTTACGGTGAGGCTGATCGTCAGGGACTTCGGTCTTGATCGTGTTCTTGATATCGGCAGGATCTCAGTGGTGCAAGAGGTGCTATGCATGGCAGCTAGCATCGACGTGACGATAGAGGAGCTGGAGACGAAGGAAAATGCAAAGCAGCTCGGGGGATTGAAGATCAGTGGCATGGGGGAGCAGGAACTCTGTCGCATGACGACAGGCATGGAGTCCAGTTGAGGAGCCATGGGGTCAACACTCTCTCATCAGATTGGAGGGAGAGATTGTTGGAGTCAAGTCTGGATTTGGTAATAGCATATTTATGGAGTCCAAATCTGATTAAATATTTAATTTAATTTGATTGGATGTCCATAATTAGTGCTGGGCTATTTTAGATATAATAGAATTCTTATTTGAGGGTTTCCTATTTAAGAGATCCTATTATAATCTAAAATAAGATGTTGATAGACTATTTTAGGTGTAGTAGGATTCTTATTTGAGGGCTTCCTATTTAAGAAATCCTATTATGACCTAAAATAGGTTTTTCTTATCCTATATATATGGGGTGAGGGAGTCATAAAGCACAGCACAAAAGTGGAGATTCGAGGTGCTCGTCCACAGGAAATCTAAGAGAAAGTTTCGCACTTTGCTCTCAGGACTTTGCCATCCAAGACAGAAGGAAGGAGAGATCTAATCGAGGGGTCGTCAACTTCGGTTAGGGAGATTGCTATGGGTTGGTGAGCGATTTCAATTGTAATCTCTTTCTTTTCTTCTTGAGTGTGGTGAGGGGGTTGAACTTATTAGGGCAAAGGGTTCAACATTAGTTTTTGTCAATCTTGTAATTTCATCTGAGTTAGAGAGATTGGGATTTTTCGAGGGTGACGTAGTCACCGCCATATACTTGTCTTTATCTGTGATTGGTGTCCGTTAGACGGAGTTGATTATTTCAGGTAGGTTGGCCTAAGTTTCCGCTCCGACAACGCCTCAGACACGGTATCGGAGCGCAAAGAGGGCGTATCTGATTCCCAACAGCGTGTCCATGTGCAACAAAGTTAAGCAAAGAAATTGAATAACAATATTACACAGAAAAATAACTATTTTATTGATAATTCACATATGATACAAAGGGTATCATATGGACTTACAACTTAAAAAATCGACAGTCCGACCCGGTCCTGATTTTGCCAATTTTTCTATAACTGGGTTTAAGCGGTTAACCGGCCGAACAAGTTCACAATTGAACCGACCAATTTTGAATTTAAACAAAACAAAAAAAATTATCGCGTGAGAATTGGACCATTAATTGATTCTTGGTTTAGTTTTGAGAGACCTTATAGCTGTAAAATTAAACCAAACCAAACATGCTAAGAAGCAAACCAAGAAGTAAATGTGGACATATTATATATTTGAACCAAACCAAACCAAGTCTACTTGAACCCCGGTCTGACCTATACTAAAAAAATCGATTCAATCACGATCTGTTTTTAAAACATTGTTCCATACATCATATCCCTTTACTAGAAAAAAAAGATATAAACACATTCAGCGAGAGTCTTCAAAATATAACTTGAAAGCTTCAGAAAAATTTGCACAAGCTTCGGTTGGACGAGATGGACCTTGCTCATCGCTACGCCTCCTTAGTTCACAGCACCTGTGGAGACATGGGTTAGTACTGTAATCCCCCACCCCATTTATTTATTTATTTATTTTTATCTAGAATTATATTAAACCTACCTGATTATACATAACTACATGAATGCATATGTATATATATATATATATATATATATATTATATATATATATATATGTGTGTGTGTGTGGTGTGTGTGTGTGTGTGTGTGTGTGGTTGGCCTGTGTGTGCATATAGTTAGGTGGTACTCTTATATGGGGAGATATCATGCACCAGATCAGAGGGGATAAGAAGAAGGGTAGAAGATGGTACAAAGAAGCTCGTCTCCGGTTGGCAGCGGCGGTTTGACATATCTGGAGGAAAAAAAATTTACGGATATTTGAGGGGTCGGTAACCCCATGTATAGGCATCATACGGAACATTGATTTCGATGTAGATACATTGGTTTAGAGGCTTAGCAGGATTTTGGTAGAGGGCGGGGAATGTGGCTTGTAATAATTTTTTTGCTTTTTGATTTGAATAATAAGAATTACCATTCTTAAAAAAAATTGTATGTGCATATAGTTAGTAAATATTTTTATGTAATAGCCTAAAAAATTTCCTAATTTTTTTTGGTCCAACCAATAAACACATTACATAGCCATCCCTTAAAACCTCACTCACTGTTAAAGCCTTTGTCCAAACCCATTAAACCTTTTAATACTCATTTGAGCCCAAACCTATTATTAGCAGTGTAAACAGAAAATGCCTCGTTTGGTTCGCGGAATCATTCGGTTGGGAAAGAAAAGTGATTACTTTTCTAGATTTAAATGCCGAAGGAATTGAAGAGAAAAAGAAAGTGATTTCCAATAATAAAAAATTTAGGAAGAAAAATAATTTCATTCATACAAACAAGAAATCACTTTTTTACATTGAAATATTCGCTTTACTTTTCAAATTCTTTGACATTTTCAAACATCAAAAATAAAAATTAATAAAAATTATAATTTTTTAAAAAAAATGCCAAAAAATTG
This sequence comes from Iris pallida, assembly GCA_029216955.1. NCBI lineage: Eukaryota > Viridiplantae > Streptophyta > Magnoliopsida > Asparagales > Iridaceae > Iris > Iris pallida. The sequence goes on along the minus strand of JANAVB010033820.1, from coordinate 8,106,849 downwards.
ATTTCTCTTTCATTCCATCCCACGAACAAAACGAGGCCAAAGAACAGTTCTCGTCCTCCATTTCTGCGTACGTGAGAACCAGACCCACATCTCGAGTTTTTTGCGAGCTCCGTAGCTCATTCCTTGCCCACGACTAACTTCTCCCTTATTTCTCGTACTTCCCCTTCCATTCCAGAGCACCCAACTTTTCTCACCATCCACGCACATCTCTTCCATCTTTCTTCACTACCGAAGTTGTCGAAACAATAGGACCCGTCGACGGAGACGACAACCTCGGAGTCCCTGGCTGAAAGGACCCGACTACTCGACTTCCGGCATCGCCCAACTCCTTGTGGATCTGTGCTTCTCTTCCGCTTGTCCCCGACCGCGAATAGCTCTACTGCAGACGACGTCGAAGAACCTCCCTGCGTAGACGCCGAAGCTAATCCAGTAAGTGTTGGGAACGAAACGCGAAAACCGTTCCCCCAAACCAGAAAGTCCTGCGAGAGAACCGAGCAAAAGCACACAAACCAAAAACGCCAAAACAATCGCAGACACAAAGATTTTTGACGTAGAAAACCCTTACGGAAAAAAACCACGGACGATCGGAGTCCAACCCTGAAGAACCTCCAGTAATGGTATAAAGAGAATACACCCTCTACAAGCTCATTCCGATCCAACACGGATCACCACAACTCACTTGAAAGAAGAAATTTTTTGATTGCGGACTCCGAAGAACAAGAGATGCCGAAAAATTATTCGAAGCAATCTCTCCTTCAAAATAGTCCTTAATCCTCTCTCTCTCTCAAAGATTGTAAAGCACTCTTATTTTTTAGATGATTTTTCAACTAGCATGCATCACCCTTTTATAAGCCCTTGGTAATCTACACATGGAAGGCCAATATATATGGAAACTTCTAATATGCATCAATCATATATTTAATGGAAATCCAATCATAATTGACTTGCCATAATTGGAAGTCCAATTATATGGAAAGCTACTATATGAAGGGTCCAATCATAAATATATGATCAAAATAAATATAAAAATCCAATCATATATTTTCTAACCATATATGTCCAAAATAGGATCCATGCACTCCCGAGCTTCTCTGACACACGGATGGCGCTCGTCGCTCTCCGGGATATTCTCCACATAGGTTGGGAACCCCACCCACTCCAATATTTCTTCCTTTCACAACTAGGTGGAGGAACTCGTCATCCCGATGATCCGTCTGTAGTACTCAAACTTTCCCTTGGTAGAACCTTCGTGAGCATGTCCGCTCCATTGTCATCAGTATGGACCTTCTCAAGCATCGTGTCCTTCTTCTCAACCACATCTCGTATCCAATGATACCGATTTTTTATGTGCTTGGACCGGCTATGAAAGGTCTGATTCTTCACAACATGAATGACACTCTGGCTATCGCAAAGCAAAGTATACTGCTCTTGCTTCAGCCCCATTTCCTGCACAGCTTTTTTATCCACACAACTCTAGCAAGCCTCCTCGCCGCAATGTACTCTACCTCTGTCGTCGACAAGGCAACATACTTCTGCAACCGCGACTGCACGATACCGTTCCTCCAGCAAACATCATCACATAGCCGAAGTCGATCGCCTCGTGTCTACATCTCCAGCCATATCAGCGTCGGTATATCCAACCGGCTTCGGCTTGTTACCACCAAAAGAAAGTCTCCAATCAGCAGTGCCCTGAAGGTATCGTAGAATTCACTTGACGTACTCCAATGTACCCTTCCAGGATTTGAAAGGTACCTGCTAACTGTGCCAACTGCATAAGCGATGTCTGACCTCGTACACCATAACATACGTAAGGCTTCCCACAGTTGAGGCATATGGAACCCGCTCCATATTTTTTTTTTCTCGGTAGATGGATACTGCTCTCCAGTGAACTTAAAGTGAGTCGCAAGGGGGCAACTCACTTTCTTGACCCGTCCATTCGGAAATGCTGAAGTACCCGGTGAATGTACTTTTTTGGGACAAGTTTAGCAGCTTGGACTCTCTCTCTCTCGGCTGATCTCCATCCCAAGAATTGTCTTTACTGCATCCAAATCCTTCATAGAGAAGGCCACGCCCAGTTGGCGCTTCAACTCCGCTATCCTAGTGGCATTCCGACCCACTAATAGCATATCATCAACATAGAGCAATAAAATGATAAAATCATCCTCGGAAAGTACCTCACAAATACGCAGTGGTCCAACATCGTCCGTGTATAACCATGCTCTTCATAAATGACTCGAACTTCCTATACCACTGCCTCGGAGCCTGCTTCAGACCATACAAGCTCTTCCTCAATCGGCAGACCAAATGTGACTTGCCCTTCTCACAGAATCCCTCTGGCTGCTCCATGTATAACTTCTCCTCAAGTTCACCATGGAGGAATGCCGTCTTCACGTCTATCTGCTCGACCTCCAAGTCAAAACTGGCTGCCAATGCTAGCACCACCCGAATAGACGACTGCTTGACGACTGGAAAAGATCTCATCATAATCTATACCTTTTGCTGACCGTAACCTTTAACTACCAGCCTCGCTTTGTATCAAGGGCGAGTAGCATCATCCGTCTGCTTCACTCTAAACACCCATCGATTCCTTCTTGTCCTTTGGCAACCGTACCAGCTCATAAGTGGAATTGGCGTGTAAGAAACTCATCTCCTCCTGCATAGCCTGCATCCACTCCTGGTTGTGTTCGTCTTCCATAGCCTCTGCAAAGCTTTCAGGCTCTCTCCGTCAGTCAGTAGCACATACTCACTGGTGAGTATCTCGTAGATGGTCGACGATCTCTGTCGCTCCTTCACAGTGGAGCCAGTGGTGCTGGCTGTATACCAACAGTCCTCCCTTTTAGGAACTGCCTCTCCGCATGCTCATCCTCCTGAGGGACCCTGACCACCATCAGCAGGCTGATGATCAAGGTTGGAGCAACTCCATGTACTAGCTCTCCCATAATTGGATGCTCTGCGATGTCCTCTGGAAACTACTGAAGCGAAATGACTCTAACTCAGGCAATTCCTCAGCCTCAGAAGGCGTTTCGGAATCCTGAGTGTTGGTCATGGTGTGATCCTCGACGAATACCACTCCTTGCTTCTATAGAGCTTTCTTCCCACTAGGTCGTAGAGTCTATAGCCAAACTTATCCCGACCGTAGCCGACAAAGACATCGCCTCGTCTTCGGCTCAAGTTTGGACCTCTCGTCCTTCGTACATGCACGAAGACCTTACAACCAAACACTCGTAGGTGATTGTATGACGGCTCTTTGTCGTACCATGCTTTGTCAGGCACATCACCCTTCATAGGACCGCAGACATCCGAGTAAATCAACTCGAGCAACGCCAGCTTCCTTGAACTTGGGTGACTTTGGAAAAATACCCAATTTTGCTTTCCAGCTAAGCAGTGCGTGCATTCTCCAACTTTGTAGACTTAGCCTTGGAATCACCTTCCTGTTCACCAAGTAGCTCATTCCCTTCTTGCTGATATGGGAGCCGCCTGTGCCACAACTCGGTAGACGCATCTTTGACTGCGTCACCTCCTGTGCCCCCTGTGCGCTCCCCTTCATATATTAGAGACCGGACTTCTTGCTTCCTCTGGCAATCACCATCGAACCTCTGGAAAGCTTCCACTGACTATTCCCGAAGAGACTGAAGAATCCTCGTCATCCAACCTTCCAACCGACACCAGGTTGAAACGGATATCAGGACATGACGAACATCTTTGAGAACAAGGACTGCACCCGTCTTCGTCCTCAAATGTACATCTCCAATGGCAACCGCCTTCGACACATCTCTATTGTCCATCTTCAATACTCCACAGTCGCCTGTCGTGTAAGTGGCAAATAGTGCCCTGTTATGAGATACGTACGCTGAAGCCCCTGAGTCTATCAGCCAAGAATTGTCATCGCTGTCACGACCCGCACCCTGTTTAGGGGCACGAGCACGTGGGTACGTCCAGCCTACGCTGCAGTATCGACGGTAGAACGTTGTAAAGGTCATCTAGAATATATAGAATCTAAGACACAATAATATAACCTGTCATCTCCGCACGGAGGAATATAACCACAACTCAATCATAATTCTAAGGAAGATGAACACGATGATAAAGATAAAGATAAAGATGAGGTAAATAGTCTGAAACAACGCTGAGTCGCAATCACAAGTTCAGAAATCAAGACAAAATAATATCCCAAAATAATACTACAAGTCTCAAAGTATCAAACTGGAATGTAATCAAGACAAAATCTAGGTAAACTAGGTTACTACTGGCGGTGCGTCCTCTACGAGCACCAGGTCCACAGGCTGGTCTTGGTCTAGGCTCCATCTATGCCAAACCTGTAGTAGGTCGGGCAATCCGCATCTAAATCCTCTAAAAACAACGGGGTTATTCTGTCAGGATATGAGCAAGTACAAACACCAATAGCAGTTCCTATGAATTTACAAATACTATAAGAGACAATTATAATAAAATACAAGATAAAATGTCAAGACTGAAAGTAAAACAGTACAAAAGAACTGGATATCATGTCATGTGTGAGATATAAGATAGAACTAGAATTAAACAATGGAAAGTAATTTAAGGTATGATGTAAACATAAAAATAAAGTGCCATAAGATATTAGAGCGTTATGTGATCGGCTTGGGTCAAGATCAG